>CM017800.1:21637535-22074163 GCA_008086715.1 Sitobion miscanthi
GATAAACTTCTTCACTTGAACTAGTCTAATTCAGTTTAAACAACTTTCATAGAATTGAATACACTCACGACCGTAGAAAAGTTTTTACCACTAATTTGAAAGAGGTTGGTAACTTTCTAAAATTAATCGAAGAATACAGTTTACTCAACAAGTTAAAAATACAATTAAAAAATAACGTCGATCAACAGTAAAAAGTTTTATAACATTTAAATTTCTTATCAAACCACATTAAACTAGTAGGTAAACGTTTTTAGATATTTAAGAGTTAAGTGTATTTGAACAAATTTATAGAAAAACATAATATCAAGTTACCGATAAATTAAGTATTAATATATTAATTTGAGAACCTATATCTGTTCAAAATGAACCTTAATTTCTTGCACTTATAGCTGAAGTAATATATTTTAAAAATTACATGGTTAACAAGATCATTATTTATATATAACCTGTGAACAAATAATTATTAAAAAACTTAACAAAATGTTATTTTTATCATAGTTTATATTTTGTGTAAGTTGTTTTTATTGTATAATCAGTTCTTAAAATGTCTCGCAATACATTAAATCGGTATTATATATTCTGATTTTTTTAAGCAGGAATGTACTTTTATTTTAAGTATTAAAAAAGAGAAAATACGTAATTTAGATTCTGAGAGTTGCGGGGATATTTTTTAATTTTGTAGTAATTTTAATATCGAGCAAATATTATAATGAATAATAGCCATTTTAATATTCATACAAAAGTGAAAGTGAAGCAAAAAATAAATAAAAGATAAGTAAAATCACTCAATTTATTAAAGTTGTAGACCACTATGTAATATAATCATTAAATTATCTTACTATATATTAAATGTATGTTCTCTTTATTTCAAAATATAAGTATGATTTTTTTATTCTTTACGGTTACAAAATATTAAATACGTTGTGTGTTCTAGTGGTTTAACAAAAGTTTAAAATTTAAAATCATTTTTGTTCTAAATGGTTTTATTTTACAACAAAGCGTCGTTTAGTATTATTTAATTTTATCATTGTGAATAGCTTGGTTTTATAATGTAAATAATATTACTCGAGAGCTTTACAACATACTATATAATTGTATTATTATAAATGAAAGATTTATTACTTTTGAGATTCTGAGCGGAGCGATGAATGTATTGGTTTAAATGGTATATCTTTTGTTGTTCTTTGACGTCCATTTTAGGATCAGTATATTGAGGGTTGTTTCTAGTACCATATTTGATCTATTTGATGGTACTTGTGAGGACTTCAAAAGTAAAAATTCCTAGTACCTACTTATTCAAATTTTAGGAAAAAACGGGAACACTAGTTTCGATAAATTCGATTTTGTCTGTTTGCTGTTATAAAAAAGTATAAACAACCACAAAGACTTTACATATTCTAAAAAAAAAACATTATATTATCATTTTATAGACATGAATTAATTTTCAAATAATTTGACTCTTTAGATAATTGAAATATTAATTTGGTTTTTTTTAAGTACCTATATATAAGAGTGTTTTGTTAAAATATATGTTTCACTCTTACTTTAAACCATACCGATTACCTATATCATTTACTTGACTTACCGTAAACAGATGATTCTGTTTTGCCTTAAAATTGGAATAAACAAAAGTAGTAAAATTATAATACAATATAGTTATATTCAATAGCAAATGTAATTACATACGTCACACATATATTATAATAAAAGTTGGTTATCCGGTAATGGGGTTATTTTTATTTAGGATATATTTTATTATTGAACGTATTGTTTTATTATTTTTACTGTCTAGGCCAGAGGTAAACTGTTAAAAGAAACGACATGAATGCCAAACACGCGCATCACCAATCTGTGTATAGGTCTGCAAATTTTAAATTATTTTATTAAATATATTTATTAATAATACATTAAGCATTTATACTTTGTACATACCAAGCATAATTTATTTATTTTTAGCTAATTATATTCTTATTATACACTTCAAAATATAAAATAAACATTTCATATTTGCCTAATGTCAAAATAAAAAAAACATTTTAGTAAAAATGTGTATGCATTACTAATGAGTTTTCAGTTAAATAGCAATTTTAAAGTTTTGACGTTTAGTCATCGTTTTTATTAACTTACCAACCCATATTATACGAAGTTATGAATACTATAGCACAATATTACTTACCTACTAAAATATATGGTTTCACATTTTTGCGTTCCTGGTATGGAATTCTTATAGTCTATATTAAATCTGTAAAACGATCCTTGTAAAATATCAAAGATGAAATATATATTGCGAAGTCCGTTTAGAAGTGATATTACCTGAAATTCAGATGGAAATATAATTTCTATGTTTTGTATAAAATAGCCAATCGATATTTATGAAAAGTAGGTCATTTGCAAAAGCACTCTATATATGTACTTTTAAAATAATTTTATTTATAAATATATATATTATGTGACTACGATTTTCGAGCACATCGTGTAAACAGTATAAGACACAAGATAAAAAGATAATATATTTCGATTATGTGCCTCCGAGAAACTAGGAAATATAACCGAATTTAGCGGAGGATATATATTTTTTAACTCACTTTGGGCATTCTTTTACCGACCCTTCGCTTCCCCCCCCCCCCGTTCAAAAGCCTTATTTTAAATTGAGTTTTGTATTATACACCCTCTTTATATACGTCCGAACGCCGTCCAGAGGAATAACGTTATACTGAAACAATCGCTTATTCCACCTCCGCTATTATCTCGAAGTAATCTCCCGACTACCTACTATTGACATTTTGTACACAACACTCGCTGTATTGTTTAACCCTTATGAGCTGAGCTATTACTATTATTCTTTTTCTTATTATCATTATTATTATTATATTATTTTAAAGCTAATGTGTTCGGAGGTCGGTGCTCTTGTCGGTAATCCCGAACCAGCCAAATTGGACGTCTAAAACTACTGTATTTTCTTTGTCGTCTTATGTTTAAAATATGAGAACAAACAATTAATAATAGAATGTTAAAAAAAAAAATAACTTAAATGGGTTGTAAATTACCAAACAAGCTTGTTTTATCAGCTAAAAAATAATACGTCACCAAAATGGTGTAAACGTGTATGGATATACACCAGTTTTAAAAAAGAGCGAAAGCCTCGATGATGTTTTTTTAATTGCGAAAATTATGAATAATTGTATTTCTTTAACGGTAAAAATAATTTAATTAAAGATTTTCTTATAGAAATAAGAAACTTAATATTAAATATTCAATATTATTAATTTTGCATTGTACTTTTAGATGATTTGTATTTATTAATATTTCGGTTTAAATAATGAAAATATACTTCTATAGAAAGATATTGAAAATAGATTAAATAATATAATACGATTTAGGTATCATTTTACAAATTTAGTTCTTAAAAATAAATTGTATTGCTATGTACTTGGTTTAAATAAGTGTTAAGTATAATTTGTTTACACATACAGCTATAGTAGTACACTAGTACATATAGTACATATACAATTATTATTGTCTTTAACAAATATTATTATGACTTGAAATAAAATAAAAACAATTGCAAATCAGTCAAATGATATAATATTTGTGTGGACATTTTAGATGTCTCTTTCATTATAAACATCAAGAAAAGTTAATTTTGTATTGTGTATCGTATATTTTATTCAATTACATAAAACAAAACACTCAATATGTAAAATTAATTGTTGATTTAGTCTCTATCAGTACCTAGCCTTAAACTTGTCACGGGGCAAGATTCCTATTGACGACGACGGAACGCCAAAAAAGGTTTCCGCTAAAAAAAAAACCATCTTACGAAACCTCTAGATGCTTCTATTATTTTAATATACTTCCACCGCATAATGTGGGGTTCCTCATGGCTCATCCTACTCACATTGACTCTGCGACAGGGTTGTGCGTGCATTTGCCCGACTCCACCGGGGGATAGGCTTTGGCAACCTGCAATCTGCATAGTCGTTCGATGTTTCGCTAGAGACCATGCGGGAAATCCTCTAGGGAAAATTTGAATGTACTTCAACCCCTCCGGGTTCGTACTCGCTCGCCCAATTATCTGTAAACAATAAAATGTATAATATATATTACTGTGTTTGGTACTACCTATGTCCCATATAGGCTATGGGGGCTATGATGATTTTAAAATTATAGTAAATTCTTGATTAATATTAATCCATCAACATTTTGTAATCTGGAAATATCGGCAGAGTATCTATAGTAAATACTAGATTTAATATTACATGATAAATTTAACCATTTTTATGGACTCTTATTCTTAGCGTATACATTATACGTGTCAATATCACAGAATTGGTTCGACTGAAATTATGTCAATTTTATGTAAATTTACAATTTCAAAACAATCACCTGCTTAGTAATTTACTGAAAAAAGGTTGGTTCACATTTGAAAACATTACGTACCTACTTTGTATTTCTTCAAGACACTCGTTAAATGATATAAAAATGTGGTCCTCGAGTATTTAGTGTTCAAAAATTCCAAACAACATAATACTAAGAACACGAATAAATTCATTTTTAAAGGAAAAATTTGGGTGAGCATGTTTGGTGAATCACCATGTTATAACGTATCATCTATATTATGTTAGCAACTCAATTTTTTCTTAGGACGTAGGTCTCCCCCGTAACAAATTTCAAAGCACGTTTTTACACGTGAGAGTTTTAGAGACAGGGATAACGAAACTTCTTAAATACATTTGTGGTGGATCGTAAATGTATAAGTTAGTTTTAAACGTCTTTATGCTGTATCTAACAGCTTTGATGCTAACGGGAAAAAATAATAATTATACAATCATAGACTATTAATTAACTGTCATTAATTTATTCACATTGATCTGTTATTATAATAGGTATATTTCGTTGAAGTTATCGTATATTATGAATTGTCCACAGTCTACATATATTTGCGTTGATTTGTTTCTTTACTTATAAGTTATAACCATTATGATTGTGCTTAAATTACCTAAGTAATCAAAAATTAATTTGTGTGGATATTTATTAATATTATAGTACATGACAACCGTATAACATATAAGCTTATAGCACAGCTGTATATACACATATATCGCAAATATATTTGTTTATCTAATGTAAACATAAACTCGGGCAATGTAAATTCAAAATATCATTAATTAATTACAGGTTGGACTATTGTTATTAGTTTGGTGAAGCAAGAAATATTACATAACGATGCCGATGTGTTTATCAATAACTGTATGGTTGATATGTTGTTTATCATTTTGTGCCAATGTTGTTTGATATAATTAATTGACACTAGGTACAATTATTATTATTATATCTTCGTATCAGTGTATGACATATATATTTTTGAGCGCCGCTGTATAAATTACCAAATTAGGTATAACATTTAGTATAATATTTAAATCTTATTAATTTAGAAAAACATTGCATAGTGAATTATAAAAAAAAATTGTACGCATTCAGACATTTCAAAATAAACTTCGATAATATTTAATTTTAAAATGCTCTGGTCTAACATTTCATTATATTTTGATAAATAATTGACATGTGTCTAAATAAATTTTTATATTATATTGTGTTACGACGTTTTTTAAACGAATTTTGACTTTTGAAGAATATTTTTAAGGATTATCGTTCAAACACTGTTGATGAATAAAAAAACACTTGTTATAGCACTTAATAAATACTTTTCAAATAAAAAATAAATACAACCTAGCTATAGGATCGAAATGTTTCACTGACGGACAAAGGCCTTTCACTGTTATGTGTTTGGACCAAACATAGTGGCACAGCTACTATTACAGGATGACGGGTTTTATTTTGTAGAGGCCCGAGAAATTACATCTATTTGTAATGGCGAGTAATGCAGAGGTGGGGAATAAAAAGTTAACGAATAAACTCGAGCAAAAAGTACTCCGTGGAAGAAGAGAGATAAAAAACAAACTTATTTATTTGATTACTTCTTCCTGTCAAATTTTCTCCAAAGTACTTTGCCAAAAGGACGATTACACGGCAAACCGGGTGTGGGGTTTTTAAAAGCGCGAAAAAAGTATAACGAAAAAAAAAATGAAGTAAAAAATAAAAATAAAATAATAAGAAATGAGTCACGAAAAACTTTTTTAATTTCCCTTTGGCGACAATAAAAGTATTTAGTGTGTTTGAAAACCAGAGGGCAGTTGTAGGCCGAAACGCGCTCATAAACGAGATATGGACCTGTATAACGTCTCATGGAACAAACTACAAACCCTTCTAAGATTTAACATGCAAATCATAATATTATGTATAGTTGACGAGTGGAAGAAGTATTCATGGAACGAACACAAAAAATTAATAACAACGGTCTTCCCTCAGTGAAATGTTGTCGAACCCCCTTTGGCTGAATCTTGTTTGAACGCTAACCAGACTACATATTAAATTATTTTTTTTTGTTCCGTCGCCGTTTATTAAACTAAGAAAGGACGAAATTATTAATTTTTTACTTGCCTCTTCTCATACTTCAGGTCCTTCGGAGCTCAAAATTGATTATTAATAAAAATCCATTAATTTACGGTAGAACGGTAACATTGTGAAAATGACAAAATAAAGCGAACAGAGGGAAATATTATATACAAACGTACAATTATACGTTACCTCAGTTTATTGAACTAAAAATGGGAATATAACCGAACGGAAATTTTTTTATTGTTTTTAAACCTACGCACATATCTGTTCTCGCCATCCAACATAAATATATTATAAAATTAGAATGATATTGGACAAAAAAATATGTACCTATACGTAGATAGACAGTTTCGCCCACCACGTGATCCCGTTAACTTCGGTTGAAAAATATAATTTGATAGATTTTTTAAAATTGATTATAATTCAAACCCGTTGTACATATAGCAAACTAGCTAGGACTAACTAAAGAAGTCATAGTGTTTATTCGTCAATTCTTTGATGAACTAAAAGATATTTAACCATATTTTTGAACGAAAATAGATATATTAACATTTTAGTTAAGTAGGTAAGTAAATATTAAATATTAAACATTACTATTATCATTATAATTGATTATTGTACCTAATATAATACTATTATTAGATCATGATAATAGCACTGACTATATGAAAACAGATAGCTTACTGTCCGAAAACAATGGGAAAAATAATAAGTTTCATATAGTCTGTGATAATAGTTTATATTATTCTATTTAATTAAGGTAATATAAATAAAATATTAAAATTTTAAACAACATTATTTAATAAAAACAATTGTAATTATAATATTATAAATAAATAAATAAATCATATACAAAGTTTATCAATAGTTTATAAATCATAATTAGTTTTAAATCTAAACCCTAAAGCATTGAATTTATATGTGACCAACAATTTTCATTAAATGCTTTAAACTCAAAGCCACTGTATTGCAATAGTCACAACCACATTTTACGGTCCTTTTGCAAAATATCTCTGTATTGGTAAATCGTAAATGACTTACAAACATTACCAACAACCTGACCACAATTCAATGACAGTTAATGGACACTCTAGAATAACTGTAACTGACATTGTGTCAAAATGCACAAACATCGGCAACAGTAGGTATTAAAACTGTAAAGTTATTTTAGGCGATTAATCAATAAAAATGTATTATATTATTATAATTGAATTTTATTCTTGTAGATGTTTTCAAGAATTATATTTTTATAATAATATACGTTTCTCATTGTTCGTTGATAAAAAAAAATTCGTAATTTTCATCTAGGAATTACTTTTATATTTGCATAAAATATTTTATATTTTCATCTCCAAACTTCATGACACCATGAGGACAACATTACACGTTTTGAATTGAGAGTTTCGAAGGAAAACGCATTCCAGAACTGTAGCTGATGTCATCGTGTGATAAGATTAGATGGATTTTGATAACTGCGTGCTCTTCTTCCTTCGGCGGCTTACAAGTTTAATCAAAAACTTATAAAATATTATACTAATATATATTTAACTTGACGTGTTAAGCACATATTGTAAGATTAAACAAACACTTTGTTTTAGTAGTGTATGAAAAAAATATTTTAAATAATAATTGAACCTATATTGGTTGTAATGTTGTTTATTTGTACCTACCAACAAATTTTAGATTCTGAGCAGAGTGACAATGATGTATGTTTTTTTTAAATTTTTTTTTTGTGTCTGTCATCACCTTTCAAGACAGTAAAAATGCTTGGATTTTCTTCAACAGCATCTTTTGTGGAAAGTGAATCTAGTTGGTACTTTGGAGGGTCAAAGAGAAAATTTCCCAGTAGTTTTCAAAAGCGCTGTGAAAAACAAAAGAAAAGTTGAGAAAAAACAGGTATTTACGCAAATTCTGTTTTCGAGAAAATCGATTTTGGTTTTTGGTGCAACTCTAAAAGAAATGACTATAGGTAAATCACATTTTGACTGAATGTTTATATTAGCATTTTCTATACACCATGCCATTTCAAAATATTTTAACTTATTTTGAGCTGTTTAGGGACATTTTCTGTTTTCATTTTTTTTTCTATAAATATTAATAAAATTTTATTTGTTGGGTAAAAAAGCTTGAAAATTTAATGCAAGGCTCTTACTATATTTTTACAATGATAATTGAAAATATTAAAAATCCTTAGTCTCAGTTTTTATTTATAAGCATTGAAAGTTCAAATATTAACAAAATACACAAAATTCACAAAATTCACGAAAATATGCAAATTATTTTGAGTTAGAAATTCATAAAAATTTTTCTTAGGTTGGAAAATGTAGTACAAGATTTCTCATAATTTTGTCTACCTTTATCAAAAAAAATGTCTACAAGCAAATCAAATAAATTTTAATGAGCGTTTGAAGTTTATATTTTTACAAGATTTATTAGATTTCTCATGTACCGCAGCGGTCGTACCGATTTTGTTATTTTGTTGTAATTCAAAAACTGTAGATACATGAAAATTTCACTGAATGTTCATTTAATCAATTCTTATTCTTGTACAATTTTTAAAATATTTTGACTCTTTTTGAGCTGTTTACGGACATTGTCAATTTTCAATAATTTTAGTTTTTTTTCTATAATTAGCAATGAAATTTTATTTGTTGGGTAAAAATGCGTGAAAAATGTAATGCAAGGCTTCTGATACTATACTGTTACTATATCAGTTCAAAAATATTAAAAAATACATAGGCACAGTTTTTTTTTCATCAATTACCCACCTTTTTATCAATGCTCTTAATCGTTTATTATTATTCTATTAGTAATACGGTAGGTTGGAGCATTGAGCTATAATTTACACCTACATTAGATCGATTATCCTATACGTTGTAATATTAAATAATATATTATTGTTATTTACTTTAAACTAAAAACAGATGTACCATAGAACGGTATATTGGATGGTTGTCGTATAATTAGCTTGGATAATGAATCTAATTATTTTATAAATTTTTATTATGTATAGTAAAGAATAATATAATATGTACGTAATAGTGAAAAATATAAAGCGCTTACGAAATGACGAATAATATTTTTCAAAAACAAAATAACTAAAATCGTAATTGTAGGTATTTTAAATATTGCTGTAAAAACAGCCAAATGATGTTAGAGTGGGATTATGGGAAATGTCAAATTCTACACTGGGAATGTGGGAATTAATTTGACGATAGGTATATGTAAAAATTTTTTAGTCAAAAAAAAAGAATAAATAATATATATTAATAATTGTAAAATGAAAAATTATTCTCAAGTTTGGTGATTGTTTAATAAACCCAAAAGAGTATTAATCAAACCTAACTGAAATTCATTTAAAACAAAAAAATCCAATAATTGTGCTTCTGAGGTTTCAAAAATAACGCTTCGTTAAACTTCATCGCACGGTTATGCTTCCAGAAAGTCAAATTCGAATAAAACGCTGGAAAAGTTTTCAACTCCGCTAGTTAAAATCTCGGATACACAGTAGAAATGTAACTTAAATGATTCGCACCACCGGTCGTCATGTATATTATTATAACTTTTTGAATCATAAAAAAATGTGTCTGTTTTGAAATTCAAATAACCTAAATTGAACAGCTCCTCAACCAATCTATATATTGTATTCGAAATAAAATATTATACCATATAAAAAATCTATACCTAGGTATATATTATAAACATTTTTTTTGAATTCGTGAATGTATAATATGGATGAATGAACATATTATAGTCTATTATTACCTATATAATATAATAGTAGAAATGTAGAATAGCAATTAGCAATTAATGTTTGATTAATGATTTCAAATATTAGAAAATACATAATATTATATCTTATAAATGTCAAATCTAACGTTGTGTGTGTGTTCTACGATTTCGTTATAAATTTGGTATCGTGGTTCATGTTTGTGTTGAATCGGTATGGTTCAAACATTAATATTTTGTATCCGATTGTAGTTGTCGACAACCCCGTGGGTCTGTTATTCGTCAGTATATAATAAGTACGTACGACTAGTTGAATATTGTGATCCGCAGTCCAAAGGATATCAGCCATAATTTGATTTTCATTCCATTTGGTCTGGCACGCGCGCATCTACAGTCTACAAAGCCCCTGTAAGACGGGACGCCACTGATCCGGATTATCTCATGTTCGAACGAATCCTGCGCAATGACCTAATTCAGTTATCTGTTCTTTATAACAGACATTTAATTTCCATGAAAGAATCATATTCCGCAGTTAATATAAGACCTTTTCACGAACGCAGGTTATTGTTGGACCTGCAGCGGGATTATGACGGACGCAATATATACATTTTAAGTTCAAACGGATTATTGGTGCTCGCGGCGAAAACAACTTTGCCTTAACAACGCAACTTTTAAAACATGCGCATAAATATTTAAATATTATATTATTATATTATTATATAAAGTGGCGTATCCAGAGTTTTTTGTTGTTTTTGTGTGTGTGTGTGTGTGTCGGTGGGGGGGGGGGGGGGTTGAAAATTAATAGTTGACAAATTTTATGCGAAAATTATTTATTGATGAATATTTTGTCATTATTTAACCATTTTTGGGGGGGGGAGTACAACCCCCTACCAACCCGCCTGGATACGCCACCGTATATAATATAACAGTGTTGTGCGTTATCTAGATAAAACTATTTATCTTTTTGTCTTATACAGAAAAATTGCTATCTGCAGATAATTAGACAACTGCAGTTTCATTCATATTACTCGATTTTTCGTTTTTCTATAACTACTTATATTTGAAATTCAATCTAACGTGGTAAATGCCACAATAATAGTTCAATAGACGTCGCCCGGACAGCGTAATTTTGAAATGTTTGTATGTATAAAACAAAACAACACAGATTGTTGGTATATACATTTTTAAATATTTTAATGATCTGCATTGATCATTATATTTTTGTTAAAATAAATTATGATATTAATTTATTAAACAATAAAATTAAGTGTCTAGATAATTTAAAATGTTCAATAGGTACAATATGTTAAACATTTTTCTTTTTTTTCATTGAAATTTTATATTTTTATTTAATACGATAAATTAATCTCACCTATAATTTTTTGGTGTATACTATTTAGATATAGTAGATACGTTGTATAATGTTTATATTATAATTTGTTTTATAAAGTTATAAAAAACCTAAAACTGTAAAGGGATATGTATTCTTATCTAGACAATTTTTAAGTTATCTGTGCACAGCATATAATATACACAAGTTATGTCAACGATGATCTACTCCGTCCACGTCTATATAATGTATAATATATATGTATTATATAATGTCGAAAACTCAAAACTAATGAACATTGTGTTTTCTGTGCAAACAAAAATTCAAATTTAGATTGTGTGGAAACACGCGATGGCGACATATAGGTATAGGTTTAGGCGTATAGGTGAATTACTCTTTAAATAAAACTCTACAGGGATTTATTCCCCGGAAATACGAAAATAACGGGTGTCGGGTGATGAAGCGCAATGGGTCTTGAGAAATTTACATTTGAATCGGACCGTCGTGCTACTCCATTATACGAGAATGAACGAACGATATGAAGACCACTCACATTCACAGCGTAATCAGTTTCATTTGAATTCAAAAACTTGTGCGTGCAGATACCTAGGTAGGTACTTATCAGTTACTTCTCGTACCTGTTCGAAGATTTCAACAGAAACAGTAAAATTTTAGCGTTCCTTATTCTTTTATCGAGATAAATAAAACAAGATAATGTTTTACTATCTAATAATAATAATCGGTAAAAGAAAATAAGTATCATGTTCAATATTTCGAAGAAAACTTAAGAAAAGTGTATCTCCGATGAGCGTTTGACTAATGCTAGTTAAGTCACAAATGTAAAATTTCCTTTTTTTGTTTTTGCAAAAAATTTAAAAGAAATCATTTAAACAAAAGTACAAATACGATCAAGTTAACACTTTTCCTTATCTAAATTCTACATAAAGGTAAGTTTTATTCCAGTCTAGATGTTTATGCGTTCTTAGTACTTACTACGTCGTACCAGGATCAGATTGTTTCAACTTTAATGTAATTTTATGGACCTTGAATTGCTTTCTCAATTAATTTAATTTCCCTTCTGAGAACTAGTGATTTAATTTGAGATACAATCTTATAATATAATTCAAATTTGAATATAATACAATAATATTACACGTTAAACTCTAAATTTAGAAACTATGAGAATTTAGGTGAATTTTTTTTTATTAAAAATGTAACAACTCAGTGCAGAGTTTTATATGTTCTCGTTTTAATACAAGTGTATTCCAAACAGTTGTCTCCAATAGTTATGTTTTTTTAAAACAGCCGAATATTAAATAAGTAGTCGATATAGTAGGTAGGTATTTCATTATGTATTAGTTAAACATGATTATATATGCAGCCATGTAGGTAGGCACTACTAGCTATTGTTTATTTAAATAGCTATATATTAACGCCGAAACATACATTAACTATTGTATGAAACATACATAATATATTGATATTCATGATGTTAATATGTTATTATTATTAAAAGTAGGCCGTTTTTAAAAACTTGAACTTTCGCATGGTTATTATATTTATTTCTTTGTTTAATAATTAAATATACTTTTCATTATTTTATTTTATTGCCTACCTACGTAGGTAAGGCAACAACAATAAACTTGGTCTATCATTAGCTAACTTAAAAATATTACAATTGTTTACATATTTTGATGGTTATATTTTTACGAAATATAGTCGTTTATAAATGTTTAATAATACACATACACGGTATCAGATTCAATTAAAATAAATAGGTAATGATTATTGATTAAGTATAGCCCATATACCGTTTACCTATAAGACCGGCCGTTGAAGTGAATATTATGCTGAGGTCGGGCACGTATGTAGAAAAAAATTAAACATTTTTATCGTTAAGTTACGGAAGTTAATGTCGCAAAGTAAATCGTGAATAGACGCATAGTACACAAATTAATTTTACTTAGCCATGTCTCGAAAAAAAATATTTCATTGGCGGGGGGGGGGGGGGAGAGGATAGTGTGGGTTGAACCCCCAAAACTCTCACTATACGTTCCTGGCTGAGATCCTAAAAACTTAATTATTATAAAACGTCGCCGTCACGGGCAGAACAGTTGTGCCTTTCCAGCCCTCGTTCGTGCAGTAGTGTGGTAGTGAGTTCAACACGGCCATCTGCGAACCAATGTGGTTATATACGTCACAGAAATTGATGCGAGAGTCCACGCCAGTCCGTGTTTTGCTAAAAAATCGTTCGTTTATGATTGTATTTAATTATTGTTCTTCGGGTCTCCGTGATATGCCGATAGTGTGTCTACAATAATAATTATTATCATAGTATACGCGTTGTGGTGAATGAATATGAAGTCATTGCGTAAAATCAATAGATTCCATCAGAATCTGAACAATTATCAAACAAATTTCTCAAATGTATTGACATACACCGTATTTAATCACAAGAAAATAAAGTTTTAATTTTTTTTTTAAGATGGTAGTGTTAACTAATTCATAAACAATGCGAAATATTGACAATACACAAGTGATAATATGTGGATTCATGATGAAAAAATATATATTCTAATAACTGGTATAGTTATAATTTATTGTAATTTAAATTACTATAAATATTAGCCGAGCACCCGAAGATAAGCAGTGGCCCATGTACGGCACTTTTGACGGTTTCTACCTACGATCGGTGATTTGGATTTGACATTTTATCAATTATTCGACATAGGTGTATTGATAATATTTCAGTATATATAATAATATCGCTATCTAACTCAGGACTCAGCATATCAGGCACTGAACATAAGTCACTGAACATAATCATGCGTTTCCCATAATAGTAAGTACCAAATTATTATTTTCATCAATACGAGTACTACAACAATGCGACAAACATATAATAATATTGTGTAGTAGGTACAACTTGAATACGTTATTACTATTATAGCCAGACTTGGAAAATTGTAGTACTTATTACACTATTGATCTTTTTATGGTCTTCGAATATACATGTTATATCCTAGGGATTTATATAAAACTAGGTTTTAACAACGTGAACCGTTATGGATATATAGAAAATATAAAGTAAAAATTGCTTTGTTGTACTAAGTTATAAGTATTTTATTTATAACTTTTGACGAAGTTTTACGGTCGTTTGCTATCTTAACATCAACTCCGGTTACACAGCTGCGAAGAACATGTACATTTTAAGGATTTACTATATGGTAGTTTTACAATATAAAAAGTGCTATAGTTTTCTGTAACTTTTAAATATATATATATATATAATAAGTCCTCTCAGAACTATTAAGCGTGCATAAGAAAAACTCGAACATAACATTGAATTGTAATTAAATTTGTAATTTGTCTTAATGAAAATGCTATACAATATCTTATATAGTATTATTATATGTATAAAATTAACATACTTTATTTATCTATCGTTAGATATTCGGTTTTGAAAAGAAAATTAAACAAAGTAGGTATACTTATTTAATATTCTGGAAAAAAATTGTATTCGAGATGTATATGTCATTCTAGAATATAATATATACTATAGACAATGACTTCTGACCTTTTACATTTAATTACGTTATGCGATTGAAAAGTTTTTTGTCTTATAGAGAACTATGGTGAAATTACCATTTGAAAGTTTTTTTTAAACACGTTATTTTTTTTAGGTATCAAAAATGTGCGTTCGGTGGTTTCCGTCCGGACGTAATTTATTATATATTCAAAATAATTCACTGCGATTACGATGCAACATCGTATTTTTTTACCCCACGAGAACTAAATAAAAAATATATAAATAAAATATAAATTAACATACCTAATTAATATGTAAATGGCTGAAAAGTTTTATTGGACGATACCGAGTAGTTGGGAAAAGTTTTTTATTAGCTCTACGAGTAGGTAGGTATAATATGTATATCAAACTGAAGATGGAATTAAAAAAAAAAAAACTTTGGTTATTACCAATTATTATCAATTTACGAAAATTATATATTAATCGCGATTTTATCTTTAATTGTGATATTAATATCATTGAACATTTAAGTTATTTTACCGAGTAATTGTAACTATAATTATATGCTTTGTATTTTTATTTGTCAAAATTAATATATAATATAATAAGCAAATATATATTTAATTTGTATTTGTATTGCCGTAGCAAGTTGGAATTCAATTCGATTGTTGAATCATTATGTTATAAGTTAATACATCTTCCAGACCATCAACTCGATATAAGTGTTGGCTAATATTGAATTATTATTTAAGACAAAATCTGTTGTTTAAGAATTGTAATAACGTACAAAATATTATAAGTTATAAATACTTTTATGATAACCTTATCATAATAATAATAATATTAGTATATCTGTAAATAATATAACTAGAAGTAATATAGTAGATATATAATATAATATTACTGTTATAATATCAAAGTGATTTATTTAAGTTCCCATATAATGTGTTTGAAGTGAAAAAGTTATTATAGATTAAAAGATTATTATAGTGTTATAAATGTATAATAAACTATGTTGTGATAAAAAAAAAACAAATTGTTAAAATTATAAATACGACTTCATTGAATACATGGGACATTTAGTCCTATATTAATAAATTGCCTATCAATCAATTTAAATATTGAAATTCAGTTTCCCTAGACTGAAATTAGAATTTGATAAAAGCAAATATACACTTATCTGGTAACTGTCTTTAGCAAATAAAATCATATTAAAAATGTTACAACGTACCAATAAATGTTCTTAATATTTTAAAACAAAGTGCCGTTAAATAAAATTAATATTCGAAATATTGAGCATTTCAGGAACAGATTTAAATACAATTTATAATAAGTTTTAATATATTTCAAGTTCGGGAACGACAAATTGAATAAAATTTGGTATTCAGTGTTATATTTCTATTTTAAATTTTTTACCAGACAAACACTTACTGATATACGACACTAGAGCTCTTTTTTGCCGGATAATATCTGGTAAAAGATCTAAAAAAAAGAGCTGCCTTCCCTTTGAAAATTGTATAATTTTACAATGATAGTCGCTGAACTAAAAGAACAAATAAATGTATTAAAATAAAACTGTTGAAGAATTCTTTTGAAGGTTGCGGACTTGTGGTCCACAAAGTTGGATGACGCTAGTTCTGAATTTTTAAAAAAAAATATGAAAGAGTACAAAATTAAAAGGGTATTGTGTACTTTTTTTTTTAAACTTACATGGTAGCTTTAAACTCATAAAAGTAATCACGTGTTTATGCATAAAAGTACCCGATTACAATTATTTATATAAGTTCAACACTATATAATATAATTTTTGAATAATGTATTTACATTATAGATACTATGAATAAAATATTTTGTTTTGTACTCGGTATTATAATATTACAAAAATACGGAAGTATTTTTAAACATATATAATATTTATTAACAATACTATTAAATCTATTATATTTATTATATTTTGAATATGAACATTGCTGATAAAAGTGTCCAAACTATAAAATATTTTGATAAATGTCAGTTTTTTTATACGTAACATGCGTAATTATAATAATAATAATAAACAAACTTTTGAACATAAGAGTTTAAACTAATGATATTCGTTGTTAAAAAAATATTAAAATTCTACTTGTCGGAATTCTTAATAAATTGCACCCTTAATTTACGACTTTTAATGTTTAGCTGACTCTTCAGTTGAGTCCTTAATGATGCTTACCCAACAAACAACATGTAATATGTAATAAGGCACTGAGCACACTCTAAAGCGCAATAATATATTATAAACACAATACACATGCGTTTGATAATTGACGAAATTGTTAAAGATACAAAATAAAATATAAACAACTTTATGGCACGTCGAGAGAAATTTAAATTTTCTACTTATTCGTAAAATAAACTTTTAACGAACCTCCTCTCGTTGTGCGTCCTACGCATTTTCTTAACTCGTCTGAAATATACTTATATTATACAATAATATAATAACTTAATGTAAGGTGATTAACGTGGTGACTATTTTAAAAACAAACAGTTATTTTCTCAAAAAGTATAAACGTTGTTTTTCGAAATATTCTTATTACGTAATTGAAACGAGTTACAAAATAAAATCGTTTAATATTTTATATATTTTCGAATGACATTGCGTCAGTTTTTAATTTCATATTCCAAACCAAATTATTTTTTCGAGAACTTTAACAAATTGATACGCAGCGATCTTTTGGTTACCCTCCGTTTGTATTCCAATGATGACAAGTCGTGTGGAGTATGTAGAACATATAATATTGTATTATGTAGGTCCTCTATTATACACCCATTATCAAAAATGTTAATACATGTAGTATGTAACTAATTAAAATTTACACGCTACTCGTTTGAAATTTGATTTTTATATATTATTGAATTCCACAGAAGTATATTGTTCTTTGAAAAATTAGGTTAAATGACGTAGGCAGTGTCGCTGTCATTAAAAAAATTAAAGCACTTAAACAAAAATACGATAACGATAAAATATTTTATTGTTTTGTAACAAATTTAGATTATGCGGAAAAATATTGCCAAAAACCGTTAATCATTTTCGAGAAAATGATATTTCCAAAAGAATCGCTTTTATTATAATAACATATTATAACAAATTCACACTGCTGTCATAATACTAAATAAATAATATTTGATTGCATAATATTATACTGCATTGAACTCGGCACAATAATATTATAAGTGGCTCGGCGTGGCGCTGCATTGGCTGAAATCAATCACGCGATGTGATTGAGAGTAAGCAAGGGCCGTTGCCACTTGTTGTCGGATGGGTGACCAAACGGGTTCGTAAAGCGCAAAAACCTTGCCGCACATACACGTGTTCCTAATCAACCGTACCAACTATCCCAACCCTACTGTACCAACCCTATCAGTCTACAGGCTAATGACCTCAGTCGTCGAAGCCTTAAACCTAAAAAAAAAAAAAATAAATAATATTATAAATATAATAATTACTTGATTTCCATACGGGCTGTGATGTTCTATAATGGTACCCACCTATGGCGAAAGCACACATCGATGCCGATAGAACGAAAGACCTATCTAAAAACGCAGGGCCTGCAATTGTTATTATTATTTTTTTTTTTCAAAAAACTGTATAATTATTGTTTTCCAGGTATTATGAACCGTTTGTTGTAAATTCGTGACATGAAATATACAAAAACTTGTGATATCTGTATCACCAGTAATCATTATCATAAAAAAAAATTCGACCTATGCAAGTTATTATCACGGCTATACATTTTATATTATATCGTATTTTATAATATTTGAAAAATCATATTATCTGTGATATAATAATATTATGAATTAATTTAGTGCATAAATAAATTATACGATTGAACCAAACGTCAACATCAGGCTAACGTTTGTTTTACATTCTATAGGTATGAAATTTAATAACGACGTCAAGTCAACAGTATACTATAGATGAAAAACGCAGAGATAGTATATTATAATGTTGTGATAATATTACGATTTTGTAGAAGGTATCCACTACGAATTCGTGTATTGTATTATATAATACTATAATTACTAAAAAAACAAAAAAATCATAGTTAATTATAGATAATAGGTACGCATGCGTTAATTAATATAATGCGATGATATTATGTTATTTGTACTGTCGTACCGTATATTGAAATGTATTATGCAGAATAATGTAGATCGATATTCGATAGTAATATTAATTGCAATAAAACGCAGTGCGGGCTGTATCTAACACGACGTTTTGTTTGTCATTCATATTCGAACAATGGTCCCTCTTGATTTATCAACCATTTAAAAACAATTTTTTGTACGAATTATTATTTTCGAGAAATTAAAGAGCTTCATTTGGCGTGTGTCGTTGTGCAGTAAAATAATAATAAAAATAATAAACGGCGAGGAGATATTGTATTAACATCAGTACACTACCATGACTGACAAAGGTAGGTATCAAACAACGACTATCTGCGACTGAACACAACATAATAATAGTACGGAGTTTTAAAACTCTTTCAATTTTTAAACTTTAAAATTCGCGTTTTTACGTGTTAAAATGATGAGAATGTCCAGCCAGCATGGTCTTGAAACTGAATTCCATATATATCCTTTTTTAAAATCTTATTATGTATTTAGTTGCTTTTAAGTCGAAAAAAACGCGCCCACAAGTACATGACAACTATCATGTTCCGAAGCGAGTGAAGCTAGACAACCTAGGCAACCTTTAGTTATTCTGTGTGCTCTCCTAAAACTGCTGTTTTTTTTTTTTTCATTAAAGTCTTAATAATTTCATTGTTTACTTTTAATATAGTAATTATTGGACATATAGTTAGTATAAAATTGCATAAATTAAAATCCCACGTTGTTTCGTGAAATTAAATTAAATTTTTCTAATAATAACAAGTACCTAGGTACGTATTTGAAAACGATGTGGATCAATGCAGAATTGTTTTATAAAACGTGATATTTTATATAATTTAGAGTTTTGAACAGTAGCTATAAAGAATATTACTATAGAAATCAATAATCAATGAATTTACATTGTACAGCGTAGAATAGTAGATATCAATAATTAAACTATCAATTTCTAGCTGTCGTATTAAAAATGTCCATGTAACGTAATTTAACTAAGACGAAGATTACGAGAGGGAAATTATAATAAAATAATAGTTAAATACTGTACGAACCTACACAGTATTGTGGTAGAAACGTCTATATAGGTACTTACTTGTATATAATAATATTTTGTATTAAGTTTCGACTGAAAATGTAATTGTACTATTTCAACAGAGTATTTTTTCAATTCGAAATATTCAGATAGTGATCAAAGATAATAATATGAAATATCTTTACATTACGGATAAAAATAACTTATAATAATCAGATATCGCTTGAACGCCACCACCGCCGCTCGTTTCTCGAATGAGCAATCACCTGGGATTTTTAGTAATATGTTATACTTTTCATTCCATATTACACATCATACTTTGTGCGAAAGAAAGATAAAGCTCAACAAATATACGCTATACAATTTAAAATCTCTTTGGTGTATTACGTCTTATGTCAAGGATATAATATATAATATGTTATGAGCGCAAAAGCTAACGTGGACCTATCACTTCCAATTGAAACAATTAATAAAAATTACAGGGTTGAATAAATTTAACTTCCGACGGATATATTTTCGAATTTACCTCGTTTGTACGGAATTGTTATTAACTTATTGACAAACAATAACGAGACAGTGAAAATAAATAGGTGGATAATTATAGTTTATGGTGACGCCCACCCCCTTGGGCCTCAGCTAAGATTTTTTTTTATATGTAGAAATGATCCTTTAGCCATTAACCATACAATTCTTCTAAAATATAATTTAAATGCCGGTTTTGGATCGTCAACGAAGAATTAAGTTAAATTGGATTCGGGTCAGATATATTGTTGGATTGTTTTTCCGTTTATTACTTTAATATGCATATTAATATATTATATTATGCGTATAATATATGTAATAATAGAGTCGAATGAATCTACTAAATAATAATTTAATGTCAACATGTGAGCCTAGGTGGTAGGTACAATACATAGGTCATAATTTGTTAATGAAAATCAAGTGTTGAGTAATATAATTTTTACTAACGAACAGGTACTTACTTAAAAAAATTATTTGTCAGTGTGAGTTTTTAAGAACATTTTTTTTTAATTCTTAAAATATATTATTACAATCTAAAAAAAGTATTTTTTGGATACAAATTGTAGACGTTAGATATAATAAATACAACTATCTAAATGTTTGAATTGCAATCTCCTCTGTCAAACGATAAAGGCCACCCCTGGACATCACTGCAGGTGTACTTTGTGATACGAGCAATTTTTTATTATAGCCTATAAGGTATCATACTGTGTTATTACCGTGAACAAGTGACTCAATTAACACTTTGGTGAAATTGGAATTTAGATACTTCAATAATTAGCTGATATCCCGGTAAGGTTCTGAAATATCATGAAATTAATTTTTTTGTTATATTTCATATTTATGAAACTATAAAAGATTAAAAACAACTTTAAACAGGCATATCAGCAAACTCGCTTATTTTTCGCGCATGTATAGATATATAAAACTACTATTTTTAAATATTATCTATGTCAATGTCATGAAACATTTAACATAGGTACCAAAAACACGGTTTAAAAAAATATAATACATTTTCCAATATTTCAAGGAGGGTGAAAGTTTCAAGTTTGAATATCTCAAAGTCGAATATTTCATACTCATAATCCTAACAATTCGCAAGTCAACTGCTCGGTTTATACCTATTATAATAACATATCAAAATATTAAATTGGCTCTTAAAAACGATTGTCCGAGTGAAAATTAATCTTTTCGAATCCCACCGGAAATAAATGTTTTTAGACGCGCACATTATAATATACGGGGGCACTCGTACTCCGGCTGCACTCAATGAAATTTATTCCACAACATTTGCACACACACTCACATTGGTTTACGTACACGTAAAGACACTTATATAGGTACGTTTATATATGTATGGATAAAAAAAAAAATCCTTTTTCGCGCCGCATATTATTATAATATTATTTATAAAGCAATAGTAGAGTGTGTGGAGGTGGCGCGGCGTTTCCATCGGGTGCGAATGTCCGCGTTCGCTATTAGCATACGTCCCCGGGGCTCTCCAGAACTCGGCAGCGGGATTACCATCGGAATTGTCATATTCCAAAATATGAAAAAAAAATCCACGGACCGACTCGTTGCGAGGTGTGTTTGGTCTTGAAGGGGGGGGGGGGTTCGGCGTTCGGCGGAATACATTACAGGTGCGCATAAGCAAACGGCGCTCGGGGACACGGGCAAACGAACCGCCGCCGTCGCAGCAGAGAAATTCGCGAGGGCCGGGCGCGGGATCGAGAGATGAACCGCCGAAAATATCCGAAGGGACCGTTGTTGGGGTAGATTTTCTGTGCTCGCGCAGTGGCGGTGGAGGAGGTGGTGGCAGTGAAAGGGTGTGGTGCTTGTTACAAGCTATATAAATGCAAATCAGACTTATAACCCTGCGGCGATTTGTCCCCACACACACACACACACAGACTAACTCTCTCTTTCTCTCTCTCTGTGAATTCACCCACCCATACATGCCTCGTGGCAGCGTCCCTTTGCCAATCGTCGAGGTCGTAACACGCTATCAGAACATGTGTCAAAGGGATTTTTCAGGAGATCATAGAACACGCACACACACCAGAAACGTCGCACACACCAACACACACACACACACACACACATTTGTCCACACACCGAATCATATTGCTGCCCTACTCGTGTTATTGCTTTTTGGGGGGCGCTACAACGTTTAAGGTCCCCAGCAAATGCGGTGCTCATACTATATGTTATATACACCGTGCACCGCATATTCCGTGACATATCGTCCGTAATTGAATATACCCCCTACTCGTCGTGTTCACCGTCTGCACCTGCCAAGCCACTCGAACATCTATACGTTCGCGCAGTTGTTTTTCGAAAATATTTTTATTTTATTTTTTAAGTCCCATCCGCTGCCTCCGTCTCGCCCGCGTGCGTCGTATTATTATAAACGTGCGTTTTATTGCATACCACCCGAACCGGCAAGTACCTAATATATATAGGATTGAATTTCAATTACGGTCTCGCGTAGATATATTACGATACTTAAACATATATATATATATATATATATATATTACAATAACGAGTATATACCTCTACCTATCCTATACGCGCCATCGCGCATCCATCTCGTCGGATGAAACGATATTATAATCTACACGATGGCGTCAGTTATTGAACGCCGTTTTACTCGGCAGTTATCGTCGTCGTCGTCGTCGTCTTATATTATTACACCGTCGACGTCCGTACGAGTGTAATATATATTTTAGTCGAATTACAACGAATATGTTGTTTCCGAATTCTAAGTAGGTAGTCGTTCGAAATAAATAAAAATAAAACACAGCACGTAATTTTGATCGTATTGTTCAAACAACTCTTTGGAACGGTTAGAAAATAAAAAAATAATACAACGCAGCCGACGAACATAATAATATGTTCTCTCATCATCCGGTTCGTATAAAACGGCGTCGTAATAAAAAATATATATGTTAGGTCCACACTATATTAATATATCAAATCGAAATACTCAAATACTCATTACCCGTGGATTTATTATATTTTGTTGATTATGACGAGCGTCCCTTTTCCGCTTGAATCGCTTATAATTCTTTTGTTGCAAATATTGATCGTACTGCAATATCTAAATGTAAATTTCATGGTCAGAGTTCTTTCTCTTTGCGAGATGAAAACTATGTTCACGTTTCTCGTCTCGGAAATTAATTGCTGATTCACAGACGTGTACCGTACGTATACCGGACATTGTTCAGCCTTTGACCACCAACTACGCATTTAGGACAATGCGATTAAAATAATTGCTATAGTAACGTACAAAACATTAATCTTTGGTTAATCCAGCGTGGGGTAAGGTTTTCCGGGGTGGGAGCCCATCAATAATACCAATCAACAGATATATCCTCATTAAATTTAAGGCGTTGAGTTATTTTCAGCAGGCATAGTTTTTTCCCCTCGATGTAATATATGAGGACATTTTGAAAGTGTATTCTTGACGAATGTCTTAAAATTATCGGAGAACAATAAATATATTAGATTCTGAGTGGAGCGATGAATGTATCGATTTTATGAATGATGGGTATGTTTTTTTTTGTGTTTTTGTGTGCCAAAAAAGTGCTTCGATTTTAAACTTCAATATATTTACTGGAGTTTGGGGGGATGCATTTAGTTGGTACTTTTGTGAGGCGAGAATCAAACATTTTTTAAAAGTCTGGAAAATAAAAAAAAAAAAAACTATTCGATATTTTTTATCTGCAAGGAAAATTGAGAAATCATAGATAATATCATTTTGGGTATTGTTAAAGAACACAAATGGTTGTACATGCAAATTAAAAAGTTAAAGTTCTTTTACTATAAATAACGTACAACAATTGTTCACAGGGTCAAAAAGTTTGATCCAAGTTTAAAAATTATTTTGTAACCAAAGATCTAAAAAAATATAATTACCCAGTTTTATCTTAATGTAATTTTAAGTTCAAATTTGGACGAAATTAGATATTTAAACGAAGGTTAACGATGTTAGCTATTTCATTGTAATTAAAAATATTATTCATAGGGATTTTGTAAAATTATAAATTTCAATATATGCAATAAAATGTTCAAAATATAGATATTTAGATTCATTTTAAGCTTTTACTACCTATTTATATTAGCAACCTATTCACATTGTTCTATGGAAGGGTAGAATTGATTCAAAAATTAATAGCAATAATAATATTATAATATGATAGAAATATACACTGCCTAGTAACCTATTATAATAATATAATAATAATTAATATAATAAACGCAATGTTTTCGTCAAAAATTAAATTAACCTTCGGTAATATCTTAGGTTAAACTGTAGAACAAGTAACTTTAATAACAATATCAAAAAATATACCGAGAAATATACTTGAAATAGGTGACAGACTAGCTCTGCTCAAAATCGTTTTTCGTATACAAAGATTTATCATTGAATTCAAATTTAACACATTCATTACGAGTGATCCACTCGACAACTAACGTACAACAGAACGGTACCTACTTGCCCAGTATTTTCCTATAATAATGAATTTATTCAATCCTGATTGTTGACATTTTTAAATAATATACTTAAGATCAAATTTTCAAATTTTTAGGATTTTTCGTAGTATTTAAATAGTAGTGAATGCTTGGTGAATCATTCCGTATATTATGTTAGTAATTACTTCATAGTGCATATGAAAATAAAAATAAATATTTTTTCAACGTGAAGTATTTCGGTCCACATTGTATATTTTTATATTAAATATAAAGCGAACACAAAACATTTCGTACGAAAATCAAAATAGTTATCTAAGAAACAATGTAACGTATTAATCTAATGTGTTTTCTTAAAAATATATATATATGATAGAAATAAGTGAAAATTAGAAATTATGTCTTCTTTAAAAATATTTGCCGTTTTTCGATTGAAAACAGTCATTACCGAAATTAAAAATGTTTGGGGCTTTCAGATTCTTAATATATTTTCTTCAGTTACAACTGTGTAGTAATATTGTGACATTTCAGAAATGCAGGTGTTTTAGATTTGATTCCTTACTTCAGATTTTTTTTTTTTTTAATATTTGAAATGGCTCGTTTTGTTGTAAATAAGGAAATATTATATTTGAGATGGTATGAATAGGTTGGCCATTGAACGAAAGTATATTATTACAACGTTAGATTTTAAAAATGTTTTATTTATTTTAACACCATTAGATTACACTAGTATATTATATTTTATTATGTTAATAGGTACTTATATTATTAATATTATTATATAACAGCTAATCATCAAATTTTGTCTAGAAAATATACATGATTAAGTTTGCTTATTAGGTCTACAATATTACGATTAATTTTAATGATTCAAACGTTGCATAACATACAATTTAAATTTAATATTTCAACGCGCTTTTTAGTTATATTCGCTAGTTTGAAAGTGATCCGAACACACTGAATTCCGGTCACTTAACTTGTAATTTGTCGCTCGGAATTTTTTCTCTCCCAACTTCGCGTCCCTCTTTTAAAACTTTCGTTGAGCTTAATGAGCTTTTTTATCCAGCCACCATGTTTTGAAGGATGTGATGGCAAAACAAGTTTCTTCAGCCATATCATCATGGTTTCATGGTTGTGCGGGCGACTCGGCGCGGCACTCAATTTTGTAATCGCGTTTTCCGTATAAACTATTACCAAGTTTTAACAAGGATATCATGTTTGATATGGTAATACGAACGGAGGCCGGAGGGCGTCATGGACAGAGCGTACCAGTGCCACGAGAGGGTCGGCTATTGTAATATAACACGGTTGTCAAACCTCAAAAACCGCACAAACTGGACCCCTAAAGACATTTCATTAAATCCGTTACCATATATAGATATGTATATATTATATACGTGCGATGAGAGGCGTATGCTGAAATGGCAAAGTTAGAACAGCTGTGCTAGACGTTTTCCATTCGCTTTTTACTGTGCATGATGTGATAGTTATAGTATAGTGTTGGCGGCGGTGACGACGGTGGAATATGGGAAGAGAGGGGCGGTGAGTTGGGGTGGTCATCGAAAGTCCAAGGTCCGGAGAAGTACAGTCCCAACTCCCAATTAACGGTATTATTATATCTTGGTCATTTTCAAAACGGCGGAAATCGAGCTTTTTCCCGAAAATCAAAAGGTCGATGATCACAAGTGTAAAAACCGCCTTCGTGTAGGACGTAAGTACTAATTATAAAACCAACGAGTATACTTACAAATTGAAATAATAATACAATTTGTCTTCTCTCAGAATTAATGATCCGATAAATTACTTGACTGTATTATGCCGATAGTATACCATCCAAGAGTACACGGAAGGATTAATATTTATTAATATATTATCTGTACTATTATATTAATCCTGAATAAAGAAACTATTAAGGAAACTATCATCAAGCTGGATCAACCTATCGTTCATATTTTATCGATCAACATTCAACACGTGTTTCAACACATTCGTCATCCGTGATTCACAATCCTTGATAATGATAAGCATTCCTAATATATTGTATTGATTAATTTACTTTTTTAATCTGTATTGTAACGAAAAATAAAATAAAATATAGTGATTACAACATGGTAATTATCTATTTTTATTATCCACAAGTGTATAACACATTTTATGTTAAAATCACTGTACACCTTTCAAATATTTTTACTCGACCATTATAGTAAATTTTTCTACTAATTTATCATTAATAAACGTTTGGTCATACTACACTAATATAATACTTATATAACAATAATTATTAATAACTGTGGATTATTTTGATAGAAAACTATAATAGTACACCGACAGTGCGTTTGCTTCAGACAAAAATAAACGATGGACCATTTTTTTTTCTTAATTGATAATCAACACAATTTATACTTTTCTGAGGAAATCCATCGACATCTTGTGACAATTTAAGAACACGGTGAAGTGTAATAATAAATTACAACGATTGGTCGATAACGAGTTTGCTCATAGGTAAATATACATCATTATATAATTCAGTTATTCACAGAGTAACTTGTTTACAACTTCAACACACATTTTAACTAACCAATTTACAGAGATAATTTAATAAAAACGTCAAATTTTAATTTATAGTAAAACGCTGTTAAGGAGTTTTAATTGACCGTAATTGAATAGGTATGTTGAGTGGGAAGTAAGGGATATAGAAGATGGAGAGTTTAGCCGGGATGAGGGTTTAATTGTTTGAAGACAAAACTTTCGTCCAGGTAATCCAGTGTGGATTAGCTTCTCTAAACACAGTATTGGCACTTGAGATAAGGTAAATGGGTTCATTTGGAATGCAAGAAGCATAATAATAAGGTAAGCCTTGAATAATCCTATAAATAATAAATATATTTCATATATACGACGCTAAAGGCTACAGTGGCCACGAAGGACGATTGAAAAATAACAATGGATCAAATTAACAAGTTATAAATTATTCAAGAAAGTAAAATACATTCCACTAGTTATTGGCGCAGTATATTTTATTGATATTTCAAATAAAAAAAACAATATTTATCTGGAAATTAAAAAAAATTAAAGTAAGTAATCCATTTAACTTACTAATTACTATTATAACTATTTTGCTCCATAATTAAACAACATTTTTAGATTGATAGTATAATATTGATTCTATCCTATTTTTGAAAATTGGTCCGTTGTGTTTTTTTTTTTAATACAACTAAATAATATTTAATTTAATTTAATTTAATGTCTAATAATAGTTTTATAAACAAAACGGTACACTATTTATATTGTAAAATGTATATTATAATGTCAAATACTTACAGTTTAATAATTAAAAAACCAATTGATTCTTTCAAAACTTATGATTTACTTAATGAATTAGGTACTTATGACTGGATGAATCTAAAATATTACCCTCACGCATTTTAATGATAT
The DNA here is from genome assembly GCA_008086715.1 of Sitobion miscanthi. Taxonomy (NCBI): domain Eukaryota; kingdom Metazoa; phylum Arthropoda; class Insecta; order Hemiptera; family Aphididae; genus Sitobion; species Sitobion miscanthi. The sequence continues at coordinate 21,666,195 of CM017800.1, forward strand.
GTATATTTTTTGCTTTAAAAACATTACATACTATAATCTTTGTTTGGATTTTTAATGCAAAGTAAGCAAATTAGATAACATGAGATTAATTCATTAAATAAATATTAATAGATAATTATAAAAATAGAAGTAAATACTGGCTATACACTGATATCACTTTATGCAAACACATTTTTAAATAATATTTTTAGTTGTAGGTGGCCGTGATTTATTAGCTCATCACAAAGTATTTATACCTATAAGTTTAATAGACGATGTGAGTTAGACGCGAATCCAGACTTTTAGTTAGGTATTAAAATTTAATATTTATAAAGCATCTGTTCCTAATAAAAAAAAAAAAAAAAAAAAATAATAGATAGAAATAAATGTCACTAGATTTCATGTATATTTGAATAAATACGACCATATTATTATTTTAGCATCAGTGTGACATTTTGAAAAATAGTAAATTGCATTTATATTTATCAATATCTAAATAGAATTATTATAAAATACATTTATCATTATATTATTTTATTATCCAGGTTCAGACTAAGCTGAATAACAGCTCTAGCTTTTAACCCAAATACATTATGTTTAACTAATCTATCGGATAAAAAAATGTTATTAAAAAAAAAGTTTTAAAACACCTGCATACCCATTTAATGATGGTCGGTATGATTATTTCTATAGAACGTATTAAAAACAAAAAAAAACATTCATTAATCTTGAATACACAGTTTTTATCATTATATTTTTAAAATTTTTTGTGTGACGTATACCTAGTTTTAGTTGTTCAACTAAGTATAAATATATTTTAAAAACATTGAAAACTAAAAATAATTCACGTTAAACTTGTATATACCAACATGAAGAATTATGATTTTTTTCGAAGCGTTCTAACAAAGATCATATATTTTAAATGTATTAAACCGGTGTGTCTTACTATAATGTGAATTTTGGTTTACCTGTGCTGTGCTGTAATAAAATTCCTATAGATAGAAAAAAAGTTTTTTATTACAATTTCTCAAAGAAATTTAATTTTTGATCCCAACTTGCGTATACGTTATTCGGCCCCAATAATATTTTCAGATATATTTTTAGTATATAAAATATTGTTATAATGTTTGATTTAAAACTGTTACTGGGTTTTGCCCGTTTGAATTGATAAAATAAATAAAATAAATAAATTTTAATATAATATTTATATTTTTTATGGAGCATTATTTTTTTACGATAAATATATTTTAGATGTTGTGCTTGCTATTTAATTAATTTTGTATGTTGTTGTACTATAGTAATTTAATATATCAACTTACTATACTATACTATATTTATTATTTGTTAAAAAACGAGAATTATTAATATTTATAAGTTCTAACAATACTATATTGTACGCTGAAAAAGAAATGTCTTAATCATATTATTTTATTCGAAAAAAAATGCATTTGTTATAATGCAGAGATTGATAGTGTGAATAAGAATAAACAACTGTAAAAGATTGTTCTGAAATAAATTATTATTACTATAGTGAAACACAATAGTCGATTAGTTTGTTAAAAACTGTTTATTAAAAATGGCCAACGAAAGTGATCGGAAGAATGTGACTGAAAGGAATGAATTCGTAATCGAAAAATCTGCTGTATACATACAGATCGTCGAGTGATATAATAAAAGGCTGAAGTAATTGCATTTTTAAGAGTCCGATATAATAATAATAATAATAATAATATGTTCTGACGGTCTTATTGTTTTCTGAACGTGAAAAATAACCCAAAATAATAATGTTCGTACAATCATTTATCTAAAGCGTATTGTGTCGACCATCTTTATTATACAGTTGCCAAAAACTTAACATATTATTATAATAAGCGTATGCAATGCATATTACAATATGCAATGTATATTAAAATATTATAAAAATACATTTACTAATTATATTGTTTTTTTATCTAATTGTTCGTTCCACTCGTCGTTTTAATGAGACAGTTTGTTGATTTATACATCGCCATAATGATTCACATACTTACAATCCGCCAATGTGTTCTTCAGTCGTTGAACCCGTCTGAGCGAATTTCACGTCAGAATTATCCGACAACGGTGCAGGGACGTCGACGTGAAAATTCCATTTTTACAACTCCGACCTGTCTTGCTATACCTATATTTATATATAGGTATCTGGTATACGACATATATATAATATGTACATCGACCACCTGCACTCTTAGAATCTCTCATTCATTGTGCAGTGTTCCCGCTGTCATTACGTCTAAACCTTTAAATGAGTCTTTCGACAAATTCTCCATTGTTGTTAAACATACTATTCTCTTTCCCCGCCGGTCCCCGCCGATCCCCGGCCACCCGGACCCCTCACCCTGTGATTATCGATTGCCTCTCCGGCGATGGCTGCGTAGGAATGGGTTTTTTCCTTTTTTTTTTTTTTCCCCCAATGTGCCAAGATAAGGGTCGATTTATACACCTGAGGTTCAGGAAATATTTAAAAGTTCAAAAATCGACAAACCAAATGGAAAAAAAAAGGTTTACGGGTTACGATGCTCCGGGGAATTTGTTCTGGACCCGCCGCGTATGTACACTACTCTACGCGTGCACTCCCGAGTTGGTCTCATAAAACAGCATGTGCTTAAAATCTCTATATGATTATAAATCTCTTGAAAGATGTGTACTTTGGGAGCGAAAAAAAACACATTTCCGGCGTTCCCGGTTTTGATCTTTGCGAATTATCTTGCGGAAAAATCAATTTCCCGTGGTCGCATCGTCGTTGTCGTTGTATTACCCAACTGACCTCCATTAACGCGAAGCATAAATCATTGCAAACAACAAATAACTATTTATTCTTCGGTGTGTGTGTGTGTGTGTGTGTGTGTGTGCTGATAATTAATTCGATATCCATATCGAATTCTTCTCGTTTGTAAAATAATATGAAATATCGTTTCGTAATGACATAATATATTATATTATATTATTGATGTAGGTACTTTTGCTTCGAGAAAAAAAAAAATAATAATAAAATGATCCCCATCGAATTTGTTGTACAAACATCTACGTTACAAAAGATATTTTCTCAACAACATAATAATTATAAGGCACCACAGAGAGTTTTTTTTCTTACGTGTAATAATTATTAACAACCGCTGGAAACTTTAATATTCAACCGTAGTTTGATGAATTAATTTAGCTTATTGTTCATGGAATTACTGGATAATATTATATCTCCAGCTATGTTCAGACGTTAATTTTCTGGTGGAATTATACTAATTTAAACTACGTTCAATATAAGACGTATTCAATACTTCGAAATGCATTACAAACAACACATATTAAAATAGATACCAGGTACCTGGTATCTATATGTATTATTTGAGTGACATGTCTTGTAAAACATTAGGTAATTGGTCGCTCATCGTGAAATCATAATGTCAAAAAGTTATTAACGTTTTAAAATATAAATTGTAATTACGCGTTATAGCCTTAGTATTTTTTACAAATGTTTTAACGTTTCACGATCAACAAGGGGAAAATATTTAATCATTCGTTCGGATACAACTTATATTTTGCGTTTAAAACATTTTTTTGATGATTCGGTATTTATATAGGTACTACGTGAGTGATTATTGTTTTCTATACCGAATATCGCAGGGAACATTTCCCGCCTGAGTTTTTTTTTTTTGTACATTTTTCCCGATTTTTTAAATAATAATGATAAAAACAAAGAGAACAGCGGGGAAAACGAAAAAATAAAATAAAAAATAAAACAGACGGAGGGGCAATTGACGAGGCAGGCAGGAAATTAAACCGAATGCTGGCTGTCGGCGCAAATTAATAATTGTGCTTGTCCTCTTTCACTGCTTCGATTCTCTTTGCCGAGCTTGTGTTTCGCATATACGATTGCCTTTGACGCCAATTTGATTTACGGTCGAAATCCCATTCTTATCGCGTACCGATTTTTTCACACATATTATATACATATATATATATTTTTTCCTCCCTTTCTCTGACCCGAAATTTAATTATCAATCATTTCCCGATTCCCCCGGCTGAACAAATAAAACAATACAAACACGACGGAAATATTTTAATCGAGTCTATACCTACCTCGTGCAGGGGTGTTCACCCATGGTTCACAGCGGTCGATGGTGGGTGTGGTGGTGGAGGCGATGCTAGTTAGGGTGGTGTATACCTACGCGTGTATAGTCTAAAAAAAAATAATCCATTCTTTAGATTCGACTTCTGAAAATTTAAGTTTTAAATAATTAAAATCGTGTAGAACAATATTGTCGTAATATTTGACTAATTAATTAGCAATGTGTCTGTTATAGCCCCTTATACCTAGGTACATATTATTGAATACAACAAATAAATTAATAAATTATTGTCCTGTACGCATTAGTATAATATTATCATGTACACATGTTGTATTAATTATTTTATTTTCATGTCTATTATATAAAATATTTTACACTTCGTTAAAATAAACTCTCTTTTTCCGCAGCGTAACACTTTCGAATGATATTTAATTAAGAATATAATATATGTACCCAAGTGTTTTATTAGGTTCAGAGAGATCCATTAAATATGCTTAGTGGATTAATTTACATCAAAAGATTACAAGTCTTTGCTTTTATTATTCGATGCAATTACTTTTTAACCACCTCACTTCCTGCTTTTATCAGAATTCTATATACTTTTAACTTGCATAAATTTGTCTAAGTCCCGAAACAGATTATTTTCGTAAATCGAATAACGACAGCATTATTCGATAGCCGTTTGCTTATCTTTTGTTCTGTATAATATAAACGTCGTTAGAGTTTTGAAACTTTTTCCATACGTTTTCCCCACCAACCTGCCCGGAAAGTGCAAATTCTTGTTATTTGTCCGGCATAATGAATAATATAAAATCATAATATTAAAATATTTTCAGCCATATTTTGAGCGTTTATATTTAAATCAAAACAATAATAAACACATTCATAAATATATTACTATAGTTTAAGGTATATTTTCAATATTTTGCTTTTATCACTATATTATTGCACATATTGGTAATAATAATATAGATCATTAGAGATTTTATTTGACAAGTTGATATGACATTGTGGTAGTCCGTGTGTGATAATGTCGCATGAAATTCAGCTTAAACCCGCGCGTGGGTTATTTCTGTTGCAATAAATCTCGATCCAATTTTTTACGGTCGGTACGTGGTCGTCATCCCAAAAGACAAAAAAAAAAAAGAAAAAAAGGAACAGAAAAAAATCGTCGTCGCAGTCTCTTTTAATATTATTTCTCGAGTTCTGACGTTCATCTTTCGACGGTGATAATACGGGTAGCGTTGTGGGGGGGGGGACGACGTCGCGGGGCAGAAATCGAATAACGTTTCGATGGGATTTCGCGTTGGAATTGGCGGCGAACTTATAATTCAATAACGGTTTCCTGTTGAATGAACGTGATCCAAATAGAAATGATACATAAACGTCAGAATGAAAATATCGCGGGTTTCCTCGCCCTACACACACCCACACGGTGATTTATATTTTCTAATGCTTTATTGCAGCGGCGTTATTCGGTGCCATCCGACGGCGGCGGCGGCGGTGTCATAATCGTGCATATATAATAATGATTGCACACGGCCGATGTGTACCCATACTTACCCGCTCATGTACACCCACTGATGCCGCCATTGTTGTTGTCGTTGCTGCCGCGCGTACAACTGCAACACACACACGCTGCAGAATACGGGCGGCCGTCCCTCGACCCATCGACCCACCCGCCTGCCCACCCACCGGCATCGCCGACCCCGTCGTCCTAAGTATCTAAAATACTTTAATCGCCGCTCGGGGGCTTCCCCGCGTCGTTCCGCAGGTTTGCGTGACTACGGTCCAAAATTCTAAGTTTCCACATCACTCATTGCGATGGTTATCACACAAAAGCCATTAAGGGATCCGATAATGGGTCTCAAATGGGCCCAAACTCAAAACTGTGTCTGTGTATTTACCTTCCGTCCGAATTTCCCGCGTCGTTTATTACGGCAGTTATCGAAATAAAAGACCATTAAAACTCCGCGTAAAGAACCAAATGCTCTTGAAATCTATTCTTCCACCCCAAAACATCCGGTGGAGAAATTAGCGAAATGAATGAAACGCTATCGACAGTATCGTACGCGTACGCCGTTCTCGCGGAGACGAAACGTCCGAAAACCAAGATCGACGGTGATGAATCGGAGCCCGCAATGTCCGATTGGAGACGTGACCGTAGAATTAATAATCTCGTCGATCGGGGAACATAAAATATCGTCGTGAGTTTCGAGGGAAAAGGCGTTATTGGCGAATTCGCCTGTAACGTAAAAAAAAATCAAACGGTAAAAATAAACTGACGGGCAATAATAATATAATTATACGGAACGCGCCGTCTCCTTGGAATAACAATTGTTATATATATTGAAACAAATGTGCGCTCGCGGGTTTGGACTCTATGGGCTGCTGTGAGGTGGCAAAGTCGATGTCACACGACGCTGCCAAGACATCGCACATCGTGTATCCAATAAATCGTATCGACGGGCGAGAGGAAATAATAATAATAATAATATGACTACTTCCATCATGATATTGTATACGTGTAACACGCCTGGCAAAAAAAAAAAACGATGCTACTCAAACGAATGACGAAAATTGTGAAAATGATAGGGTTCATAAAAAATTTAAGAAATATATAGTCGTGTCAGGAAATTCCCAAAAATAATATTTTTAAAAAAGTCATTACGTTCTAAATTAATTTACACGTAAATACATTGACGGCCAAGCGGATTAAGGCGTCAGTTTCAACGCACACCGGCGCCGGTTCGAACCCGGCCTCGGGCGGAATTTTTCTTCGTGGCACACACTAAAATGCCCATCACTAAAAAATCTAAATTAATTTATAGGGATAATAATAATGTGTGGTGTGATATAATATAACAACAGGTATATGTCATATTTTTATGGTGGGCGGTTGAATGTAATAAATGATTGTATAATATTAGTATGTTGGTACCTATGAAATTTCTTGTTTATTTGATTATATTTCTATGCTAATATTATAATTGACTAATGGCGCCGTCACTGATTCGCGACTATAAATAACGAATCCCGAACTAGTATAATATAAAACAATGAACTGCTTACTGTACATGGTCATTGTTTATAAATTACGCGCGCAGAAAAGTAATGTCGGTATAACGCGGTGCGTAGTTACTTTAAATTGCGTACAGTAACATGTATCCTAATTTAAAATAATAAGACCCAAAAAGTTATTAAAACAAATTTATTGGACCCAGAATGGGTCGAAACGCAATCGCGGTGAATGCGTATATATTATGCGATGGTTGTTGAAATTTCGGAGACTTTTATTTCTTTCATTCAGCACCGCTTTGCCCAATGACGTTGTAGTTTCTATATACACAGTGGCAATAGTGTTCGGCAATAACATTGATTTACATTAACTTTATAGGAACGAAAACGGATCCGAAAGCACCCATAAACGGGTCGTCTTCCAGGCAATTATTACTGCATGTCTGTGATTGCGATTCTCGTTCATAGGAATAGGTTTTCAAACACCGCGTATAATAATGTTTACTTCTAATTATTTTTGTCGATTGATGAAATCGGAGTTCAAACAAAATAGGTATAACTAAAAATCGTAGTCAGGCGTGTTAAGATAATAATAATTGTACCTGACCACTTTTGTTTTTAGTTTTAACTGAATTCCGTGGTGAGTGAAGCAATACGAGAAGAAAACATTCAGTTTTTATGTACTGTCCAGTTAAGTGATTTTTTTTTAACTCTTAATTATTTCGCTGCTTACGTATTATGGTCAAGTAATTGGACATAATTAGTAAAAAATTTACAAATTAAAAAGACCCGCGTTGTCTTGTGAAATTAAATTACAAACACTATAATTTATTTTGAAATAATTATAAGTTTATAACCAAATTGAGAATATTAACATTGAAGCATTTAACCGAATGTAAATAACATATAGGTACAAGATAAAAATATATAAACAAATATCATGGAAGTACATTCACTCGAGTGGAGAAAATATTAAAAAAAAAAAATAAATAATATTTATGATAGTGCCTCTTTGATGAAAATATAATTTTAAAATATTGTCATGAAAATTAAATATACAATTAAATTAAATATTATTACAGTAAACTGTTGGTTCAAGAAAGTAGTGTTTACATAATTAAAAATTAAGTGTTTATCACAACAATAAATAAATAAATAGTTATTTCTTTATTGTATAATAATAAACATTTATTTTTAATTACTTCTTTGACAGCACTATCCATGCTATTACGCACTATACAGGAGCATAGTATTATCATCTGCACAATGAAATTATGAAAATTACTTTGACCGTGTGACAAATCCTATAGAAATATTTGATTTTCCTCAAAGCCGACGCACATAATAATAGAAAATATTTTACACGATCAGTGTAATAAACTAAAATACCAATTATATATAAATATTAAATGTATAATATATTATAATTTATAATATACAAGTACAGAAGAGAGAAAAATCTTGGTTTATATCTTTTATTGTTCATAAACCTGCTGCCACCGTAAACGTAAAGTTGTCGCAGCCGTACTTCTACCACGTTGCACGCACAGCGTCACACGGCTTTACCAATAATTTAACGTACGTTTCCACTTTTCATTTTCGCGCCTGATGAATATTTCCAATTGAAAACCCGTCAAACGCGCGGCGGTTCTCTCTTATTCAATTGAATATGACGTTTCCTTATTTTCACCTCGCATATGCATTCGGTACAGTAATAATAATAATGTAACAACAATAAAAGTGGGGAATAATAATAATAATAATAATAATAATAACTGTCAACGGCGTGTTGCGAAAACAATTTTTACGCACGCATACACACCACGCTTCCAAACACACACACTCGGGTCGTGCACCCCCCCCCCCCCCCCCCCTCTCTCTCTCTTTCTCACTCGCACACGGCATACCTCTTCATCGGAGTGTATATTTTATATAACACTATGTTATTCGTCTCGTCATCGATCCAAAAATATTTTTTTCACCCGCCTACAGTGTTCGTTTGTGAACTTGTACGTCGTATGTTATTCGGGCGCACGCGCTGCCCGTGAGTGTATATGTGTGTGTGTGTGTGTGTCAAGTCGGACAGAGGACAAGGCCCGCGACGGGAACGGAGTAAACGAAAATCGGAGATGTATGTACGTGTGTAGAGATGCGACGAGACAGAAACCGTGGTTTGGGGGAGGAGGGGGGGGGAAAGGGAGACGGCGGCGATGGTGAGAGTGACAAAAAAAGAGAAAAAAAAGAAAGGAGAGTTAAAATTGAAGCAGACAGACATTTCCGACAATAACCTAATGCGTTTTGACTTGCGGCCTCCGCGCGACAACGCCTTTGTGGTTATAATCGAATTATTTCCGCAGAAGTTTTGTGCGAAAATAGAAAATCCCACAATCGAGTGTCGAAAGGACGGCGGCGGCGGTGGCATGCAGTGCGAGGGAAGGCCGTCTATGTGTGTACGGTGCATGTGTGTAAAAATGTTGTGAAAAAAATAATAATAATACAAATATTGTGTGTGTTGTGCCGTAATAGAAATTCTTCAATAGATTGCATGTTAAATTTATATATATTATTATTATTATTATATGTGTGTGTGTGTTTGTGTGGAATGTCGACGGCTTTTTGCATTAGATTTTTTTTTCATACATCCCACACGTTATCATATTGTACCACACGAGTATCGTTTCGAAATCCTATTTATTTTTTTTATAATAATACGATCATTTCGTCGTCGCCGTTTTAATTGTTATACGAAACGCACGCCGAGACCGAATAGTCGGGATTATTCGAACGGTTATAAATTAATATACGTGACTATTATAATATTATACCACGGTAATTAATAATCACATGCAGTGGCGCACACAGATATTTTCAACGGGAGGGGTCATGTAAAAAAATTATGCGTATATAATATTATATCAAAATATTCATTTTATTTTATTAAATTTTATACGCCTATGCATGTAGTGAAAAAATACCAAGAGGGGTTAGGGTTTAAACCTCCCTCGCCACTGATCTTCATGCGTTCGCGTGATGGCCCTTGTCTGTGCTGTTTTTCTCAATTATTTTAACGTTACATCGCGTTTACAATATTATACGAACATTATAATAATATTATTTTATTCGTACGTGTTCAATTCCGGACTCCGGTATTGTCTAAAACGTAAGAACGCACTCGTTAAAGGGTCATTATGTATTCATTGGAAATACTACATGCGCCTATAAAATACAATGTTGGTATGATAATATTATTAGTTTAAGTATGGGCACGTGACCGTTTTCAAAACTGCAGAGTGCTCGAGTTTTGAGATTCGTAATGACTTATATTTATAATAGGCCAGCAGCATAACTTCAATTTCGAATTCATCATTCAATAACACACTTCGACACGGCACTCACCGCATAAATCCAATTTAATAGTATATAATATAGTATTATTCTGTTATATTGTATTTTGTGGTCCGACGACGAGCAACAAAAATAAATTGGCCAACTGTAGGTCATAATAAACATCACAGCGATAATAATTTCTCTTTCCTGTGCCGTTGACATTTCAAATAAAAATTGTCTAAAGCTAGTTTGGCCTTTTTTTTGTGTGTGTAAAAAAACCTGCAAAAACTCATTACAAAGTTTACTCGTTAAATCCTATATATTTAACGACTGGACTATTAATTACTTTAGTTTCGCTAGAAAGTGCGCCCCCTGAAACGTTACATTGTCGGAGGATAAACAATGTTTCGTAAAACTCTTCTTTTTCTCATTTTATTTAAACCCAGAGGTTCGTACTAACGAGCGTTTAATTAATTTCTCGCTTTTCATCACCTCTGTCTGGCTTGTTTAAAGTTTCTTTTATACATTTCACCTGTATACCTACCTACAAACATTCGCCCGAATATGGGAGCACACGCATTTACACATTACTTAGTTTGCTCGTTGTATTTTACAGTTTCACAACTACTTCAACTACACTCGTACATTGTTTTAGTTTCCACTCTGATCATCGATGTAAAGCTACAACATACCAATCATTTAATATGCACAAAATATAGATTGTAACAAAGCTTATTGTTTTTGGTGCTGTACGTTTTTTATGATGGTTTTAAACAAACAAAAATGATTTCAAGCAATAACTTACGAAAACGTTTTTTTATTTTTTAAATTTATTTTAGCATCTATTATATAATATTAAATCATCCTCAAAATGTCATAATGTTTTAACTATTTAAACATACCGGAACTGTTAATACAAACGCATATTGATACCGGAATTGATATGGCGCGTAGGTAGTGGATTGTACCACCTACTCAAATTACACGAATAGCACAATTTAATAAGCAGCAAACACCCGAGACGGAATGTATTTATCATCGGATTTCTAGATATGAACTCGCATACCTAAAGATTTGATGTAAGACTGCATAACTTGTGTGATTCGTTCATTAAAATAAATTTTTGACATACTGTGAGGTATCCCATAATAAATATTACTAAAGGGTGAACAAAATATGACGGTTAAAGTATATTTTATGAGATATTAAAGTAAGTTCCCCTCGGTGTGCGCCGCCGTAGAAAGTTTGCTAATCTAAAAACGAAAATACTATAAGTTTAAAAGCAATTTGGCTAGTATCTTTCCGCCGGTATAATCGATGATACTTAAAAATGAGTTGGTCACAACTCGCAATACCTCTCCCTAACGCATAGACAAGCTCGAGAATAAAAAAAAAACGATAATATAATATGATTTATTCGAAAAACTCGTAAAGTAATAATAATATCATACACATCAAAAATATAATATATTCTCAAAATAAACCACGAACATGTTGCTCGCGGGTTGTACGTATATATATGTAATTTGAAATACGGCTGAACTTGGTGTTAGTTTTAACGATGTTGCGGAACAAAGAAAAAAATATCCACGTTATGGTTGACTCTTTTTTCCACTAGTTCCTTATATAGAGCACTCGAGTAAACTTTCACTGATTATTTTGATTAAGTTTTTAAATTATTTACGCAATGAGGTCGGTTTTGTTTTAGTCTTATGAGCAATATGCATTTAAATACCGGCCAATAAGACGTCGGAGTAAAATTTTAAAAAACGTTGCTCGGTGTTAATCTCTGTCGGTTTTCATGATGTCATATTATTATTATTATTATATTTTATACACGTATGGATTAGTAACCATTCTGATCCGAGTTGAAATGATTTTTTATTTGATTAACCTGTCAATTAAGTTTGTTTTTTGGCTTTTTTTTTCTCATAATAATAGTTGTGCGGCGGTTCGAATAGGCAATATAGGTACATCACTGTACGGAATGCCGATGAAATAGAAATATACTATATTATTATGATAAAACTCAAAATTCACAATAATAATATTAATCCTCATTAATCAACTTTTGGCCGAGTTTCTGTTGGTTTTTGTTGCAAGGTGCACATCCATTGCTGAGTTTGGGTTTCTTTTTAAACTGCCTACCGATTTTAAACGATGGCGATGATAGTTTTTTAAATATCGACAGCACTACGTGGAAAAGAAAGAAAAATTCGTTTTTGATGTGACCTTAATATTATGTATTTGTGCGAGGAGAAAAAAAATACAGCACGACAGTGCATATCAACAATATACAACCGACATATCAGCATCACGTACACTGCTGTATCTCCTCGTAAATCAAGAGACGCGGAAAAAAAATAGTAATTTAATAGAATATATTATTTATTAGGACACGCTCGCCGTGCGTTATGGATTACTTGGACTTCAATAGTGTGCAGCACAATAATATTATGGTATAATAATGCTGTAAATATCACCTCGCAGACCTTGTTAGCGACCGACGGTGGTGCTAAAAACGACTGTCAATATATCTGCTCTCGGCAAACCGTTATTCGTTTCGGGATGATCAACGCTCGACTAATTCCTATTGTATACATATTGCATATACAATATACATACACACAACACTACGCACATAGTTATATATATTATATGATATAATGTACACCGTATATGCATAATAACGTGTACACACTGACTTTGGGACCGGACGTGTTAGACCGGAATACGGTCTTAAGTTTCAGCGGTTATAATACGGACAGCCAGAGACCCCTAAAGAGTTGTGTAATGACAGTCTCGTCCCCTCGGCCCGACCTCGCCTTCATGTACCGACACGAGGCGATTAAATCTGTTGAACTGATGATTGCAATAGTTATCCTTCGTTACTCGGTCGTGATAATCATCGAATTTATATTAATATATGATATACATGTGTACATAAATATATATTTTATATATATATATATAATAGTCGACTGGGTCGCCGGCCAATAAGATAACACAATGGACAATACGAAACAAAAGAAAAATAAAGAAAGCATATGTGAAGTGGAGTGAGACGCGTTTTCGCGTCGACATAGAAGTTATATTTATAATGTTTTATATTATATTGTACTACAACCATATGATCATTTGTTTTTTAAACATTATAATAATATGCTCCCTGTTGTCAACGATCTATGCACTTTTGAAGCTTGATTGTCTATCATAATTGTGCAGATGTTTCGGAATCAAGAAAAACCACGATATTCATGGTTGTTGGCTGTTGAGTCAGTTCCTGGTATTTAATTCAAATTTTTTTTTTTAAAACATTTACATGGTCAAACGTAAATTATTAGTAGGTAATTGTTGTTGTAATTAAAATTCCAGTTATTTATATATATAAAAATGAATGTTTGTCCGTCTGTCCTTTATGCATTCCTAAACGGCTGGACCGATTTTTCTGAAATTTTGTGTGTGTGTTTGAGGTGGTTCCCGGGATGATTTAGAATCACAATTGGACCCGGTAGGTCTAACCCGGAGAGGTGCTCGAATAGGGATTTTGAGATTTAAGATGGACATTTTTGCTTATAAATGGTTACTATTGGTTATAGGAGAAATAATTAGCAGAAATTAGTATTTATTAATTATTATTTAATTGGTTGCCGTTGGTTAATCGGGCAGATCAGTTGCAAGTATGCATCAAATCGAATTTTCACTTATTGCTTACCATGGTTACAACTCAGCTGCACATAAAGCCGTTTGTAAGTATTGTCCGCGATCTGACGTAGTTCTGACCAGAGTTGCTGAGTTGCTCTTACCACAGCGAGTTACACCCAAAAGGAGTTGAACAATCACAATTTTTTTAAGTCAACATTTTTATAGGGAGTGAAGTGCGCAGGATCAGCTAGCTGCTCCATAAATATATATATTATATTTTAAGTTAATAATCTGTCATGTCTTGATTTTAGAATAAAAACTAACGTTATCAAATTTTAATATTCATTATTCATATGCACGCTGTAGCAATTGTCAACAATTGACCTATTTTTGGAATAGAATAATAACAACACATTATTATTTATTATATTAAATTACATGACGTATACCTACATTTTATGTTTAAACTCCCTATATAAGCAAACGCACGGAAAACAAACACGTCGTGAATGTTCAGTAAAGTATCAAGTGTAGATTTTTTAATTTATTTATTGATGTAAACGGCCATTAGGGATTAAGTACAGAACATAATTCATTTTTGAAAAATTATATACTATAAACGTGATGGAATGCATAACACAGCCAATAAAAATACAATTTATCATGATAAATATTATAACTATAATAAATTAAAAATAAAAATAAAACATCACAAACCTAAATACACTAATTTAAAATGTACCTACTTTATGAGTTTGAGAACAGTCATTCGAGGGGTACAAAACTTTTGTATCGAATAAATTAAAATTATTAAAATTATTACATTCTGTAGTCATACTATCAATGGAATTATTTCAACCATAAGAAGTACGGTGAATTAAAATTGAGAATGTTGGACAAAAGTGGTATAGATACTGTGGGAAATGAAAATTTAATGATCACAGAAGGTATATCAGGACAGGATATCAAGCGTTTACAAGTTTAGCAATAAGACATACATCAGTTAAACTGCGTCGGGAGGCATGATTCGTTCGGTAATATTATAGTCCTCGGATTTTGTGAAACGATGCAGGTACATCTTGAAGCAGCCATGGCCGATGAGGAACTAAGTTAAAAGGAAAAAGGGCTGTCTCCTTGTCCCGCGGGATTTGTGGCTACCAACATTTGGCATCAGCTGTGAGCTGCCTTTTCGTCGCCTTCGTTCTATACGATTGTAAAAGCCATGTACCCAGCTGATGATGTCGCCTCTCTTGATAATTAGAACCACACATTTACCTTGTGACAGCGTGTGACCACTGTTTTTCATCCAGGACGGCATTACATCCAAAGATGGATTAATGGTATCCTCTAGTAGTTTTCGTTGTATATCCGATGACAGTAACTGCTGCGTCATCGGCTTAGTGCACGGTTTGCGAGCCATCCAGGAGCTTCTGCCTTCTGAGTCTATCGTAGGACACTCTTCATAAGATAGAACCTATATTATGGAACCCTGTGGGAGTAAACCTCTCGCCATTTATCACCTGTTATTATAGATCTTCCTGTAAAATACGACTGTTTGATTTTGACTAGGTATAATCTGGTACCTCTTTCTGGATGTAAGCCGAATCGATTTTTGATCCCGAGTCGAAGGCGTTGGCAATGGTCATGTAGGATAATATGACTCAATTATTTCTGTTGTAAAGTGGACCCTTTCCTAGTGTTCCGAAGCATTTAACTTCGTGAGCACTTGGATACCCTGTTTAGCTGATCTGTCTTTTTAAAATCTGAACAAGCGGTTTGTGATGCCTTGATCATGCTGATATGGACTGTCCAGCGAGCTTAAGCTCTCGCCCTGAAGACATCTGAAAGTTTTCGTTTGCTGTAATGTTTGGATATTCTGAAGGTGTGTTGGAAGGGCCGAATTGATATCCTTCGGGTGGTATGGTAACTTTAAGGCTGAAGTCTTCCTATTAATGTTTTTGCGTTAATATTATAATATAATTTATTGACTTGTAAACCTGGCGGCCTAAACAATTCACGGAAAGAAAACCAAATTTAATTAACTGTTAAATATTACGAAATTTAATGAAAAGTTATTTTATTATTTGTATTTTCATACACATATACGGTATGCGCCATTGCCATTTCTCGTTGTGTTCGTATTTGAAAATAAAATAAAACGGAAGGAAACGACTTGCGGCTTAGCTAGTATGAATATTATTATGTATACAAGTCCTCATTTCATATCCAGATAAAAAAAAATAACTGAAATTTGACTACAACACCAGCCCATACACAATGCTTGCAGTATTGTGTACACAATTTAAACGTCGACATACATAAAAACGCTTTTTGCACCTATTCTTATAACTCAAATAAAATTATTTTGCCATCGTACAATAGGCCCAAGAGTGTAAAAGTATGTTATATAAATATAATACTTTAAAATTCGAAAATTCTTGACACGTCCATTTCGAAAACCCAGAGTAGGTAGGTATCTACAACTGACTAAGAGTTTATTTTGTACGAGGATTAAGTGATAAGAATTTAATTTCTGTTGGATTAGGTTTCCAACATGTTGTCGATGAAATACTATATAATAATATGAAGTAATATATTATTATGTTCTTATTAGTTTTCCGACGAAGAAATGCAAACCCCTAGGGGGCATCCATGTTGTTTCGTTTTAATTAGTCACACGAGTCACTTTCATTAGACACGTTTTGAAAATAATTATCGATTTAAATGGATTGATACAATTTAAAAATAAATGCATAAGTTTCAAGACAATGATCCAAATTGTTATATGAAAGTATTTAAAAGATAAATTGATTTATGTACGGGCTCATAAAATAGAGTCCTTTTTTGTTTACTAAGACAAGACTGCAGTGTTGTTAATACGTGATTAACACAAAGTATGTTGAATATAATTTGTCTCAGAATTGTTATTAACATAATATTATGTTGAATGCAAATATCTGTAGGAACACGAAATCGAATACTTATTAACGTAAAATGTTCTGTTCTGGACCTAACGTTGTAAATGTAAATTTTATTTTACACACACAAAACAATATTACTCATAAAAAATGTCATGATTATTGGTTTTATGGGACATATATTTTTTATAATTATTTCACATTTTTTAGTCACCGAGTAAATAGATTGTATTGTTACATTAATTGAGTTAAAAATATGTTCATTGGTAAATAAAATTATAACACTTATTCATGTAAATTCGTGACTGTAAAATAATTTAATTCGTTGAGTTTAAAATCATGGCTTCCAATGTTCTCTATTTGTCTGTTGTAATAGGTTAAACATATACGCCCAATCATGGCGTCAACAAGTTTATTAGTTATTTAACGTGTCTGTATATTATATATTTTTTTCTTCATTCAGTTGTAGTTATTTCTCAAATATATCAATAATTAATCTTTGAAAGAAAATCATAACTATTTTTTTAACTACGTAGTAGACTTATAGTAATGATTAACATTTCTAGTTAGAAATCGTATAAAAATATCATAACGTCCATAATATGACAATTGAATAAATAATTAATTATTCGTAGTAAATAATTCATTAGATCTATGCAGGCACCTAGGTATACATTTGTGTAAGTAAATTTTACACGGTGTACGAAACATGTTCTCATGTTACAGATAGGTACTTGTTTAACAACAAATTGGAGCTTGAACATTTAGGACATTGATAACATTTTGGTTGACGTATGAAATTATACTGATTACACGAATATTCAAAGTCGGAATGTATTATACACCGTGCATTTGCATGTTCTGTTTCTATGGTTTAATATAATTTGATTTTGTGAAATTCCACTCAACACTGATCTGTTTGATATTCACAGGCACTCAAAACTGTACGAAACCATCCGAAAATACATTGAGTAAAAATACAATCATTTCAAATCATATTGCAATAGGTATGTTTTCATTTTTCAAAGCAACCTTTATGATCTATACATATGTTATATATTTTTTAATAATACTCTTGGTCGTCAAAAACACGTGTTTTATATAGACGAAATAATTTAAAAATGTTTAGTATCTAGTTTATCACGATTGCATAATATTTTATACAGGTAAAGGTAGTTAGAAAGAGTAGCATGAATGTTTTTTGTTTCTTAAATTATGTTGATTGTTGATGTGTCTACATATTTATTTATTTAATAATATATAAAAATATTAAATTATTCAGAGTGACAAGAATAGTATTTTTATTGTATTATTCTTATAACAAATGGAATAACAAAATAAAAGTTTCCATAGTTTCTTATACAATCGAAATATAATAATATTACAATGTATCAAACATCTATACTAGGTACTAAAATGTCGTCAATTTAGTGAAGAAAAAGCTAAATACAACATTCCAAATAGCCTCTCCAAACGCCTCAATAATGGACCTCTAAACATCTATAATCTACTAACATTTTTCAAAGAAACCAATTTATACAAAATAATATAATCAGAACAAAAGCAATATGTACATATTGGCTATTCATTTTTAATTTTTGATTGTTACCTACTTACTTGTTTAACTCAATTGTGTATATATATAAAAAAAACTTATATTCCATAATTTACTTAAAACCTATATGGCGTAGTAAACTAATGGCGACCAATGTCCAATACAGTCGAAGGCTTGTATTTATAAAAAAAAAAAAAAAAAATGATAAAATAAAATATTGTATATATTTTTGTATATTACACAGGAATCTAGAAATTATAAGAAATAATCTTGGTTGTATTCATTAAATTTCAATTAAACGACTTGGAAAATTATTCAGCAGTTTGGAATTACTTCGACATAATATGTTAAGAAATTAACAGTTGTTAAGTTATCAACTTGAACAACTTTTCTTTTAAATCTAAAATCGTTACCTCCAAGTATTCACGGTCTACTATACAACTGTAGGATTTTTGTTTAAAAATATAATTCAGCTGTTATCATCCAACGTATATATTCAAACAAAAGAGCGAAAGTTTGCTATTATTACCAAGTATTCGTTTTGCTCGTTCGACTTTTACTTACGATCGGTGTTTAGTTGTTTCCTAACCATTGTCACTGTTTCTAAAACTTTCGCAAAGAAAGAAAACTTTTTTCTACAATGAATACAAGCAAAGAATTTATGTCTATATTATATTGTTCTTGAAATGTTTGAGCTTTCGACAACTTATTTCTTTCAGCCATTTGGAAAACAAAACCATTGCATGTTGTGTACCTATAGGTAGTTTCCCCGCCCGTTACCTCCTACCACGTATTACCTGTTTGAAACCGTTGTAGGATCGTCGTTATTTTGTTCTACCGTACAACTTACAAACTGTTCGGAAAAAATATAATATAATTGGTAACGTTTTTCGTTGGAATTTAATTGGGATACATTATATTAATATAATGTGACAATTACGGAATTTACCATCTAGCTGTACCTAATAGTGACCTAAAATTATTTGTTCAGTGTTTTCATAATACTAGTAAACATAGTTTTGTTCGTACATTTTTATTTTTAACACGCGTATACATATAGATATAAATTCGACATCTTCATCATGAGTAAGTCGTAGAGATGGCCAGAGTGTGTTGGAGCTCGCCATATTATTACTGCGGACAAAATAACACGGTGAACACAACGAAAGACAAAAATAAATGGACTAAAAAGTTTTTATTAAAAAACTTTCGCTTTCATATCTCTAGTCAATGTTATTATATGTAGATGTCACATACAGGGTGGCCATTTGGCTCTTCGGTAGCGACGAGATGGTTCGTGAACGTAAAATATTATTACTTTTATTTCAATATTTCGTTATATTAATATACTGCTATACCAGTATGACCCCACTTCACCGCAGATATAAAATATGGCGTAGGAGTATTTAGGTTACATAGTGTACCCCAGTTCACTAGAAATTCGGCGTTGGTGTACCTCTACCTTTGTGAACTATTTCGACCGAGATCGGCCATCATCTAACCTCTTGTGTCAGATTTGATATTCTGGGTGGAATATTTTTAAACGTGGTTCAAATTACTCTCTAAACTTTCCCGAAAGCTCTGAGAACAATTTGAAATTTTCGTCGAAATCGATCGAGTAGTTTTTGAGTCTATTATAGTTACAATCATGCGGACAGAATTCACCTAGGTGCGTATAAACAACAAAATATTGAATTTTCGTGACCGAAAATGATATTCATGTGTGAGCCACCCTATAGAAACTTATAAGGGTTGAAAAAGGAAGCTATGAACACTCCCCGATTCTCAAGGAATATGTTTGCGAAATTTGGTGCCAATTTGTTCAATAGTTTGTAAGTCTATAAGCCCCATCGTACAAACGTACATTTATTTTTATGTATACAGATTTTAATCGAATTTTTAACAAAACGAATAAATGAAAATACTTTTATTTCAAGCAGTCTAATCTAGAAATCCAAAAAAATTATTTTTTGATTCGCTTAGCTGTTTGGAATAATAGTAATTCAAATCACGAGAAATCCTTTGCTCCGAGATACATATTATATAATTATTATAGGCAATGCACTATAATATTCTTCAGCGTCAAATGCATAGAAAAATATTGAAAATGTTGCAAATCAATAGCATTTATGGGTCACGTACCTTATCAAAACTAATTATTTGATGACGTTAATATGTTTTTGCCATTCTGCGCGTACTATACACGACCTTACGCAATCATCGGTAGTGAATATGTAAATTTTTGATTTAGATTTGTTGTCCCTCTGGATAATAATATTTTAAAATACGTCGTGTAATAATACACCGAAAGGTTTTTTCGTCTATCATCCAATGCTCGTTGTACGTCTATACAATAATGGTAATATTAATAATTGAAATAATATATTATTCCCATTATATAGAAATCGGAACTTTATGCATTTGCATATTTTTCTTTTGTTTTAATGTCCTCGCGTTGCTCGTCTCTATAGAATCAGATAATATACAAAGTAATAGTAAAATTATTTTTACTTCATATTTTTTGTGAATGTTATGCCTTTCGGTTTCATTCCTTGATATTATATAGTCATTCAATGTACTTTTTAAAAACAACGGAATACATTGGATTATCGTTATTTTTTTTAGAAATTATTTAAATTAATACGGAGTAGTCACGTGCAGACACGATTTCTATGAAATCGAAATGACTAAGTGGTATTTTTCCTTTCGAATTCCATTACCTTCTAAATTGGCCATATAAAAAACCCTAAGCATACATAATATTAATAAAAATATTAATTTCGTTTCCTAGATAGTATTTATTGTAAGATAATCGATCGCGTCATTGTCAGCAGTTAGGTACTTCTTGTAAAAATGTTTAATTTACGCAGCAACTATACTAAATTTCTAAAGTTAATTTTCAAATAGTTTAAGAGCATATTTTTTCAACTGACGAGAATGTTTTGTTTCGTTCAATTAGATTATTGACTATGTATTTATTATTTTATTTTAATAATAATTTGTACAGTAAAACAAACATTTTAAATTTAATTTTCTAGATCGTCGCGTTCCGAGCTCCAAATTGATTATGTAATATTGACTAGTCCACTGCGAATCAGTTGTTTTCGACGGCAGTCGTGGCGATCAGACCGAATTGATTATATTTTGAACTCTCTGCAGAGATTTTCTCGTCACAACGCGTAAATATTCGTGTCGAAACTTTACTCCAAATCAAAAAGTATCTTCTCGTTCCGGACGGCGGCGTGGGTCGACGTCAACGAGTCACTTTTGACGTCGTGCTGTTTGAACTTCTGCAGCAGCAGCAGCACGACTTCCAAAAGTCTTCGGTTGGCGTGAAATCGTTGTGGTGAGTTCGCAATACGCGTATACCACGATACCGGGAAATAGCAACAACAGTATAATGGTATTGTAAACGATAATTGATTAGACACAATCAATCTTTACACGCGGTCGTTCCGACTTCCGGAGACTTTGCAACAGAATTGAGCGATCAGACCACACGCGTCAAATGCGGAACGCGTATGCCGTATATATACCTATGTGTATGTGCGTGTGTGTGTGTGTGTGTGTGTGTGTGTGTGTGTGTGTGTGTGTGTGTGTGTATGTGTGTGTGTGTGTGTTGCCTGTATATATATGTAAAATGTATATAATATGTATTTCAACACGTTAAAAATATATTACTACCAACCACCATTAATCATATAATGCGGCCGGAAGTGATCGCCGCCGTATCTAGATTGTGTGTACATCCATTTACGTTGCGTTATTGATACATGCAATTATTTACTTTCGGCAATTTCCCAGTCAAACTTTCGTACCTACACCCTGTTGCATTGTACTTATATTATTTTTTTTCTCAATTATCTACAGAATGTTATATTCCATTACGATTTTTATGCTGTTGTGTTAAGTGACATCCAATCGTTGACGCGTCCGGTATATAGAATATAGCCTATATATAGGTGGCATATTTATTATTATTGACAGACTATATTTATGTTCGAATAATAATATCAGGGCACTTATAATACTGCGGTTGTATACATTTTTTTTTTTTAATCGTCCTTCATTTGTGAATACCACGATATCATATTTATGAGTAAGTACAGCTGCAGAGTGGAGCAGTGAAACGGTCGCTTATAAAAATTGCTTTTCTCGATAATGGTTTGAGATAAGAACGCTCACTAAATGTTATTAGTTCAAAAACAATAGGGCCATTTAGCAAACATGACGTAGGCCGTAGTGGAAAATAACGTGCTTTTGCAATAATTAATCGTTTTACAAAAATACGATGTGGCTGCTTGCTCAGCGTCTTAGCGTTCGTTTCAAACTATTAAACGGCACGTTTCAGTACAGAGAGAATATAAAAGAGACTGAGGTCATCTCGGGGAAATAATTTTTTTTTTTTTTTAAATAATTGGCATGGTTATAATAATATATTACTTAATTTCAACATATTAATAATTAATTTCATTTGTTGTTTTCAATTTTATAACAATTAAACTCTGAAAATAGGTCTTTTTAATGTCCCGCCCCGTATAATATTGTGGTTCAAACCGACTATAGTAGGCATAGTGTTGAAATTATTCAAGATGTAAAAAAAAAGAAACTAAGAATTCTGATGATAATTTTGTTTTCATGTAATATGACATAATATTATGTGTAGTGTTATTTTGTTTTCCTGCACACGTGTTTTTAAAATAATCTGGAATGCTGCTAAAATTTTCTTTTAAAACTTTAACCCGATTACGAAAATCGTCAAAAGTGCTGGGTTGTTATGGATGTTTGTAGTGTTTTATGTACGAATCCCTCTCTGTATGCGTGGGGGATTTTCGTTATTTTTTTTTTTATATTTTAGTCCTAAGTACTCCGGGAGGGATGTTTGGGGTAGGTATTTTTAGAGATTTATAACAAACTTTTTTCTTTCGCTCCCCTATTCCTCTTCAACCGAAAACTCGAAGACCCCTGAATAACGTAACGTGCCTTGGAAGTTTTCTCAACGCCCGCCTACCGATTGTTCCATCCGTTTCCAATACATTAATTTTCGCTTATTTCCACGAGTTTTGTCTGCAAACGTTTCCCGTTAAGTCTCGGTTGTGCTTATCAAACATTCCGTATCGCATGGAAATGTGCTGTTCTTCCAAAAAACACAAAATACATAATACATACAAGTATAATTTATATATATATATATTTATATGAAAATAATACAATACACAAACTTTAAGTACAAGAATACACACAATATTGTAGAACGCATAATGTTATGTTTTTTTTTATCTGCGTTTGAAAACATTGTTTGTGTTAATTTTAAATTCCAATACTGATGTGCACTACATCATATAATAATAATTTTTCTGTATAATTACAACGTACAGCTAGGCATTCAATTGTTATTTGTTTTATGATCTCGTTTAAACATACCACTGTTATAGTGAACAACTAAAATTTTATTGAACATGATTGTTAATAAAAACCCCGTTTCAAATCAAATATTTTAATTTAATATTATGTACGAGTGATAGAGTACAGTAAAAAAAAAAATATAGAAATCGAGCACAGATATTTTGACTAATAGAAAACTATTTTAAAATTTTATTTTATATTGTATTTTGTACCAAGTAATTGATTCATTATTTTTATTTTATAGTTCCATTTAATAAAGGTACTAGTAACACATCTAAGTTATAACTTTATAAGTTAAAATGTTTTTTTCTAGGAAATATATTATTCTACCAGGTATGATTTATTGTGATTATTGTATTTATCGCTGATTTTATAGTAATAGTTATTGGAGTAGGAATATCAATAGGAAATCGTAAATAATATCAATACAACAATAATACAATACAAGTTCAAGATTACTTTTAAATAAATATAGCAGAGGTAACTGCACTATACTGCTTCATTAGAGGCCACATAGTTTAAATACAGAAAAATAAAGTGGACAAATGTATATAATCTACAGTAAGTCGTACGCCAAGATTTATAAAGATGACAATAATTATAAACCGTGCAGAACTCAAAATATGTTTCTGAAAATTTCAAATGCATACAAATTTAAAACAAAAATGTAAAATAATAAACCAATGCAAATAATAATACGACGTGTATAATATTATTATAGAACTGCCGCTGGTTCTACATGGATACTTTATTTTGGTATTTTGAATCGTTGGTATACCTTCTAAATAGGCACCTCCTAAATCATAATATTGTTGCTTTAAACGTCGAAATTCGTAAAATTGTGGTAACTGGTAATATAGTTTTCAACAACTTTTAATAGACCTTTATTTAGATGGATTAATTTTTACGCTCAGGTATTTAATAATAGCTTACTCGAATAATATTGACGGAGCCGGTGACACGATCGGTGAGCGGAAACAGTGATGGAATAACGCTCGTCTGACCATCATGTCGGTCCACTGAAACGCAACTGAATAAACATTACATATTATTAAACTTTATTAAAACGTTTGTGGGAAATATTAACGTAGTCATGTAGTGATTACAGCTCTGTGTGTATGTTTAGTTTTCTGCCCGTGGAACCGTTCATATCATGATTATAATTTATGTTAATATTAATTCAAATACATTTAGTTTACGACGTATTTTATTCTTCAAACGAAATTCTACATAATAGGTATAATACAGCTGCGATGGTATATTATTATAATAGATGATACACATTCGAAAATAACTTTGTGAAAGGTCCGCCTAATTGCATTTTGTACTCAACCGTGTACTCGAACCTGTGTATAATATAACGTTTAAGACTTATCAGAATACATATAATATATTATATATATATGTTAATGTAAGTATATATTATATTATGTAATGTATATGAATAAATTGGTGCGATAAATACATGAATATAATATAATATGCATGGCATTATTTTATATAAGGTTTGTTTGAAGCGCTTAAGCCTATATATTATAGTTTATATTTTAGTTAATTTCTATCTTTGAAATGAGTTATAACAAGACCATTTTATATTATATACTTTGACCGCCGAATAAAATTTTCGTGAATCGTGATATCACACATTAAGCACATGGTGTAGCCTGTAAAATTATGCTTAATTTACGATCATCGCTTGTATTCGTGTGTATAAGCACTATAAGCAAACCGTAAAATATAATTAATCAACCCGGTGTGATAATATATTTTTATTTACGTTAATCTATAAAAGTTTACGATTGAACCATTTGCACACGTACAGTCATTTTGTAATTAAGAACATTTAGGTTTACTCTGCGCAAAGGTTTTAGAGGATTTCTGGTTAATATCGTGAACTTTTCGGGCACCAAATGCTTATAGAAACTTACCCTTCATGACAGATTTATATAATTAACGTTAAAAACTTTATTTTAGAACGTATACACTATACACACTGCAGGTCAGTTTCAAAACTTCTTATACAGCTCAATGTAATTATGTATTTTGTGTCTTGCTTAGAATCACGAAGTTTTTTGTTTAATATCTCCGAGTCACTGAAGTTTCTGACCCAAATAAACAGCACAAGTGCACTCTGATGATGAACACCGAACAACGAATGCCATACATTAAAACAATTGTTTCAGTCATTAAGCATTTAAAAACTTTTTATGCCATTTATATTTTAATGAAATTGTCACCCTTTTTCTATTTCCGTACATAGGTAATTGTATATTATGTTTGCTTTTAGTTTGATCAAATGCCATAACACGCATAAATGTATTTTTGTGCGTCCAAAATAAATTTTCAATCGCTTGAACTATGAAAGATATTACGAAATTACATATTTCATTCCCCGATGACGTGCATTAATAATTATTATTCATGTAAAATTCACAAGTTACAAAATATAACAGGATTTCACTGAAACGCATTTTCCAAACTGTGTGGGTAGGTACGGATTATTATAATATTATATTATCATCAAAGTACCTATCCACACTATTCGTCCTTTGCTCGTTTACGGTACTCTATAACTACGATTTTCTGTTTGCTGTTATATAACATTTAAACACACGCGACCACGGGTAGTTAATTACGGATATATGCGTGCATATCACATATCATATTCATTGCATTCAATACCGTTGATATTAATTAAACGTCAACATTTTATCGTTAATGGTATTTGCCCTAAATTGTTTGTTCGCATTTAAACGTATAGTAATACGCAGATTGGACGGCAGGTACCTATACCTCTACCTATACATTATTAATTAAAAACCTCTCGTTATCGTTATTTTATTGTTTAACATTTGTATATTAACAATTATACCATGCAAAACGAATTATTTGTAATTTTATTTTGTTGTGATTTAGTTGTGAACTAGTATTTATCTGAACGTAAAATAAATTTAACAGTCACTGTGTAAATATTTATCTGATTCGAATCGTCTGGTTTCTATTAAGCTCAGTGCCTATAACATAAAATGATCAATAATTTTAAATGTTTGATATATATTATATATTTAAACGTTTATGATTTTACATTACAAGTTTTTATTATTTTATTATATTATATTTTGGCGAACATTGTGTATGCTTAGTATATCATTTAACTTGTATTTATTTGTTTTATTCCGTAAATAACAATATTCAGTACATTATATTATTATCGCTCCCTTGCATGAATTTTTTGTTTGACACGGATTTTACAATTTGAAAAGGAAGTCTGCAACGTCCCTGATTTTCAACTTGATTTCAAATGAAACGTGGTATGTAACGTAGGCATGTTTTTAAGGAATATCGGATGATATCATAACAGTCTGTGTGAATAACGATCAGTATATCGTACACTATAAATCATTTATGTTTAACATAAAAACCTCCAAAAAATATCTGCAAATGTACTCGCGGATTTGTTTTCGGTATTATAACTTATAGGTGTTGTTATCACAGCTGCAGTGGTTAGGGGAAAAGTAACTCGATAAGCAACTTAAAATCTCAAAGTCGTCCGACGTTCGTTTTTCGGATACAGTCTGTTGTAGGCATCACGCGACGAATGTATAATTTCTTTTTTCTTCCAGACGTGCATAATATTCTAACTATTATTATTATTGTTATAGGTATAGCTGCCACGGATTCGGGGCCGTCGTGCAAAAAATGCAGTTTGTGCGGGTACGGGAGAGCGGCGTGCATAATATTATAACGTCTCTGGAGGACTCGACGGTACATGCACGCCGAACAAGCATAATGTGCAGAACATGATGTATCGCGGCGCCGGGGGGGAGGTTTGTACGTAATCACGATGAGACGCGACGCGCGCGCCGCATATAATAATAATGTGAGCGAAATCGTCGCGGCGACGGCATCACTATAATAATATATGTACGGCGTATCATATACCGCGCGGTTAGTGCTGTACACGCGCGTATATACCTAGGTATATTATTACGATGTTGTCGCGGTATTATAATCGCGAAGAATTCCGCCGGTGTTGTCTCATAATGCGCCGCCCGCGCCTCACGTTTCGCGATTCGAATCGAAAAGTTATAAATCGAAACGCGATGCCTCGCGAGTGCTGTATATTATATAATATATACGTTATATATTATAAACGTGTGCATATATCGATGAGCGTTCGAACAATCCGATAAACCGCACGGCGATCATTTCGCGGATGGTCGGGCGGTGGGAGGGGGGCGTTAGCGAGCCGAGTAAATAAAATGACGTAAATCTAAAGCGCGACAGCTTCTTTTTTCTCATCCCGACCACCCAGCGGCACTCTATCACCCGAATCGGCTGCCGTTGTCGTCTCCGTGTGTGTGTATGTGTGTGTGTGTGTGTGTGTGTGTGTGTGTGTGTGTGTGTTTGTGTGCTTACAACGAGTGTTTGTTTGTACGCGCGTGCGCACGCTCTAGCTCCGACGTGAAGTGGAACGCAATGTAAATTAACGGAACACGCGAATTACTATTCCAGATGGGTCGGCGGCATCTCTCGTACTCACTCTGCGCCCCCTTTCCCCCCGCTGAGCAGCCGGTTCGTCCCGTGCATACTTTTCACTCTCCCCCCCCCTCCCCCATCATTACTTCGGATGCTCCCTCTCCCGCGGCCCGTCACAATTCGTCGACCGTTGTTTACCCGAAACCGCGAGCGAGCTGTACAAGCACTCACACTCATACGCATAAGTAAATCAGTACATTTCTGTGTCGGGACGACCGGGGCGGCGCTTCTAAATACTATAAATCCAGCGCCGATATTTTTGCCACGACTACGACGACGACGACAACAACGCAGTCGGCGGAGGTGGAGTAGAGCAGTTTGCCGCCTTTTGTAGCGCGGCGAACACGACGAGGACCGCGTCCCGACAACTACAATGGCGGGCGAGTGTCACGCACTCCCGAGCCTCTGTCTCTATCCGTCTCTCTCACTCTCTCTCTCTCTCTCTCTCTCTCTCTCTCTCTCTCTCTCTCTCTCTCTCTCTTCTCTGTCTCTCGTCGCGGCACAGAGAGGAGCCGGCGATGACCGTGTTATTTCGCTTAATGGATCTGTCAAAAAATCGTCTATAACACCATTAACGCTCACGCGCTCACCCGCCGACGCTACCCGCACACGCACGGGAATACGGTCGACACACGCCACCTGTGGGTCGTCTCCGCAGCACTTCACCACCACCGCCGCCGCATGTACGCGTATAATATATACTCTACTAAGAAACACCTTTGCCTACCAACCTCACCTTCACCACACCGTCGTCATCCCTCTCACGGAAAGCACCCCACCGCGGCACCTCCGACGCCCTCCGAAGGTTATTATTCGCGAACGATTCAATTCCCGACGAGAACTATACCGAGTTCCCGTTTCCTATTTATCCACACTCTCCTCTTGCCGCGCACCGGTCCGTTAACTATAACACTCTCGTTCGCCTCATCTCATTTTCCCTTCCATCTCGGTCTGTCTCCGTCGTGTCCTATGCACCTACTGTATCTCCGTACCCCGCTGCCTTTATCCACACGATACGTGGTCTCGACGGTTGAATTATTATATATACCGCGTGTGCGTCTGTATACCGCGGTTCATCACAAGTGGGTACATGTACAGGTGGACAGGTAGTCTTTGACATTCGAACGCAGTCGGCGTCCTATACGTGACTGTCGAATTGGATAACCGTCAAAACATATTATCGAAATCGTACCGGTGCATTCGAGAAATGCCGAACAGTTATTTACACGTATATTATTACAACATCATCGTGTATCGGTTTGAACCGAGCTCAGCTCATTAGAATATAACAATATATAGTTACGGTTAAGCGTGCTACGTTGTTCTTTTACACGAATATCAAATAGTTTTAGGTACATTCTCGCGGTTTAAAGTAAGTATTTTTTTTTTTTTAAATTATTATTTTAATATCCCGTGATATGCGTTCCTGTAACGGAGAATGGCTTATAAAATAGTTGCCACTCTTATTTGACTGTACAAAGTAAAATGTATATTATTCTATTCAACAATGAACTATCGTTATGCGTTGAGAAGTATTTTGATATTAATTATATTTTACTCGTGTATACATTTATAAATTGCAGCTAAATCCAACAACAAAAAGTCATGATTACAAAGTACAAATGTTACAACCATTTGAGTTAGATGATGTTCAAAGAACTTCTGACGATACGTCATTTGACTGCAATATGTATAACATTATATTGTGTTACAAGTGCAGTGCACTTCAATGTAATTATTATTAGTTAGACTTTAAATACTTTTGTCAAGTTATATATAAATAATTAGAATTTCAACATTTATATAGAATTAATTTGACTGAAGGTAAGGGTGACACAAATAATGGTGTATTGAAATTGATTATAATTTATTGTTGCATATAATATTAAAATTAGCAACTGCTTTTTATCAAAAAAAAAAAAAAAAAAATTGACTTAGATGAGTTATGATATTTCAATATTTCAATAAAATTATATCACAATATAGACACTAATAATAATAATAATAATATTTTGACTTCCGATAGATTCTATAGTTCCTGTTATTCGTTACTGACTTTCCATTACTAAATATTGTCATATGCATAAATAAATAATTATTTCCTGTTAAAGATCAATTATTATATGCTTGCTTGTAATATTGTGTACTAAAATAATTTAAAATATAATGTTAAAATTGATAAATTTTACTTCAAACGCTTTCGATAAAAATTATGTAGATAATTGGTAAAATTATATTATTTCAAATATCTTTATATAAATGATAATATGTGAAAACCTAACCTTTAAATATTATCAAATATTTAAGTAGGTACATTAATTCAACAGCTTGTCAAAATATCCGAAGAAATTTCGGTTATCATCCATTTTGCACATATGAGACGTTATAAAAACAGTAACTGTTTAAACTAATATCTTAAAATTAGGTAGGTAATATTTTATTTGATCGTTTTTCGACAAAACAAAATAATATTGTTGCAAAATGATTCAATTAACCTGTTCCGTACACACTATACAGCATGTTATATTGTGGAGTTGGTATTCTATGGTAAATAGTTTTTGTCGGTGTTGACCGTGAAAATCCAATGTTGAAAGATACACGGATCTTGTATAGGATCGTTTAATTGAAATAGACGTCACCGCTGTATACTTGCAGACAAAAAAAGAATAATAATGTCACCCCAGGGACAGACCCGGTTCAATGTTCCGAAGCTATTTCGGACTTCTTTGAAAGCACACCGATTCCATGTCTGGTTAGTGACAAAATGGAGTAACAATAAATGATTGTATTCGTCTTAATAGCCCCTAGAAAAGTTAAGCTCGTAGAAAGCCAATAGCCATTGTATTAAATTTAACCCTAATGTGCGTACACACCGGTGGTACTATGTTTCCTGTGTCGCGTGTATGTATGTGTGTGTGTGTGTGTGTGTGTGTGTGCCTGTACAAGGATCAAACGATAGTTATTTTGTTAAGATAATCCAAACGACCAGAATATTTATTCACATATTTTTGTACATTGCATGTATTATTAATTTTTACTGCATAGTAAAATACCTACTATTATATTTAGTTTAAAAAAAAATAATAATAATTAAAGAGGACATTTCTTAAGTAATTATGTAACTCTGAACTTAAAATATGAGTCAAAATTCGCAAAAACAAATAGTTATAATAAAATTGTCAACCCAATGCCAATACCAATCCATTATACAATATTTTACTCTGTCTTGGAAATATAATAATAATTATAAATATAATCCCAACCCTTTGACAGTAACTTTGACAGACTCTAGATGCTAAGCTCACAAATTCAATAATATATCTGACTCAATAATCTGCTTTGTTGACGTACGGTTCAAGCAGATATCGTCGGAGTAGAGACAAATTCAACCTTGAGATACGTCTGAATTGATTTCTGCGAATCAAATTATAGAAAGAATAATATTCTTAATAACTTTATGTTAAAATTTATATAATAATAATGGCACATCTCAACAACGGAAATCGAGAAATATAAAAACATTGAACAAGTGAAAGAATTTTTAAGTAAATATCTAAATAATTGCATATCTGTACTATACTATAATATTGTCTATTCTTATTATTGTGAAATATAATTGAAAACTTAAAAAAAATTTTTAAAATCATAATTAAAATTAAAAACAGAAAGTGTTTCTTACAATTTACAGACATTTTTCTGCTGAATTCAAATT
The DNA here is from genome assembly GCA_008086715.1 of Sitobion miscanthi. Classification (NCBI taxonomy): domain Eukaryota; kingdom Metazoa; phylum Arthropoda; class Insecta; order Hemiptera; family Aphididae; genus Sitobion; species Sitobion miscanthi. Next base: position 21,698,397 of record CM017800.1, read on the forward strand.
ATTTTAAGAATAAAAATCAGACATCGTTAAGAGCATGCTACCCCACATGATGTGTTGTCTTCGTCTTACAAATGTAAAACATATCAAAAACTGTTTTGCATGGGAAAGAACCGAGAAGACTACAGTCATAACTAAGAAGCAAAATTGTCATCACATAAAAAAGAGAACTTTGACTGTAAAAATATATCGTTTTTATTTTTTCGATATCGGAACTACAAAAAAAGTTATTCAAGTTTAAAAAACACAAAAATAATGGATTTTGAAACAATAAGCACTTTTTTTGTATAAGTGATACCAAAAAATTTAAAACGGTATTTCACAGACGATGTTCTACATTATATAATAGTGTATATCAATTTGAATTCTTAACTATCACTACAGTTTGAGTGGTTCTATGCCGTGCAAAACTGTTTTTGCTATGTAGTCCATTTGTAAGACAGTGACAGTGGTACCAGCATTGAATTTCACTCATACTATAATAATCATTTACAACTAACATAATAATATAGATCCCGGGCCGCTAAGATGAGATTACTAATTGCATAAACGTTGCCCCTTAAATAATAGCCGTAGCCGAGACCCCTTAAATTTGAATATCTAACAATTAAAAATGTTGTGAATTTTAAATATTATGTAAAAACTTCTTTGAACGCATTCCACTAGAATCATACTGAAAGTGAGTTGTTTTTTCGTATGTACTTACTACCCCCTCCCCCCCCCATCATTAAACCCATACTATATCATAATAATATGTTCTGCAGTACGTATTGAGAATTGAGTTATTATAGTTTGAACAAAAAAAGTTAATAATTTTTTAACTAAGACCTATTTTATTTTATTTCATTCAAAGTAATATTGTAAACTTTTAAATTATATAAGTGTTGTTTTGTAATCGTTATAAACTTGATTAACATTTGGTGATTCATTTTTTCACAGAATATGTTACTGTTAATATTATGGTTCAAATAAATTTGCAGCTCAATGGTTTCTGAAAATGATGAGCCAATCTGAACAGTGACTTACTCATCGTTAGAAGCTCATATCTACTCTATTTGATAAACGGAGTACGGACCCATTTCTAATTACATTTCTAGTCTCTATAAAAGCAATTTTCAAACATCGCTTTTTATCAATAATAAAATATTAATATAATATATTTTTTTTTAAATATAATTTGTACGGTTATTCGAGTCAAGTCAGTTACAGTTAATCATATTTTAAATTAATTTAGTAGATATTTAGCCATGTACCATTTAAGTTAAGAATTAATTATAATTGTTTTATTTTAGGTAGTATTTAATTAATTTTAATTTATAAATTTTTTGATCTTTTATATTTTATTTATAATCGAATTCACTTCAATTTTATACCTATACCATAAATAATTACCCAAACATGCATTATGGATTTACGAAATATATGTCACTGAATTATTGGACTAGTTGAAAATGTGAAGTTATATAGTTTAAAATAATAATAATATTTTATACCTTGGTTAAAGGTAAACGACAGTGTAATATTTAAAGTTAATTTTAAAAACGCTAAAAGTTACGCTTTTAATATTCAACATGGAGTGAACTTGCAACAAGTTTATTTCTCAGACTTCAAAGAAGAGAAAAATATGGCTCGATGTTCTTTAGTATCTAAATGTCATTATGGTTAATGCTAAACAGCGAACGACATAATGAAATGTAGTAACCATAATCATCGTAGGTACCTAAATACATAATTATAGATTGAAAGAACAAAATATGTATTCATCAAAGTAGGTCAATCTAAAAAGTTATGAAATATAAACCACCCAGATTGGTTGATTCTGTTCAACAAAATGTTCATAAAAGCAGTTACAATAATTCTACTCTTAAATAGACAAAACAAGAAAATCGCTACATGAGAAATCGAGTGATAGTCTAATGTTGTAGACATTTGAACTTCAAACGCTCATATAAATTTAATTTGACTTTCTTGTACACATTTTTTTTGACAAAGGCAGACAAACTTATGAGGAATCTTGTACTCAAATCTTAGATTTAAAAGGAAACATTTTTAAGAATTCCTACCTTAAAATAATTTTCTAATTTGCTGATTTTTATCATTTGTGCGTATTTTGTCAAGATTTGAACTTTAAATGTTTATAAAAAAATTGTGACTGTATTTTTAATATTTTCAAATATTATTGAAGCATACCTAATATATTAGGAGCCTTGTATTGAAATGTCAAGCTTTTAAACAAATAAACATTTTTACTAACATTCATAGAAAAAAAAACTTTTAAACTAAAAATGCACGTAAACAGTTTAAAACAAATCAAAATTTTTTGAAAATTTTATCGTGTATTGAAAATGCTATTACAAACAACCATTAAATGTATCTATGGTAATTTGTTTTAGAGTTTCACCAAAAACTAAAGTCGATTTTGTCAAAAACCAATTTTGCGTAAAAATTCCTGTTTTTCCTTAATATTTATTTTGTTTTTCCCGGTGCTTATGAACACTATTGGAAATTTTCAATTTTGACCTCCTGAATGCCTCAAAAAATTCACTTTCAAATTGAACAAGATACTGTTGAAGAAAATTGAAGCAATTTGATTGCCCTAAACGGTGATGACGGACACACAAAAAAAAAATACACATAATTGTAAAATCAATACATTCATCGCTCCATTCAGAATTAATACAATCATTAGTTACTGGAACACCGTTTCAAAAGTATTGAAAATATTGCAACAAAATTACATTTATCAAATTAGGAAAAAAACTGCGAAGGTAAAAAAAATGTGTTTTCGTTATGGTATTAAATGGTTACGTGTTACTACTGTTAGAATATATCAATATAAAGATTTGAACGAAAGGTCACCAGTTTTAGGTATATATATTTAGAGATAAAACAAATACACCAAATTAATGTACACATAATGCTCACTAAGTACATTATTATCTAACGAAAAAATTGAAAATCTCAAGGAACAATTTGTTCCTAAAGAGTACAAATGGTTATATGAACAGTTAGAATGAGCATTTATATTGTAAATATATTATTATTAATATTTGAAGTTTAATAAAATTTATCTTTTTGTAACACCTTTGTTACATTTTATTTTGTTCGGTATATAAAGGTATAAAGTTACTTAATTAGGTGTAGATCTTTACTGAGTTGAATGGTGAGTATAACATTTTAGAGTGTTGTTTATGACTTTAAAATATATCATTTTTGTTTGCAAAGATTTTTTGGCATCTAAACAGTTAAAAAGTTCCAAACGTGAAACGTTTATATATTTATTATATACCACTAAAACTGTCTTGAATAATTACAAAATTGTGAGTTATCACCTTTATCTGCTGACCTCTTCAGTATTAAATGTTTACTAACCATTAATATCAAAAATTGTTATTATCGATAATTTATTTATCAATATCATATTTCTATTTCAATTATTTCAATTTGAAATTGACGACATACGGATAAAAGCAAGATAAAACAATGTAGAGTCTAAAATCTAGTTTAGTCAATTTTTATTATTCAATAATATCTAAAAAGAATATTAATATTAATTTTACCTTCTAATTGCATATTACCTTCTATGAACTATATAGTGGTATAGTATTATAGTACATGTAATTGTTTCACCTTCAAAATACAAACTTCTATTAATAGATTGCGAATCGGGCACACTTCGATAACACATCAGTTTTTGACGAGAGGGTCCCACCTTCACCCTTTATGCACGAGATGTGGCGTACCCCTCAGGATCAGACACATCGTAACTGAATGTCTTACATTTGAAACGGAGAGACGAGAATCTGGAATATCGAATATTCTGTCAAAAGCCCTCCACCCGGACAACTAAAAATGCACGGTGACAATTATTTTTAATTCGAATTGAACTTAATCGTTTCTAATTGATATATTAATTTATGTTTTGAATGTAAATAATTCAAAGGATAAATGTGTATCAATTCATTTTAGCCAATGGCCCGTCGTCGAAGCTTTATTTAATAATAATAAAAAAAAAATAAAACATAATATTATGGTACCTATATTAAATTCTCAGTGGGCATTTTTTTTTATTGTTCCAACACTAAATACTAACCCTTTGACTCGATAAATTTTTTAATAGAAAAATGGTTATAGTTGGTAATTTTTCTGTGAATCAGTAACACGTTTTTTCTATAGTTTTATTTTAAGGCAAAACTTCAATTACCTATATAGGTAGGTACTGTTGCTGATGTTCGGGCTACATTACTACAGCCGCATTGCCGCCCTCTGTCTTCAGAGCGTAAAGGGATTAAAAGCCAAACGAACCGCCGCCGACGGTAGGGGAACGTCCCTACTTAGAATTAATAACTTTCTTTGTCTACTCGGTCTACATTTTGCCTGCATGTGCCACGAGGAATTTTTAACTATTTACGCAAAACTGAGTGCATTACACACGCTCAAGCGCTCATTACAAATGTGCGGTGAATATTAATGTGATTCGTTGTGTAAGTTCTGACAGTGTTCGGGGGCTGCACGATATGTATTATACTTGAAAGTTGAACTTACGTACTCTGTAGAGATATTTTGTTAATTAAATGAGATTCAATACAGATGGAACTTAACGCTGAGATTCATTTTTAATAGGGTTAATTGAAGCACTTCAGGACATTTAACACGGAAACAGATGAAACTTATATCAAATGTAATATTTATATCGAAAGGAGAATTTTTAGGCGCATTTAATTCCACGTTTTCTGTTTATATATATAGTAGCTACATTTCATTTACACATTTATTGAAACTGCCGGTAATACCGCAATGTGGTTGAAGAAGGTATATTAAGAAAGTTTCATAGACTGATAAGAATATTATGATGAGGTATTTTTTTAAATAAAATAAAATAAATTAAATTATTTAACATAAATGGCGTTTTATTTTGTCATTAACATTAAAACCTTTACTTTATATTTTATATAACTTTGATACTTAAAGAAATCACTAGCTGTCGAAAATCTGTGAATCCATTTAATTTGAAAACATTTATGAGATTTTCATTAAATATATTCTTGGAACAATTTTATGAGACGCGGGAAAATACATTAAAAAACGTTTTTTAATAGGTTGATACTGAAAATATTTATTAATGTTTTACAAGGAAATATAAAAATCCATTGGTAATTTATTATTATTAAACGAAATTGCGAGATTTCATCAATTTACTAATATTGTGAATAAACGCCAATTAAACATTAAGAAAACATGATTAATGAAAACTTTAATGAAAAATATTTTAATATATAATATAATTAACTTCGTAAATGTAAATAGTTTAAAATACGGGTTATGAATATTTATTGGTAAATCACAAGACCAAATTAACTGATATTCAAGTTGTACCTAAATAATATAATATTTATTTTAGAAAAATAATCGATTTATAAATAAACAAATTTACCAATGATAATATTTAAATTTTCAATAGTTTTCTCTCAATGAAAATTGTTGAGTATTAGTGGAAGTGGTACGTAATAAATTAACCTTTTCAAAACGTTCTAATTTACATAAAATTGTTTCTGTTGTTATTATAACTATAGTATTATACTATAAATTGGTACCTATTATTGTTATTATTACCGTAGTCATCTATGTAGTTGATTATAAAAGAGCCAGGATTACTTTTTTTATTACTTAATTTATAATTACAAAAGATTTTTTTGATTGTTTAGTTGTTTTCAAGTCTTAAGTTAATTTAATTTAAGTCCACACGACATTATTTGTTATGATTTCAATTAAAAGTTTTGTAAGTTATTATAATAACATGAAATTACTACATAGTTGTTAACCCTGGTTCCAAGCAGTGGTCGTTTCTCCCACCGAAACATTAATATTACAATTCATATTATATTTCGTTGATAATGAGTAACGACTCAGGACATATTTAATCGAGATATTCTAAACTATTTAAATTTTTTTGTTCCACTTCGTACGAAATTGTCGGTAAATTAAATAAAATAGTAAATAGTATTATGTATGCTATAAAGCTATATTATAGGACATTTAGAGTATTTCGAACTCGTACATGCTTGTAAGATTTAATAGCACGTGGCAAAGAAATGTTTTATTGCAGAATAATAATATTGTGATTGCACCACAATGATGAACAGACATAATTATTCTACTTATTGATATTGAATTTATACAAATATATTGTATTATTTTTGCATTAAAAACCGTCTCAAGGATATTTTTCTAGACGACTAGTTAGAAAGCGGCGGCGGGTAGATAAAACATCGGATGGTAAAACAAATCAAAACGTCGTTCTGCTATATATTTTCACGATAAGTTTATTTTTTTAATAAAATATTATTAAAAGAAAACGAAAGAGTAAAGTTAAAACGTCCCGGGAGAGGTAGCCAATTGCTTTCAAAAGACATCCAGAGCGATGTTTAGATTGTCGAGTGGTATTTGAGGTATTGCGCGTGGACGGACGAAAAAGAATATAGGTACGACGGGGGGGGTTGTGCACAGAGGGGTTGATTTTAGAATCGAGTTTTCTCCTACAATGGATCCACTTGTGTGTCAATTTTCAACGAAATCCGTTGCCTCCGAGTAGTGTGCCGGAAACGGTAAACGTATAAAAGGTATACACACACACACCCATGTATATATGTATTATACAGATAGAGAGAGAGTTTTTATTTTTTTTGCTTTCACATGACGCGCATTGGGGCGAATGCGTAGAAATGGAATCAATTTTGTAGTGCAGAAAAAGCTCTTCCGAATGACATATTTTATCCAATGCGGGGTGCTGAATAGTCGTTTTTGAGGATTTAAGGTACAAGTATAATAATAATCATAATATAATAATACATTCAGTCGTATAATAAAAGATGTCATGTATGTATGCATGTATGTATGTATATAGGTATGAATGTATGTATATATGTATTTATGTATGTACCAACATGTTTAAGGTACGTGTAGGATAGATATTCGAACGGTGTCACTTGTTCAACGGTCATCACAAATTAAACATTCTTTTTGGTTTTTTTTCCGCGAATAAAATGACGTGGAATCGAAATTATTCGGACATTCATATCTATTTATTATTTAAACAGAATTGTATGTATAGATTCGTATTTATCACTTATTTATCAAACACGATGTGTACATTGTTATTTGAAAATACCACTTTCATTTTATACTTTTTCCTATAAAACCCGTTTGATGAAACTCTGTGTACGTATTTAAACGTATTGGAATAAATTCACATTATATTGATACGATTTGTATGGAACTCAGCTATTACAAAATTAAATAAGGGGGACGGAATGGCCGACCCGGGTTCGATCCTCGGTCATGGGCGGCATTTTTTTCGGACAAGTCGCGGTGTCCGGAGAACAAGTGCCGCCATCCCCCACCCGGGAATGGCAGATGCCTACGGGTGCCCAAATCAAAAATTCTGCCAAGACTAACACACGTGTTCCTCCCCCTACCGACATAAAAACCTACAAAACAAAAATAGCTAATGGCCTTGGTTGCCGGGCTCAAGATCAATTAAAAAAAAAAAAAAAAAACTAAACAAGTGTATAAGAATATGATATACTTACATCAAACAATATAGATATTTTCTATAATGTATAGCTTATTTTCAGTTTTAATGCATTGTGTGATTAATGATTATATAATGTTACTGGCAGCTATGTGAAGTTTTTGCAACTTTTATTTCTACTTCGTTCATTATTTTTATCTCTTATAATTACCTATAGGTATAGATCTTGGTGCTTCATAACTTTTTATTACTTTTCCAGAGGTTTCCAGATATATAATTGTCCCAAAAACTATTTTTGCACCTATAAGGATTTATACTTAATTTCTTGTCTTTTGTATTTTTATCATTATAAAAATTTCCCATCAGCCTTTTCTTTTAATATTTCGTTAAAATCGTTTATTATTTTTAACAATTTTTATTCGTTTTTACTGGAAGATTTTTTTAACATAATATTATTATACTCTGCAATTATGGAACTATAGTGATATTATGTTTGTTCCTTACATAGATACCTATGTTTCTGTATATTCCACCGAGAACAACTCTGTAATTCAAATTTTGGCTTTTTTTTTATTAAATTATACTTGCAACTCAAAAATATATATTTTTTAAATGAATACTTGAAAAAATATGAAAAAATAATTATCGTGTCGATTTGGTTTTGATAACGGCAGTATTATATTATATTAGTATGATAGCCAGTGGCATATTATGTTCTAGTTCTACCCATGTCATGGGCCGTCTTAACTTGTATAACTACTATACACAAAAGTAAATTCTACTTATGTATTTTTCGAGTTACATAATATACTTCAACACACAACTTAAAAACACTTTAAGGGAGCCAGAAAATAATTCGAGTTATCGAGGTTTCCGAGTCATAGACAGTCGGCTGCATTACAATACATGTATTATGTCATAATATTATAATACAATTATTGTTGTATACCTATTTGTATCATAATTTCAGAACACGCTATAAGTACGATTGGTTGTTAATGTGTGAGTAAGTACATTTGAATATCACACTGGACACTGGTACCAGGTATCTACTTTGGCGATGCAATTATATGCGATACTGCCGTGACATTTTGTCATTCGTAATGTCGTGTGATTTCCATTTTTCACTAGTATTTTATTCGTTACACATTTATCCTTGCTTAATAATCCCTCGGGAAGAGCTCTTATCTCGAATACGAGAAAAACGTTCCGGTTGTCAGACTTCTCCTCCCTCTAGATTTATGAACTTTACATGGAACCTTTAATGTTCTTTAACGAAACATTTTTTTCTTCCCCCTTCCCTTATTTTTACTTACCCTTGAATATATGCCCACATAATTTCACCATCAACCCTTATTTATTCGGCCTCTACCGAAAACAGGTGACGTTTTTTTTCCCAATTTCGCCCAAACGATTATTTGGATAAAAATCAGTAGAATTTTAAGTGTTTCTTATTTTGTCATAATGGCTGTCAAACAAAGTTTTTATTTTTGACAACTGCCAGTTGACACTTGAAAAATTCACTGAACAACGTTGTACTCTTGGGGAAAAATATAGATTATCTACCGAAATATAACGACCTACTTCAATTTTGATTGAGAATAAAGTTAAACTGTTATTTAAAATTAATACTTTTTTCAAATTACGAAATAATAGAATATAGGTACTTGAGTTTCAAATAGTTCACCAAGTTTTATCAAATGGTTTATTATGAAACTTCATAATATTATTGTTTCATAAATCCCTAATAAAATATTAAATTTCTTATTAGTACTCATTACTATTCTTAAGACAAACTACAACTATTACTGATTCGCATAATATTCTGTTGTTATTTAAAATCAATTTACATATACATACCTACCACATTATATTACAATGCAATATTATGGATAACCTATACCTATAGGTACAAGTGTAAAAATAATTTAGCCATAATTTGGTGTTTGTCTAAAAATAAGTTCATACAAAAATGTATAGGCAAATTAAAATTATTGTAATAACTGAAGCCCTGAATATTATAATACATTATGTATTTAAAAACAAATATGTGCTTTTAAAAATGGTTGGTATACAATTTCAATACTGCGGCATTGGATTGAAAATTTTTCAACCGATGTAAAATGTGGTTGTTTATAACCACAAAACAGAAAATCTAAAATGAAAATGCGTATTTATGTTACACGCAATAAACAGAAAATAATTAGCCGAACGTTTTAGTTTATTCCTACTGATTAAACAAAATCAACTATGTGTCATTAATCTAAACTTGATGAATTAAAAAACACGTATGGTTTAATGTATATAATATTATCATATTTATATAGTGTAGACAATCTTTACCAAATTGTACCCATAACAACTCTCAGTGAACTCCACAATGTTTATGGTGTAACATATGTTCAATTGAGTATAATAATAATAGAAATTAAAATTTTTGATTGGAGTGTTATCGATATTGAACCACAAATCATCTATGCATCCAAAATATAATATGATATATTTGTACAATATAATTTTTTGTTTATAAAAACCGTGATATTTTTCTGAATCGATTTATTATGAACATTTTAATAACAATAATGATAATAATAAACTGTAGTTATAATTTATTCTGATTAATAAATGTAACTTATTATATTATACCTAATCGAAATAATATTATTCTTAAATATCTGTTGTGTTAAGTAGGTTCCAAAATATGCATACAACTCTAAGTAGGTGTTGTCTGTATAATAAACGTCAGGTTTGCCGTTGATTTAATTAAATTAAATACAATAATTATTCTTCGATAGTTTTTCGAAACTCATTCACCAAAGTAAAAACACGAATGATCACAAACAAATACAATGTACTTATATGTATTATTCACACTTTAATTGCATATACGACACTCATTAGTATAATAACTATCGGTAATTGAAATTTGAATAAATAGATTATATTATGACTGTTATAAATAATGTATTGGTGTGACGTAAATATTTTTCAATGCAAATCGATTTTATTTTAATATTGTTAAAATTGCTCCATTTCATCTCTTTGTAAAGCGAATATTATTTTGCATTTTCGCTGATGAGAATCTAATTTTGTTTGACTTTGAAGTCCTCACCCTCAGCATAGTTTATAGAATCTAAATATGTGCTCGAATTAATTTGATGGAAAATTCCTGTGTATAGACTGACGTGCTATAAAATCATTTTGCATAAGGTCATTTTTAACATTTTTGGAAATCCATCGATAATATCGGAGGAATCTCATAGTGTAATAATGATTTACCAAGTATAACATTTTATATTTTGTTCATAATGTTATTGCTTTGCGATCGACACATAAAAAAAATAATAAATGTTGTTTAAACCAATAATGAATATATTTTATATTATATTATTGCACATCAAAAATTATTACAGAGATATAAAAAAAAAAAATTAACTGCTCGACGTTATTTTTTCAAGGTTTTCAAATCCAGTCAGTCATCATTAAACAACTATCATAATATCGAAAAATAAATCATATCGGTACAAATCAAATATTTGAATAATACGTTAATAAATTATGCGAAAAAAATGAAAGCTTTCACAAATTTTTTTTCTCTTCATTTCCACGTAAAATTCACATCGTTCTTATGGTTGTCGTAGGTCTTAATAATCGATAACGCTAATCATCTACATTTTAATTAGTGAGAGAGAGCCAAAAATGATACCTGCAGGAGACGGTATTTTCATTTTGAAGTAGAGATTTCCCTAAGGGCCTTTTGGAATGAGGCCAACAAATATCGGATGCGTTTTCCTCCATTAACGTTAATATTCGCCAAAATCGTTTATCGTAAAAAAAAAACTCATTATTTACAAAACCGTGTGATGTTTATACTTTTGTTTCCCACGAAATCATTAAAACAAACGAACAAACCAAAAAAAAAAAAAAAATGGGTAGTAGAATATTGGTATATACCTCCGTTAGGTATATTTTAGAAGCATTTGTCATCGGCCACGGCGGAGAATTAACTTAAAGACCGTAATATGTATAACCTGTCCACGTATTTCGGGCGAAATGATTGCAGTGCTTACGTTAAGAACAACCGGTCATTAAACATAAAATATCTCAAGCCGAAACTTTAACGAGAACAATAATATATTGTAAAAAAAAAAACAGAGCGTGCCGAGAGACCAATAACGACATCGAATGAGTGAAAATTTTCCCGAAAAACAAAACAGGCGAACACGACGTTTGTACCTATATGTGTATACAGACGACAAGTAAATTGCATCGAGGACTTCAGCTGTACGAAGGTTCATCTGTTCGCGGGTAAATTGCGTTTAAATAATAATTATTCTAGTCGCTGCGGGTCTCATTTGAATATAAATATAAACTGTGTACACATGCGATACACAACAATTAATGCAAAGAACGACAGAGGTTTCCGCGGTATACCTATAATATAAGGACACGCATCATATTGTTATAATATTATTATGTCGCAGACAGCTGTAAAACTATAGCGATGGAAAATTATTTATAGTTCGCGACGATTTTGACGTAGTCACGTCACATTTGTAAAATGGTTTGCACGCCGCCCGTAACCCAGTTCAGCCATATGCGCATTTGTCCCTGGACCGCTATTTTTGCGGTGACTGAAGTACCTATACCTAGGTATACGCGTGAATACCTACTACAAAAAAAGCAAAAAGTAAATCGGATTGTTTGTTTTGCATATACAAAAAAAAAAAAAGAGGGCCGCTGACAGGTGAACTGCGAGCCTACTTATGTAAATCGTACCGGTTTATCGAATAGTTTCCGCTATAAAAGACATTCTCGTTTTTTGTTTTTTTTTTTTTTTTTTACAACCCGGCATGTTTGAGCCAATATAAATGTGATTTAAATTTGTAATGTGAATTTTCGTTCGGGGGACGTATAAAAATATATGTAGTACTACGACCGATCTTTGAGATCAACTTCTATACTAGTCCGCGAACAATGCGTGCAGTGGCGTGCCCAGGAATTTTCAATGGGGTTGGGAGTGATGTATTATAATTAACAATACATATTTAAATGAATTGTGGTGGTATGGTATTATAGTCACAAATAAGTGGATTTACCGGACAATGGAGGGGGTAGGCTTAACCCCTAATCACCCGCTTCCAGGGCACGCCACTGAATGCGTGTCGGACACGGCCGGCCACTACACGTGCTCGTCGTCATATTCCTTTGTAATTAAAGGAAGACGAATATTTTTCATTATATTCATATTGTACAACTTACACCGACGTGTGGTTTCAAAATAATACTAATTTCTCATTATTATAATACTTTCAAAAATATAACCGCTAAACCTCTCTGTACGTGATGATATTCGAATGGGGTCAAACCGCACTGCAATATCCGAGTATGATGCGTACAATCCTGTAGTTTATTGAAAACTAATAACTAATAATACTATAACAGTAATATAGTATAATTATCAAGTGCTTTGCTAAATATGAGCGGCTATATAATTATAACAATAATAATAATAATTAGGGCTCAGATTTTGTTGCAATTAAATGAACTGAAATATTCGCTAGAGTATGACCTAGAAAATCTTAAAATAAGCCCTAATAACATGCCGGGCTTACATTAAAGCAGTGCATCGTAAAACTATCGCAAATGCTCCACAACCTACAACGCATTGAAAAGGTATACCTAAAGTGTGTCTCCGCTGGATTTGGATTTGCCATTTTTGAATACCTACACGTAATACGAAATTGCAATAACGGATGATAATATTGAGAATCGACTAGGTATCTAAATCTAGTATTAGATATTATCCGTGGTAATATTGCCAATGAAGACAAAAAAGCAACACGGATATTAGGTGTTTTAATAATATTTAAATCATCAACGATTGAAATGTGTACGAGAGACGTCAAACAATGTACATTTAATCAAATGTGAAATGGCATAAGTGACAATTCTGTGGAAATTTAATTTAACATAATTTAAGTATAAAATAATTCAATATATATTTATTAGTAATAAAATAAATAATTTTAGGTTTTATATTTAGTAAAAAACCACTTATAACTAAAATACTACATAATATAATAAAATAGCATAAGATGATATAAGGAAGGAAATATATATTTGAATTAAAACTTGTGCCGTAATAACATAAATGTAAAAGAACATACTATTTAATTTTAACGAGATTAATGATGAAATTATAATTGATTTATTAAATTTGAATGCAATACAAATAAGATTATAATATATTTTATAATATTATCGTAGACAAATCGAACGAATGCAATTTTTAATCCATTTAAATTGGTCACAATAATTTAAAATACGTTAAACCATTTATATACCTAATGACCTATATTTTGGTAAACAAATAATTTAAAACGGATCCACATTAAATGTTAATTATATGAATGTTGTAATACAATTGTAATCTTTGATGTTGTAATACATTTTGTTTTAAATACATTTATTGGCAATTGAACATAATACTTAAACCTAGCAGACAACCGTCCGGTCGCATGAGTAATAATATTTAAACACCGAGCGAGTTATTAACCACTTCTACTCGATTTCGAGGGGCTTAAATAATTTTATGATAATGTGTTATTGTTATTTTTTTTTTTAATATACATACAACTTATAATAACTAGCAAATGCCATAAAATCCGAGCACCGAATTAATAATAATAATATATTTAAGGCGAGCCCTATACTGTATATAGCCCTATACTTATATTATGTAAATCGTACCGGTTTATCGAATAGTTTCCGCTATAAAAGATATACTAGGTTTTTCTTTTTTTTTTCTCTTTGTACAGCCCTGGCATGTTTGAGCCAATAAAAATGTCATTTAAATTTGTAATGTGTGTTTTCATTCGATGGACGTACAATAATAATATAGTACTACGACCGATCTTCGAGATCAACTGTAGTAGTCATGTCCGTTCGAGAACAATGCGCGTCGGACGCGGCCCACACATGTTCGTCATTCCTCTGTAATAAAACGAAGACAAATGTTCATATTATTTTCGTATGCGACTTACACTGACGTGTCGTTTTAAAATAACTAATTTCTCGTTGTTATAATATTTTAGATTCTCAGTGCAGCGATGTATGTATTGATTTTGAAATTTTATAATTTTTATTTAATAACTACTGTCCGTAAACAATTCTTCGCTTGGTCAAAAATCTTGAAAACTGAATTCAATGTTCCTCATAAGTTTCCTTGGTTTTCACCAAGAACAACGGTTTTAGTTATTTTGTTGTAATTTAATAATATTATTCGCGGCTACTTGAAACTTTTAATGTATATTATTATATTTTATAATACACACAATGACATTTTCAAAGGCAATTTTTTTCGGCGAAAATTAATTTAACCAACTGCGTAGTACTGGAATATACTAATGCCTAATAGTAAAATAAATTGTTGCTTTGATCACAATAATATCATAAAACCTATACTCAGTAATATAGGCCGACAGACGGTTTCGCTCGGAATATTTTTTCGTACACAATGATATTACATATTATATCATATTATCATTGCCGTATATCATTGAATTAAAATTCGTAATTCATCCATTACAGTGACTCATTAAAACACATAATACACAGCCGAGCGTTACCCGTTTGCCCGCTTTATAAAATTAAACTACTAAAAGTGATATTCGAATGGGGTCAAACCGCAACGCGAAATCCCCGAGTATGATGCGGAACCCTGTTGTACTTTATCGAAAACTAATAACAGTAATATAATAATATATTTTAAGATGCTTTGCTAAAATACCAATGCCAGTTCCGATACCCTTATAATAATAATAATAACAATATATTTTGAGCAGTCGACCTAAATTAATTATGTAAAGCGTCTACCGCTAAGTAGTGAGCGCGTTATATTAGATGGAATAATTTGAAACAGTAATTGGCATTAAACGTAATAATGCAATGCAAAAATGTAGAATAAAAATTATATTTATTATTAATAGGATGTCGAAGTCTTGATAAAATTAAAGTAATATATTATCATTTGAATTAGTTCAATATTCACTGGGTAAGTGAGCTTGTCAATAATAATGATATTAAAGTCCATGATTTTAATCAAGGAAAAATAAATAATAATATAACGATATGTTTCATATAACTTTATGCTTAAACGACTAATTATTATTATATTTTAAACGCTCGCTGAGTTAGCACTAACTAATAAGTAATAACTAACAACACTATAATATGTATACCATATAATGTTATGTTATATAACTCATAATATAATAATTTATTAAATTATATTTTAGTTAGTTTTTAATTACTTCCTCAATTAAAAAATTTGCATAAGCGTTTTTAAACATTAATAAAGATATGATCACCGTATTATCTTCTATTACCTTTTACTTAACAACCCATTATACTATTAAGTGAAAAAATCAAATTACTATCATAACTTGAAAATTAAAAAAACTCACTGTTATATTAAACACCTAACTAACCTAAGATTAGTAGAATTTAATTTGGTCAGAGATAGTTAACTCAGGAGTTTCTACTCAAAAAGCATTAAGTAGTCAAATATCTGATCAAGCTTGAGAAAAATTATTTTTGTTAGTTTTTAAAGTTTTCAGGATAAACTATTGTCAATACAGATAAATCGTAACTTGTAATTATTATATTTTCAGGGAAACATTGAAAGAATTGTATTGTTGTAGCGTTTTATAATCGTAGTCATGAAAAAAAAATGTACTTTAGTTTAGTGTATTTGCATAAAACCAAATAGTGTTAAGTCAACACTGTTAACATACATAGAAGGTTTTTAAAACCTTTACATTTCAGATTCTAAAGGCGCAGATCAAGATCAACAATCTCAATAAATTTAATTTAGTGCTATGAAATAATGCAAATTAAACATAATATGATATGAAGTAAAATATGTGATCACGAATTCACAAAAAAAACAAAATATAATTTCTAAATATGGTTTTGGTTAGTTATTAATACCAAAATTGTATAAAAGTAAATCACCAAGCAGAGGTGGATAGGACCATAGGGAAAAAGGGATTTTCCCTGTGGGCTCCCATCTATGTTGGGAGGCTCACTCGGTCTACACATTGTTTTTTTTGCGGAATAAAATATTCACCAAAAGGAATAGTTTAAATTTAAAACTATTAATTTTTTGATATAAATTATTATTATTTACTGTTATTTTTAACAACATAATAATAACATGACAAGTCAAGAATTTGCTTACGGATCTTTACCATAGTATTTTAAATGTTTATCGTTAATCGAAGGCCGAAATATTCTCGTATTTTTCCCTAACCCCTTTCTCCGCCATATTGTGTTTTTGCAATTTTTTTTGGCCGATATTTGGTACGGAATTTGTACGAATTCGTACGATAAAACCTTGAATTTGTGCAATTTTTTTTTCGAAGTTATACGAAAATTTGTTTGGGGGCTATGGAAACGTTTCTTCACCCTCCCCCCTCCCTATTTGCAAAACTACTTATTTATGTGAAACTTTTATTTAGATATTTTAAGGAATTTGTACGAATTTGTACGACCTTACTCGACATTTTTCAAAAATCCATTGCAGCCGAAAAAAGCATTTTCCTCATATGCCGTTTCTCCAGCCCCTCACCAAACTGAAAATACGTTTTTGCACGAAACATTTTATTCGTAGGTAAAGGTGTTAGACCTCGAATAACCTTTGACGCGTACATGATATAGATTGTGACTTTTTACACGTTGTTTACAACTATGTCATAAAGGTGTGTACCAAAATTCACCTAGGTGGAAATTTTTGTGAGCTGAAAACCTAATTTGACTGGACTACCGAGCGATGTGAACAAATTTTTTTTCAGTTTGGGGGCCCCTTTAAATATTTCCCTGTAACATAAATACTACCTATCCACCCTGTCGCCAGGTTAATGTACATCATAATGGTATAAAATAAATTATAAAATAAATAATAATTATTACCTACTAGGTAATCAAATATTTTAAACATAGGTTTAAATTAATTCGAAATCTACAAAATTATAATGTGTTTTAAGGTTGTTTTATATTTAAAAGTGATAAATATAGTCCTAATTGTATTAGACCAATATTTATAATAAAATTATAACTTTTTTTTTGTACTTATTATTTATTTTATTTGTTTATGATTTTTTTTGTTTACAATAGCATCCAATAAACAAAATTCATTCAATAAAGAACGCTTTCAAATAAAATTAATATAATAAACACATATAATATTAGGTAAATATTATACTTAATCAATGCATAAAAATACCCATTTTACTCAAGTCTTGAACAAACACAATTATTCAGGTTTTGTTTTTTTTTTTTATGAAGTTAATGAAATTGTCAATTTAATAAAATGTCTTTATGATATTATATTGATCTACCTACATAATAAAATTATATTATCTGATACAATAATGTGCTTTATTAGTTTATTACCTACTTATGGTAATATTGGCTAATATTTGTTTACAGACTCATATAGTTATATAATATGCTGTAAATTACCTGTATATATTTATTTTTTCCGTGTTATTGACTATTTTGATAAAAACTTGTTTTCTACTTACAGGGTATTTACATAAAATTGGAGTTAAATTTTCCATTATATAGCGATCGGTATCATGTACCATTTAAAGTGTCCAAAGAATTTGCATTCAATAATAAGAAACATATCATTAAAAGACTTAAAATGTTTTGTTATTTTCTAAAATTTGTGATAAAACTTTTTTTTGTCAAAAAGTTGGAAATCTGAAAGAAAAGAAAACATCGTGACACATAAATAACAATAATAATATTTAGCTACTTACTACTCTGTTAGTACAATCTACTTGTTAAAACTTGTTTAAACTTGTGATAAATCTTATATAATAATATTATACATCATATTTCCATTAATATATTTAACATAATATAAAATCAATATAATATGTAGCGTGTGAATTTTCAAGGTACATTTTTTTAATCCAATGTTTTCTATCTTAAATATTTATTATTGAAATAACTTTATTATATTTCATACTTTGTTTCATTCGTTTTCAGACTTTCAATCCGGTGATTTTTTTCCCCCAAGAATTAGCGATTAAACTATATCATCTATCATTTTCGTCGTAAAATATATTTTACGATACAGAAGAGTTCATTATAAAATATTCGTCATCTCGCTTTTATTTCCCACCATTATTAATAGCAGTAGTTCCATAACTTTATTTTCAGAAATAATTTATTCATATATTTTGAAACACTATACTTTTTGATATCAGTTGTAAATCAATACAACACTATTTGTTTTGTTCTTGTGCATTTGGTGTTTGAATACGATTCCATAGTTTGGGACTGACCGAATCCGAGCGAAATGTGACGATTTTTGGCACCACGCTACAACTGTTTAATATAGGTATGTAAAAAAAGAAAGGTTTTGACGTTAATATAAACGAAATTGATATTGAACGCAATATTTCAAACAGTACAAATAGAAGCAAAAATAAAATGAAACATTTTTCGAAAATTCAACACATTAATATAACATCAAAATATGCACTTCATATTATCTGACATTCTTTTATTAATTTTTTATGGTGATTGAAAAAGGCGTCCGATTTATGTGATCCAAAATATTAACTTGTCGGGCTTATCTAATAGTTATCGCTTTTTCGAATAGTTTCAAAACGGAAAGTATGTAATGAATACTAGTCAAAGTGGTGCTAATAAATGATAATAATTAACAGTATAATATTAAGTTTTTTAATATACATTTCAAAATCCCACACAAATATTAAACACCAAAAATCTCCACATATTATATTATTATAGCGGGATCGTGTATTACAACAATTTCCGTTAAAAACTTTTTGGCATCCCAACTTCATGGTTCATACATAATTTGAAGTTTCGTTTAATGATTATGATAAAACTTGGTATAATTTTGATTAATGGCTTCCTATAGATTTTCAAACGATGACAAATAATTGTCAAATTTACTTTGGACTATAATTTATTGTGTTACATATTTTGTTCATTAGGCAGGTACATCGTACATCTATTATACTATAGTATACGCTTCAAAGGATAGCTTAACATTTTAAATTATTTAGAATCCATAAGCACACACATTCAGGCGAAAACCTACATTTTTGTATCAAGTTTTATATTTAAAAATAAATTTTCTCAAAAGTTGAATTTGAGCAACAATTCTGGAGTTCATAGCATTTTTTTTTTCAATTAATAAAAATACGAAACCAATACAATGAAAGAATAGTACGATGGAAATTTATTATGTTTAATATAAATAAATTATGATATTATAGAATAATATTATGATCGTAATTTGTACGGTATCTATATTATACTATATGTGCTCACTGCTCACTACTTAGGAGTGTAGTAAAAACTATTATACATGATTATTATCTTTTTTCGTGACATTCAAAATTTGTATAATAAATGAACTACACGCGTAACACATCACACGAGTACAATGGCAAATGTATTCGAAAAAAAATAATTCACATTAAAATATCATAAAGCTTGTAAAAATAAAACGTATCTTATTTTATTTTTAATCAAGTAATAGATGTTCTTCAAAAATTATATGACATGTATTTTGACAGTAATTTGACACGTGACACTGGTTTTTTAATACATTCTCGTGGAAAATCATAAGGGTCATATTTATATGAATCATATTATATTCAAATATGAAACTTGACATTTTAAATGAGTAGGTTAGTAGATTGTAAATTTTTAACGGTCACATTGTACTGGAAATCTTTCTTAATTATTCGTTCACAATCATTACATATTATTACGATATTATAATTTAATCGAATAAAAGTTACTGGTAAATTTTCGCAACGATTGCGATGGTTTATTGTACTTACTAAATATTTCGATATTTTTTTTACGAATTCTGGATGGCAGAATATTGCAAATTATATTATTTCAATATTCATTACTGAGAAAAATTGATAAGTATTGAGATTCGCTTTTTATATATTATTTTATTATAGGATATTATTAATAACTTATTAATAATCTTATACTTACGATGGTTTCTTAAATATAGTTTTACTCCTTTTTAAACTCAAAAAAATATTATACTTTACAAAAAACATATATTTATATTTTTACTTGTAAATGTATTTTACCACACATATTCAGCGACTAAATAAAAGGAAAAAAAGGCGACCTTAACGTAAGTTTTGTAAAGTTTCTGAGTTATAAAGTTATATATTATTCAAGAGAGAAATATATAAGACATCTTACAAATCACGTACCAAATATATCTTTTGCTCAAATTTGAGAATTTTAAAGTAATAGTAAAAAATGATTTTTTTTTCTTCAATTGCAAGCTAAAAATATTTTATTTAAAAAATGAACTAATAAACTCAATAATATCATTTCGGTACATTTTCCTATTTCAAATTACGTGTTTTATTTTATTCATATTGTATTAGTGAGTATATAATATTATATACCTAATAAATATATTTTCCATTTATTTATTTATGTTTTAAATTACATGTTACGTCATGTTCTTACAACTGACAAGTTTGATACATTTAAAAAAATTAAATATGAGTAATTATTAAATTGGATAAAGATCGAGATAATATTTTCAAAGGCTGAACTAATAATGCATACTGTATATCTTTTAGTAGCTCACTTGCAACTAGGTCAAATATTGGATGTAAGCCGTAAATATTTAATGAATTCTTTTAATTATTATACATAAGTACATAACCTAACCTAACCTAATAGCGAGGTTGTGGTAGTGGTTTACACATTATATATATAACAGAATATATTTTTTGATGTACATTTTAAAATTATGAAATCAAAAATTAAACAAAATTCGAGCATAAAAGTTTTGTCTCTACGATTTTAGCTTAAGAAAACAAACTTGCCAAAAATTATCATTTCGTAATCCTTTGAAAGTGCTGAATGAAACTTTACATACATAATATATTAATATACACGCATATACGACATTTTACAAACATTAAATTATTCTCTATTACTATATTATGGTAAATCATCAAGAACAATATTTTTAATAATATTGAGCAATGACAATAATTGGAGTTACAATTTAGTGGTTTTAATATAACTTTTAAACTTTCTAATAATGATTCGCACCAAATAGCTGTTGTATGCACTATAAATAATATAAATAAATATTATATATACGATAGGTAATACATGTTGAAAAACTATACTTAAACGTTATTACCGATAGTTAACTGTAATGGTGCCACAATTTAAAAAAACCTGTCAACAATTTTAAATTTAAATTATATTTATCGTCGTACAATGATTGGTTCTTTTGTCGAAAAAAATTTTGACAGTAAAAAAACTCTGAACGTTTAATATACCAGCGCTGCTAATTATTATAAAAATATTAAACATGGACTGTGATAAAATATAATCATTTTTTAATTTTTTATTTATGAAAAAAAACTCAAAAATAGTAAAAAGGAAACCATTTTTAAACAACATTACTATTTTTAACAAAATCCATACTATTTTTTTGTGACTATTATGTTTATAATTTTAATCAGTTTTTTTGTTTTTAATCCAACTCCCATATTTCAATAGATTTTGTGTCGAGAAGTTATCGTACCGACTCAGTACCGTGTTTTCATACAATTTCAAATACTTATAATACTCGATGAATGTATAATACTAAAATGTGCAATATTAGCGTATACAATAATGTACCGAAACCATAACTAGTAAATAACTAAGAGAATTCCATATTCACGTGTATTAATTAATATACAATTTGTTAATTATTATTAGTTGTCCACATAAATATGGACTCGTATAATTTACGAGGTGGATTAACTAACACCTTCAAAAATATATTAACATATTATTTTATGATTAGGTACCTTATACAAGAGTAAAATTGTTATTTATAACAGTGATT
The DNA here is from genome assembly GCA_008086715.1 of Sitobion miscanthi. Classification (NCBI taxonomy): domain Eukaryota; kingdom Metazoa; phylum Arthropoda; class Insecta; order Hemiptera; family Aphididae; genus Sitobion; species Sitobion miscanthi. Next base: position 21,720,875 of record CM017800.1, read on the forward strand.
GTTGTTACAGTATTGTTTATAATTCAAATAAAATAAAATATCCGTCATAAAAATACAATCATGGTAGTTGATCTGATAGGCATAGGTAATAATATTAGCCTACATTAGCATACTTAACGTTGAGTCAATATTATGATCAATGTTTAAGATATTTTTTTTATTATAAAATAATATTACAACGATCGAATGAAATAATATATTCTGGTTTCAATTACTTTAAATTAAATATTAAGGATATCACTTGACTAATGTATTCTGCGTTGAATGGAAGGGTTGTTAGGAATAGTATCGAAAACAAGATTAGAGATTAAGAGATTTAAACTTTCCCTCGGGACATTATCCATATGAGATATTTAGATACAAAATAATAATTAATGAGCATTCTAAAACACACAACAGTAGAAAATCGACCATACTTATAAATTACAAATATAAATTGATCAATACTTTCAATATTTATGGCTAAAAAACAGGCTAGCTTATATTATTGTATTTTAAAGGTTAATTCTTTAAGTTTTCAGAGCAAAGTGGTGAAACTATCCGTCTGCAAATCATGACTGGATAGCTTGCGGAAGTGACTTCAAAGCTCGCAGTAGTAAAATAAATCACTCGCTGAGCGTCAGTTATAAGTTGTTAAAAATATATTCACATCGGAATCAAATAATGAAAGTTTAGTGTCGCCATTTGGTTGGTTTGTTGTATATAGTTGTTAGTTGTTAGTATTGTTTGTAGTTAGTTGTATGTATAGTTAGTTGTTCGATGATATGGCGTACGCCTTGTAAGGCGTACATCGCCCATGGTTGAGTCTACATAATAGTATACCTATAGCCTATAGGTATATTGTAAAACCAATACAATGACGTGTCAGTGTAATTATTCGGGTGACGAGATGCGCTTTATGTAAGACTCTAATTGACATTATTATTAGGGATCTGAAATTTCATAAAATTTATTTTTTTGAAATATTTCATATTAATGAAAGATGAAAAAACAAATTTTAATTTAAAACTATAGTAGAAAGTTCAGTAAGCACATCTACTTAGTTAAGTGTAAAATGAAAAATATTATAGAAATATTTCTTAAATTCCTAGTACATAATATAAAGTTCTAATATAATTGTATAGCTAAGTCTTTGAATTATAGATATCATTTATGTTAAAATAGTCTGCTAAATAATTAAACTTAGCTTGGCGACTTTAAAACACTTGATTGGTAATACACTGTCTATTTCAATTATAGTGGACTATATATAGTATTTTTAGTTTTTTAACTTAAGTCGCCAAACTGCGTTAAATTATTTAGCAGACTATTTTAACATACATTATATCTATAGTTCAAAGACTTAGCAATGAAATTATACCACAACTTTTAATTAGCGTTTTTTGTTCACCTAGTGAGTTGGTGGAGTGTTTTGGTTTTGATATCGCTAATTTTTTATTGAGACCTTATTATTTCGGAAACATATTGGTTTTACAATGATATTTTTTTTTTCAAATTATTTTATAAAATAAGTCTCTATGTTTATAAATGGTGGCAATTGGTTGCAAATTATAATAGTAATAATAGAAATTAGTTTTTTTTTTGTATATTGGTTACCACTGGTTCGGATAATGGATTGTAATGCGATCCGCGTGGAATATTACCTAATAAAATGTGTTGAAAATACGCTACAATAATTCAGTTAAATTGGCTATAACTCTGTTCATATTGTTCGAAACGATATGGAAAATACTGTATGCACTTCTTCGTACAATTTATAATACTAGATGGTTATATTAATTCAAACTTCATTATTTAACTACAAATTTGTTATGCTTTCTCAGGAAGTTTTATTTGCGTGTGTCTTGCCTATGTGCGCATTTTAAGGCGCTCTTTTCTTTTTACACTTAGCGCGACCCTACTGGATCGTTGAATATTGAGTTACAAGATTATTATTTTTTTTTCCTTTAAACTTTTATTTGAAATTAAACAATCGTTACATATTTTGAATAATAAGCTTAATAGTGAGAAGAAGAAGATTTAACAGAATAGATTGATAGGGGATCGATTCACGACAATGATTCTGCAGTGTAATAAGATAACAATTTGTGGACTATAATATTTTGGACATTTTTTATTTCAAATTCAATTTTAAACTTTTAAATACATTATTAATTAAACAGGTAATGACTGACATTGTAGCTGTACGGTTTATGATCAATGTGAATAAATTGATTTTAATTACAGATGGATGTAGAAATAACGGTAATGCAACAAAGGATAATTAATTGCGGGCGTCTATATATCGAATTTGGTGTTGCATAAATATCAAGTCAATACATTTAATAATTAGTATTCTAATTATATCGTTTAAACTCTTTTATTTTTGAAACAATAAACATCACGTATTTTAATTGTGTAAAATTAAAAATGTTTTGCATTTTTACTTCAATAATAGGATATTAGAGTAAAAAAAATAAAAATAAATGTAGTTGGTTTAATGAAAATATCTACATAGAACATAAATTTGTCGACTGCATACATGACGTTATTTAGCATATATTCAGCTCTACCCTCTAGCGTTTATATTTTAATATTTATGGAACGTAAAAATTGAAAATACCTGTGCATTATACTAACGAAAATTTTATTTTATACCCTTCAATGTGTACATTATTATATTTAAGCACTATAAGACTGCTATATTATGTAATTTTTTTTTTTTAGTTACTTTTTTCAATAATGATAATAATCCACACAGTACTGCATTTCTCATATTACCTATAAAAATATTTAAAATTATTCACCAAGTGCATATATTATATAATAATATATTAAATATATTCCGAAATGCTCTAATATGCTATAATGTGAAATAAAAGAGATGTTATGAAAAAATTATTACATACGAAACGACTCTTTTTTATATATTTTGAATTTAAAAACGATGACAAACTAGTCAATACGGTTTTAAATTATGACCATTAAACCATCGGTCGTGGTTCAAAATAAATATCTAACGATTTGGTAACGTAGTAATAGTTATGGTCTCATAATACAGTAAACAGGTTAGTTGGTCATAAGACGGAACAGAAACCCCAATGCCATAGAATCGCGAATGAAGGAAAATTAAATTGTGACAGAATTATTGGTCGTACCAGACATGGATTCTTGATCGCAAAAACGACTCTACTTATATAATGAAAGTTAATCGTACGACATCAAACACCATTCCAACAATCAAAGAGGGGAACTCGAAATAAGTCAAATTGTTGCTGAAAGTTTAGGTCTAGATCCGGAGAATCAAAGTAATACAATTCAGTTCTTCGAGCAAATTCAAATACTGGATATAAACTATCTAGATGACTACAATATACTGTATTATTATATTTTCATCGTTATTATTATTATTATTATTATGCCATACAAACAACTAATCATATTGTAAATGACATGTACATTTCCATAGACATAATATCTATATTTATATAGATTTAATTTAATACTAAAATAGTATCAAGTTAATAATTACTAAATATCTTAAGAAAATGTTGTTTAATTATGTTAAATAATTTAGAAACATGAACTAATAATATTGTAGATCCGAATTTTTACAAAATCAATGTAATATAAGTAGTTGTATCATATTATTATTGTGCTACCTGTTCTTAAGTTAAACTTGAATTGAATAACTGTTTCGTGCACTCAACTGCCTGGGGCGTTAATAAATACACAATTACCTAGGTACCTATTATAATAAATTAAAACCAAAATAATTGAACTAAGTTTACGAAACGGTTTACAAAATGATCGTTGATATTTGATAGTCTCGTTTATTATTGTTTTCAATACAATATTTTGTTGGCTACACATTTTATACATAGAATATTGGTACGTATTCGATATTGCGAAATAGAGAAACAGAGAATTTATACTATATTTTTACACTGTTGAATTATTCGCATTTTTGTAACATTATTCGGTGAGTCGAACTAAAAAATAACACAATGGCGAGGAAAACGATATTATAAAGATACATCTATTTGAACGGCAATAGTTTTAAAATGTCATACCTTGCGCATTCTAAATATTGTATTGAAAAAGAGACTATATCTGAAGGTAATAAAAAACAAGCGTTTGCCATTAAATGGTCGAACAAAGAACTCGTGCATTTGTTTTATTGCGAAACCTATAATCGTTAGAAACCCATTGGAATAACTTTGATTTGTGTATTGTGTGTTATGCGCGTAGTAGTCTCTTCATGGCCATCGCATAGATTTTCATATTTCGAAGCACAACTTGTGTTTACAGTAGTTGCTAAAACTTTTGAGATCAATAAAATAATAATATGTATAAATAATTCTCATTTCGAATTTTCAAAAATAAATTGTTTTCGATATTATGCTTGCAAACATATAGTAATATACAAACTGCAATTAATAGTATTATTTAATTTTAATTCATCTCGAATACCTAACAATATATTATCGTTTAACTGATTTTTCACATTTTGATTTATTTTAAAAGTTAGTAATAATAATAATATGTATCATTATCATGGTTAAAGTTGTTAAACAATGATGTTATACAATTTAAATACACGGTATAAATCGTAATTACTTATTATATTGCATAGATTTCATTCGGTAATTTTGTTTGTGAACAATAATTAATTTAGTGGTATTTGTGAATCATCTTGTAACATTAAAATATGGTAATACCTAATTACAGAATATAAACTCTGAAGAGATGATGATTTTACGATTCTCTGGTTTACAAACAAAGCGTCTGCGGGAAATTACACGATTTCAACTATAGATAGGTATACCGACTATTAATTACAATATTACAATATTGTAAGGAATTTACCTCTTACAATTGTATTAAACAATTCAAAATGGGTATATTGAATCAGCTGTCAGACTTCACTATAATATTGCATCGAGAATACTCTAATTAGAACAGAAATATTTCAATTTCGACAATAAGTTATTTTATATATTTCTAAAAGACTATTATGTAATTCATTTAACAAATATTATATTTAACAATAGGTAAACGTCATATTATAATGAGAACTTTGAATTATGAGTATGCGTTTTCGTGGTGATTAAACTATGTTTTAAACTGTAGGTAAGCCGATACAAATATTTTGTTACCTAGTTGATATTATCGAATATAAAGTCATCGTTTTGTATTTTAATTATCTACTTCTGTTTAGTTTCTGAATTAAAAACTAAAATTTAAGTTTGTTTTTATAATCAATAATGTTTATTTCGTCAATTATAAATTAATCGTCATATTTTGTGTTGTTGTAAACTTGGAAATATATTATTTAGGTGACAACATTTATCACGAATGCTTCTAAAATTGTTTGTATGTCGAGTCTCAACGAATCACATTTAATTATCAACAATATTATATTCGTAGAACTTGAGTATTTATACTTTGGTCGTCATCTTTCTTCATTCATCTCCGTTAATGTATGTCAATTTTAAGCATCAATTTTAAGCATCAATTTTAAGCATCAAATTTTTTGTGCAATAATAACAATTATTATTATTATTATTATTGTCATCGATCGAGATTGTCGTATGTGTAGTGCTACATTGCTGTGAAAAACCACTAACTTGAAGAAGCTTTTGGTTTTCCTTTTGTCGATGATAAAGTGCTAGTTCGTTTTCTTTGTGTGCAATTCTTGTCGAACGAGGATATGGACGGAGTAGCTATAAAATTATCGTTAAACCGTGTACAATCCGAAACCCTAACACTCATCGAGATGCAAGAAATGAGACGTTTTGAACCAATCGAAAATACATAGGTACGCAAAGTGAAATGTAGATTATCGGTACAGCTAGGTACGTGTTGTACGAAATGCTGCCCGTGAGTTAAATCAAAATGGAGTTTTACTCTGAAAATACGACTCTTAATGTCTCTATATCTTTCTCCGCCCCTCTCTTTTTACGTGTATACATTTTATGTATCAAATTGTTGCACAATAGTTGATAATAACACAGATAACTTGAATTTTTTGGCTCGCCCCTTGTAGTGCTTATGACTTATAAGTCGTGTGTATGAAGTAGGTCATAATACGCCTAGTAAAATACAAAAGTCAAAATTATTTGTATTCCCTTGGGATTTGAGTTATCGAGACTCGACTGAAATTATTATCGTTGTCGTCGATCGATACTTTCGTACAATACGTAGGTAAGTACTGCAATTATACTACAGCGGTGAAAACAATTAGTTCGGGGAAAGTGGGAAACTTTTGGTTTTCCTCTTGTCGGGGGTAAAGTACTCGCGTTCGTTTTCTGTGCGTGCAGCAATTCTCGCCGATTGTGATGTGTACATAATAATAATATATAGACGGCATAGGTGTACGGTTATCATCATTAAACCGTGTTGTACAATTCAAAGCCCAAACACTCATCGAAATGCAAGAAATGCGACGTTTTGAACCGAACGAATAGACACGAAACACGGGCAGGTACACAGAGCTGCGGATAGGTAGGTATATATACGTGCCTTTGCGCAATGTTGGGCGTGAGTTAAATCGAAATAGCAGTCGCACTTTGGAAATCCTGCTCTCGTAAAGTCGGCGTCGGCGATTTGATGTTCAGCAAATTATTTCACCCCCCCCCCCCCGCCGCCGCCACGCCGTGGGTCTGAGTGCGAACAATACGCAGTGCCGGGTGGGTGGGTGGGTGGGCGTGTGCGGGTGGTATTACGCGTCTTTCGGGCAGAATAAAACGCGCATAATTCAAACAACACGTGCTCGCGTCGACACCGTCTTAATCCTGTGTCGACGGCACAGGACAATATTACTGCTGTGCCTCACACCGACGAGATAATAAGTTTTTCGAACGCATTTACAGCTCGCTAGCTTACCGTTCACCATCCATCATTCGGTTCATACACGCCTGGGTACCAGCTATTATAATTTATAATATTATTATTATATTATAGTCGTGTATACTGTTTTTATTATTATTATTTTTTATTTCATATTCGTGGAACCTTAGGTGGGTAGAGGTATGTATACTGCAATATAGTTTAATAGTCGTCAAAATGTTTACTCTTGATTTAATACGACTGATTTCAACCTTTCTCGCGAATTCGTAATATTTCATCGCGGCGCACTATGTGCGTGGGCGTAGAGGTATACAAAATATTTTGATTTTTCTCCCGCTGTGTTCTCAAATAAAACCGTACACGCGTCGCGGCCTACATTATTTTCATTTAATGTTTTATAATAATATAACAAAGCTGAGGTAACAAAATATAATATACCGCGCGCTTTACCGTGGCTGTCGTTATTTACAATTTACTCGATAAAAGCAAAATATGGAATATATTATAAATTTTTGAAATATTTTATTTTGTATAAAACATTCATTGTTTTTTTTTTTTTTTTGTCTCGAGTATTAAAAAAACGTATCGATATAATTATTATGTTAAACAAGTAACAAATTAAATCAAACATATTACTTTAACATAATCGATAACTGCAGCAGCATATTATTCACAATATAATAATATGCGCTCGGCGTGATTTTCACATTGAATAATGAGGTTATTTTAAATTTCGATTTACCTGAACATTATTTTCTACTTCCAACTGAACGACATGTGTGTATAGTTTATTATTTTTTACAAAGAATAAAAAGATAATAAAAGCTATTGATTCCTCGCTCACGTCCCCACATAAATCATATTTGCATTTGCACGGTCTTCTGACATATATAATAAAATAAACATAATATATTTTTCCTTTTTTAGACTTCAATAATAATTTATAATCGTAACGTCTTTATGATATTACTCACTTAAATACTGATGTGTAATACACCAGTCAAGTCTTCTCATAATATCTGTGCATTTATAACATATTGTATATTCACATAATCCAAACAAATGTTTTTCTCATTTATGAGACTTAATAAATAATTTATAAACTAACTCGTTGATGATATTATAATCAAACAGGTAAATGGGTATCGATGTAAGTCACCACACCTCTGGGATGGTATTCAATACTATCAAACCACATTATTTTTTTTTACTTCCACCAATTATAATTGTTGCTTAGTTGCGTATTGATTTCCTCTCGCATTTAATATTTTTTTATTTTTTTTGAATTTCGGTAAATTAAAAAAATTAATATAATATAATAAAGACATTCCTTACTAATTTGAAAACAAATACCTACTTATTATTATGTCTCAACTATTGTGAAAACGCTTCAGCCCGTAATAAAAAAAAAAAAAAACTTTTTCGCTCACTGAGCTGTGTTTGGCATCACAATATAAAATTCTACAGCTTTGGTTTATTCGTTATTTTTCATTCGTATCCCTCAAGAGAATAATAAATACATTTACATTCTATCATTTGTTTATCGTCATGTTTAATGTAGAGGTGTGTACCTGTATTGCAATGCGTGTGAAAATAACCGTCGACTGTTGTAAACTTGAAATTTGATTAAAACTAGGTTTTTTTAGCCACCCGTATACAAATAACTTTGTGTTGGTCAATAATATTCTAACTGCAGTAATGTACATTTATTATTTAATGATAATATTTTACTATTGATGACATTAAAAAAAATAATGCAAAACGCATTATTACCGTACATTATGTGTGTACAATGTTTAATTTAAATAATATTATTTTATTGAATACCTAAACGATGATGGTTTATGATAGCGACTGGACATTCAATCATTTCACATATTATTATTATTTAAAAACTCTCAAATATAACATTATTACAACCAGTAAGTCGTTTATGAAGGTGCTCGATTTTTTTTTTTTATCCAGTCATACTATCTACGTCCTAAAACAATGATCGCTATCCACCTTCTGCACTCTCTCCATTTTGCCTTTACTGGTAAAAATTATTGCAACATGTATACGCATTATTTTATTAAATTAGAGAAAATATTTTACGCGTTCGTACGCGACACTAATATTGACGGTACGTGAGGCGAATCGTCAATGCATTAAAAAAAACCGAAAAACTCTCGATTCGCACAAATACATGTAATATTTAAACCTGATTAAAAATAATATTCTGGCAATCGAAGATAACGGAAAATTTAACATTCGCCGCCCGCAATCAGCGAGTCTGTGAATACAATGCTCCGATACATATATTGTATAGGTACCATCGCACACATCAGCTGTGTATCCGCCGACCACGATTTCATCCCTCCTGGGGGGCACGTTGGCCAAATACGTGTGGCAAATGGTAATAAAAAGTACGTCACAATCAGATACCATTTAGGAATGGTACAACTTTTGCCTCCGATGAAATTATCGTTTCAAATTGCCAGTACAATCACGAACCAGCGAAACAACTTGTTTATAAAAACCGCGTCCGGAGTTTTGACAGTAAATCAATATCGATTGTTGGATAGAATAGATATCGGCTTTCGGCGTTGTGACTGCTGCGAATTAATAAAACATAGATATATACAATATTCGAATTTTTATCACATTTTATTTTTCAAATTAATTACTTAATCCAAACTATTCGAGGACACGCCTTTCCTTTTCTTTTCAGTTTTTTGTTCGTTTGAATCAGTAAATTGTTAACTATCTGTTTAGAATTTGACTGATTGTAAATTTTATATTTGTTTATTTTTAATAAAACAAGATCTCACGCAATGTAAAAAAAAAAAAAATTTTTATGAAAAGATATTCTTGTAAACGCTTATGTGAAAGAAAATGTGTTCGTCTATTGAAATATTAGGTATTTTAAGTATTTGACATCCTGTCATGGCGACAACAGATATATTATATTTTTCTTTCTTATGGTAGAAAATTAATAATTATCAAGCCGGAGATAAATAATAACAAAACAATTATTTATTATCATCTATTATATTTTAGTAATTGTGTGACATAAACGTAGCACGCTACTCGATATTTTCCACTTCAAAAAAAATCTATGAATCATAAATATGTATTAATAAGTAGCCATTAATTGTAGGTAAATATATATACATATAAACTAACTGTCAACTGATCCTGCGTACTTCGTTGTCCGTAAAAAATGAAAACTCTTAAAAAAATTGTGATTTTTCAACTCATTTTGGGTGTAACTCGCTGCAGTAAGTGCAACTCAGCCACCCTGGTAAGCAATCTGACTATAAATATCAAAATCACTGTTTGAGCACCTCCCCGGGTTGAGCCTACCAGGTCCAATTGTGAATCTAAATCGTCTTGAGAACCACTCAAATACATACAATTTCATCAAAATCAGTGCAGCCGTTTAGGGGGAGTTTGAATACTTACCCACGCAAATAAATATGTATTTTAAGATAATATACCTAGGTAGTGAAAATCAGATAAATTATTATATTTTATTAGTTTCTATGGTGATAGACAAAGGGTTACGCAAAATCGGTTTGAAAATAAAAATATCTGTACCCAGCTCAAAAACATATTTATGTTAAAAAAAACTTTACACACATAAAATGTTAATGAGAAACACCACGCTATTATGTTACAAATAATGTTGTTGCTTATTAAAATATTAAATAATGTTTGATTACAATTTCACTATAAACGTAACTAAAAAATCAAGTATCACAAACCTATTGATTATTATTTTATATGGATATTTAGATAAATATAAAGCAGATAATTGTCATCCATTATGACACATCTATGTCGACAAAAGACCCTTTGGTGTACACATTTCATGTTATTATTTTCAAAATATTGAACATAAAGTCCAATTTATCTAACAAAGAAAATTGAACAAAGCTGGTTCGAGTAATTTCTGGGTTGTTTGTCAGAAAGTATTATGAACAGTTCCTAGGATCGGTATTTTATTAAAATATATTATACATTTATATTATTCACATACCTAACAGTAGTAGTCAGTCCATCATAGCAAAGTAACTATGACAACATTTTATTATTATATACTGAACACACCGGAAAATGCGGAAAACTAAAAATAATAATTTTTTTTTTAAATAAGTTATATATAATAGTGTGTCTATAGTAATAAACATAAAATATAATATTTCACTTAAAAATAATACGATGACTGGATATAATAATAATAAAGCATATAAAAACAATTCCTCTTGGTTAAATTGATTTAATTTCGTTAAATACGCGTTTATGTATTTTTTTTATTGAGCTTGAGCTCGACAACTTAGGCCATTAGATATTTTGTTTGTTTGTAGGTTGTTAGTAGGGGAATGAACGGTTGAAAACACGTTTTGTATGTGTGGAAAGGATTCGTTGCTGAAAATCCCGGGCGGTCACCCATCCGGGAACTAGCAACGCCAGCCGTTACGTACACTCAGTGCGTTTCTGCAGTTGATATATATAGTTTTTAATAATTATAATCGTAAACAGTATAGCTGCATATTGCTAAATTCTGACTACAAGTAATTATAAGTTTGATATTAATAATAATAATAAATACGAATCATAATTTATTGAACGGTTAACGTCCATAGACGAAATTCGAAACAGCCGTTTGTTAAAATATTGTTTTTATTATTTCCGAGATAACTACATTGCTTTTTTAACATTTATTATTCTTCAGAATTACGATGTATCAATATACACATTTATATACTATATAAATATATATTATTATATACAGTACAGTCTATATTATAAACTATGCCTCAAAAATATTATTTTATAATAAATGACACTACGGCAAAATATTTTATAGATACAGGATTTCAGCGCGAATACCGAATAATTTTGAGCTGCTGTAAGATAACGCATTTATATAGTTATTAATCAAAACTTTTTTGATCATAAAACCAAAGTAAGACATATAACATTACGGATATTATTATTATTCCACATCCAAGACATTTGTCATTCGCCATGGTTATATTATGTAATCCATACGGTTTCGGTGAATTAAAATACAACTTTCTGTAAACTTTTCGAAATTCCCTGTAAGGCGCGTTTCCAAGATCGTGTCACGACCTGTTCTGAATTTACCGGCACAGTGTGGGTAATATAATAAATTCGTCGCGAATAAAACGCGAATGTTTTCATATTTTAATAACTGGGTAGGTACTTTAGACTGCGATGTTTACAGCGTCGTCCCGTGAAAAATTCCATAAAAAAAAAACGTCGTGCCACGCGACATTAATAACAATTATTGTGCACAGAATGAAAGATTTGAAACGAAAATAATTTAAACTAATATAGCGCATTACCGGTGATTTATATATAGATTTTTTTATCATACGAATTTCGCACAGTATTATTAATTCATACGTTTCGGATCGATTTATGGAAAGTTTAAGATTTTATTCTCTACACTGGTCGCGGTCCGAAGATATCTTTATTTTGTTGGCGGTTCGAAGTATATACCTACAAAAGCGACCAGCTCTACAGGCTCTAGAGGTAATTTTAATTTTTGTTTTTTAAATTTATTCACACGAATTTCCCATTTCATCGATTTACATGGTTCCGATAGCTTCGGAATAACTCTAAGATTCTAGTCTTCACATCGGTAGTGGTCCGAAGATATCTTTATTTTTTCGACGGTTTACCTGCGATCAATGCGATGATGTAATCTTACACCTCTCTACCGCGGTATCTAGCACGTGTAGTCGTGCATCAATTTTGTTCGCAACGATGACTGTGCTCTCGTAACATTACGGTGGTTGTAAGTATAATTAGTAATACACAAACGCGTCATGTTCAATAATCACCTTCGATTTAACGTTCGTGGTCATAGCTCACGCAAGGGGCGGACGTGTCCGTCGATAATGGCTTACGTGGAGGATAGTGCGGCATTTTGCGAACCCCAGCACTGCCAAGTTTGAAACTGAATATCAAAATTATCCAGTATTATGTACTTTATTTCGTACAATTTTGTGCAACCAAAATACGATTTTGTATACCTCTCCTGACACGAGAAAACGTGATTTCGCCATTGACGTGCTGCGGTAACGTTAACCTGCCTTTGGCCACTTATTATCCAATCAAAATTTAACCCGTACGGTATTGTGTACTTTATTTTGTACCATTTTGTACAACCAAATTTAAATTTTTTACACCTTCTCCTGCATACTTACCTGCATAATGGTTAATCTAAATTGGTTATTAATAAATTGTAATATAAAATTATTAACTGTTTGGAAAAATATACCATTTAATGAATTAGTCTAACTTTATTATTGATACCTACATTAGTTTTTTTTTTCATATTATATCCAATAGTAGAGCTTTGGATTTACAGGAAATGTATTTTTATTTAATGTGACGTATAGCTTTTTTTTAAGTAGTTAAATCACTAGGCTATTTTAAAATTTTAATTGCAATTTTCAGCAGTAAATGTAATTGTTTTACAATACAATTAAAATATGAATTTAATTGTATAACAATACAATAAACAATTCAAAATGTTAGTTTTATAAGTTTACAAAAGTAATATACTATCATAGTATTTTATTTTTATACGGTATAGTATACACCGATACATATTATTATAATGAGTGGATCAAACATACCTAATATACAACTTAATATTTACTAATATTAATATTTTATTAGTATTATTATTTTATTAATATTCAAATAAATAAAAAAATCGATATTAATAAAATATTAATATTAATGTTATTTGTAATTACTAAAACATTAAAATGTCTTCCCGCTCGTGTTAGGTATCTTCATATTTCTGTACCTATACATACTTCAGTACAATATATTTTCAATTATTTTTATTATGTATTAATACCCACCTAAGTATAAATGATTTATTTTAGGTTTAAATGGTATAAACTATAAATATAAACCGTATAAAGTTTAATTATTAGTTAGTCATTTTACCTAACCTCACAATACTACAAGTGAAACTGTTCACAAATTATTTGTTTTTTATAATTCATAATTGGATGAACAAATAAACTTAAGATTAAGTTTGGTATTGAATATAAGTACAATACTTAAAAAAAATACACATCTTAACAAACATAATATACAGTAGAATCTCGCTAATTCGGTCTTCGCTAGTCCGGACATCTGGTTAATTCAGACAGTCAATAATTTATATTGTGAATGAATATCAGTATATTGTATAAAAACATATACAACAATTATTTGGAGGATGAGTTAAAAATATTGGGATACAATGTAATAAATGATTTTTATTGAATAGATACAATTTAAAAGGATCTAATAAATTATACCCAGGGTTAAAATGCACCTTGATAACACCTTTTTACGATTTCAATTAATATTAAATTATAGCAATATACCACTATATAAGTCAAACATTGAATTCGTCATCATATAGTTATAGAAGTCATTAATGTTGTATTGTATTTTACGTAAGTCATTATAATTAAGTATTCATTAGTTGTCTACATTTTACCATTTTACACTATTTAATATTATTGATAATAGCTTAAAACCTTGCATTTATAATATATATATGTATTATAAAAATTAATTCTAAGTACTTATCTACACAAATAAAAATCCGTTAGTTAATTAAACTTAGCCATAAGTGATTCTAAATATTACAAATACATCTCAGAAAAAATTAACACCTACTAATAATAATAGGTACTTACAAATGTGATTAATGATTAGTAAAAATAAAGTGCATTATATTTTATTAACCAATATAAGGTACTTAATATAATTTCCAATAAAAATGTATAGTATAATATCATTTATTATTTAATATGATTTTTTTTTTTTACATAAAATATAAAATAAATAAAATAGTTTTTACTTTCATAAATATAATAGATTGTAAATGCATATATATATTTAATTGTTTAATTTAAAAAAAAAAAAAATAGGTGTAAAGTATAATTAATAATTAATAAAAATGGTTAAAAATTCTAGAGATGTAAGCTCGGTAAATTTACCGGTAAATATTTTTTTACCGAAAATAGTAGCATGTGACACCTCAAATTAAACGTCTTCACGGTGCCAATATTCATCAGTCATAACATATTAATATAATAGAATAGTTTATATTATAAAATGTAAAACGTTCACAACCACTGATAGTGTAGTATACCTACTACATAACATTAAACATACGAATACACTATAAGAATATCTGATACGATCAATTATTATCGCAATTTATATAAATTTGATTTTATCACGGATTTAGATAACAAACCACGTTATAAATACTTTATCTGTTACAGTGGTTACACCACTTATACCTGTTGTACCTCATCAATCATTACTGCGATTATAAAGTTCTTAATTACTATCAACCTAATCATTTAAAACTTATTGAACATTTTCACGTTCGCTTACCTAGTCAACTTTTTTTTTTAATTTGTGTCAGTTCATTATTATTTATTTGTACCTATAAGATATTAAAATTAAAAATTACTTTTTATTTTTTGTTATTTAATTAATAATTATAATTTTAACTAATATATTATATAGAGAAATAACTAACACAGAGATTGTGAACTGTAATAAATAAAACTAAAAGACTAGAGTTGACTTTATTTTGTTTTTTGTTGTTGATTTTATAGGTACCTAACTAAAATATTTAAATTCCAACATAAGCACTGACGGAATAATTATATTACACTCATGCAAAATAAGATATTTACTGTCAAAAATGTAGAAACAATTATAAATTGTCTATTAAATTAAAATTTGTTTTATCCTTAAAATATTAGTAGGTAATGTTAAACTTTTGAAGGCTTTGGGGCACCGGTTAAACTTCTCTGATTATTTTTAAATGTTCTATACGATGACTATACATAATTTTTAGTATTTTTTACACATATTAAACTAGAACCCCAGTCACAAAATTTAAAAAAAATTAAAATAACGAACAGGGTGGTCAATTGAACACCCTACTATCCAGTAAATAAAAAAAATAAATGTTTCCATAATTATGAGTTCATGAAAATGCGTCAGAGAAGAGTTTCTCGGGTGTTCCTATGGTAACATACCAAAATTATCAAAATTTACCAAATTTACCAAATTTACGTACATTTTTCTCGGTAAATTACCAAAAAAAATTTACGTAAATTTTACATCTCTAAAAAATTCCGATATAAAAATAATTATTTGAATTTAATTATTTTTAATTAAAAGACATTTGAATTCTGATTCTTTTGTTATTTCTTAAGTTATATTTTTTAGCCTTTGTTTAAATATAATTTTTTTTTTTGTTAAAACTGTACAACTTTGAATATTTAACAATTTAATAACTGCTTGTGAATTTGATTCAAGTAGTTCAGTTGATCAAAAATAAACATTTATAATTTATTATATTTATGAAAATATTAGACAATAGGCATAAATTAATTTCATATCAAATAACAATATTATTTTATTAAATAGTAAAATGCAAAAAAAAAAAAAAATGGGAGAAAATGTCCTACTACACTGATAAAAATCGATGGGAAAATATCCTAGATTCATCATATTATAGGTACTTAGTTTTAAACTTAATTTTATAACTACTGACTCTTTTGAAGCAAAATCTTCAATGGCGTATTCAAAATCGATGTTTTTCGTTATTTCATTCTCAATTGACAATATTGCTGTATTGGTTAGTCTCTATTGTGACATGGTTGATCGCAAATACGTCTTAGTTAATTTAAATTTACTAAAAGAGCGTTCCCCGGAAACCACGGTAATAGGCATAGTAAAAAACAATCTATATGCAGTCATTAAATTTGGACAACTTGAATCAAGTCCATATATTAATTTATTTATGAATAGTTTTAAATATTATAAAAAAAAATGTTGGCGCCACTTTAAATCAGGCCCCCTGGGAAGGTGCACAAAATGTTATTTCGATTGTACAAAATTGTACAAAATAAAGTACATAATACTGTACGAGTTAAATTTTGATTGGATCATTGATTGGCCATGGGCAGTGCTGGGGTAACGTTACCGCAGCACGAAAATGGGAAAATTACGTTTTCTTGTGTCAGGGGAGGTGAACAAAATGTTATTTTGGTTGCACAAAATTATACAAAATAAAGTATGCAATACTGGATAATTTTGATATTCTGTTTCAAACTTGGCAGTGCTGGGATAACAGTGCTCATTTTGCGGGCTATTATAGATGGTTGTTTAAAATCGCATATATGTATAATAATATGGAAAAATATTACCGTGAAAGATCAGTTTATTTCCAAGGATTACAAGACAAATTCTCTATACGACTAAAATTAAATACTAACAAAAAAATAAAAGTTATTTTTATAATTATTGAACTATTTTAAAACCGTCAAATGTACTGATTAAAAATAAGTAATAGTATTTATATTAACTAATATGAGTAATAAATATTGATATAAAATATATGTAATAATATTAAGAATTATGTAGGTTGTTGGAAGACATTAACTGTCATTAACCGATTGTAATAATTATCGAATCTAGTTGAAATGCGTGGCATCTATATCCTGTTAATAGTTAAGCTGAACTTTATGGTAGTATTATATAAATCATATTATGAAGAAGTGTTCCCACGATTAGTATGCTCGGGAAATATTCTTCACTGGTGGGTACTTGCCATGCCGTAGGAACAATGTACTGTATTGTGTCCACGACCCTTCGTCACATTATTATGTCGCCACCGATTTCCGCTATAGATTATCTAAGGACTTTATTTTGATTTGATTTATTATTATTATTTATTATCATTTTAACAGTGATAACAATATCGGTATGATAACTCGGCGCCTTGGATAGGCAATTTAGCTACACCACGCTCTCGTTAGTCCATTTTTTATGGAACGTACCTATTGTTGTATTATTATAAGTAGGATTTAGTATACGGATTTTATAAATTATTCAATTATTAAGTATAAATTGAGTAAAAATAGTACTTGTATAGAATATTTATAGGTAGCTGATAAAAACTACTGGATGGTAATGTTTGGTAAACCGAGTATGAATTAATTAGCAATTAGTTTTTATTTTTATGGAAACATTTTGATTTAATTCTAAATGAATAAATAAATAATTATTCGATAAAATATGGTAAATATTTATAAAAGACAAAATTTTACTGTTTCTTAAAAATAAAACAAACGTGCTTTAATTTTTAACGTTTTTTGGTTTGAGTAAAATCTCAGGTTAGGTCAACTCAAACCCTCAGAATATAACATTACGACCCATTGTAAAATATAACATAATTACTTACAGTAAATAAAAATATCTCTCCACCATCCACATTAATAATTGTTTTGGGAATTTATACCAGTGCACATATTAGACATATATTTATTATTTTATAACAATATGCGACAGTCAATGGAAAACAATTAAAATGTGATTATATTATAAACATCGTATTATTATTATATTATTTTATAAAGCTTATGATGCATTTTTATTTTTTATATCGATTTATTGTATTTCTATATAAGTATAGTAGCCGTGTGCAATTGTATTTTAATAACTTAAAAATACAAATAATTTGCCGGAATGTCTGTAGGTTCATATTCGGTTGCATTCGGTCACGAAACGTGTTCTGAGTGCAAGCACCAGTCGGTGTAACTAGTGCTCGGACGGGTGACCACCCGGGTTTTTAGTGACAAACCCTTTCTACACATACACCCACTTGTTCCGACCCAACCGTACCCCTCTCCTAGAAAAACAGCCAATGGACTTAGTTTCCGGGCTTAAGATCAATAAAAAAAAAAAATAATATTACACTATAATATGAAGTGGTCATTTGGTTCCATCGTATTATATCGATATATTTTGTTTATACGCTATTTTTAGTCGATAACGCTCTACGCGGATAATCAAAAATGTCTATTCTATTATCACGTTAATATAATACATATTATAATGGACGTATATAAATATTATTATTATACCAATGCAAGTCACGCGTGATGTTGAATTCTCAATTCGCACAGTTAAAATTACGTATCAATAGAAATAGTTCAATGCACTTGTCGTGTATTTGCCGTCTACTCAAATGCACGTGATGAATTCGCTCTTTGAATTCTTGACCTTTTAGCCGTGTGTCATTGAGTCACACATCCAAATACTAAGCTGCCAATCCTTGAGGTTTAAAAAAGATAAACTGTGTAAACTACATCCGTATTTATAGAATGTATGTAAATCTCGTGTATGTTGCGTATATAATATTGACGGTTAAAAATACGTTTTTCATGGTTTTTTTTTTATTTCTTTTAAGTAGATATTTAAAATTATCTCAGGTAGGTATATCGTTTTAAAAATTATACTTTTCGCAAAACCATTGCAGTATTACTTTCTTTTGAGATATGGTTGAATTTTACACGAATTTCCTATGTTTTTCTTAAAATTATTTTATAAATATTTCTTATACCATACTTATAACATAATAATAGGATAATACCTAAATATATTCTGTACCTCAGTAACAATGTTTCATATCTACATGTATATTATGAAACAAATTTTAATTAGTTCGTGTGCTCGAAAAGTATGCATAATATATTATTATTTAAATATGTGTGTCTTATCAAACTTTTAAAATGTCATTCCACAAGTTGTTGGAAGATTAAACTAGTTTTACAGTTGACAGACAATATTATTGAGAATTATCTCGTAAAGTTAATTTTCAACGTATATTAAGTTGGTAATGGTGAATCATAATTTAATTAATATTTCATGGGTATGAAATACAATTTAGTGTGTTAACGACCAAAACAACAGGGGTTGACACTTTCCCAAATCCTAATCCTGCTATTTAAAAAAAAAGTCGGGACAGGGCCTTGAATTAATGGGCACTGTTATAAAGATATTTATCAGAATCAGCTGTCGGCTGCTATCATAATTTTCAATAATTGATACCGTATTATTATTTTTTTATTTTTTTTTTGTCTTATATAGTGTTTTAAATCAGTCAAAATAATTTTTATACGTAATAGTCTTCAATACATAATCATTCATTACCTAAAGGAATTAGTTTAATTAATAATTCATACATCTCAAAATTGCTTCTTATATAAAAAAAATCGTTCATTACAACACTCCCAAACCTCCAGAAGTCCAGATACTCGAATATAACATCAACGCCAAACCTCCAGAGATCGGATATCGAGAAGAGTGTCGGCTTCTATATTATTCCGTGATAATGTAGTAGACATAATATTTCTTCAGATCTTATTGCCTTATTTATTTTATATTTTTAAAATAATATCATGGTATCCAACGAATAAGACTACTCGCGATACATCAGAACGTATTTTACAAGCATTGAAGTAATAGTGAGCATAGTAATTTATTTGTGGTTAGCTCATCATTTGACGGACATTAAACGTAGATAATAATATAATTATTCCGGAAACAATACCGATTTAAGACACATCTTGAAATACACCAATTATCGGGGTTTTTCGGGCAATTTTCTGTTATAATATTAATTATTACAAACACTATAGCTATTTAATATTTACCTGTTGACGAAATAAAATGCTACCGCAGATTTGTACCGAAACTGTAAACAGCCTGTGAACTTGTTATGATTTTTTTTCCCCAATTGATATCTCGGTTCCCACTATCAAATGGCACGTTTTATGCCGCAAATCACCATTCGATGATGAATGGCCGCCAGTCTGTGTACGCCCAGCGGGCAACGAGTCAAAATATCACCGAGACACTGTAATTTTTTTTCACATTTTTTTTTTCTTTCTTTTCATTATACC
This sequence comes from Sitobion miscanthi, assembly GCA_008086715.1. Taxonomy (NCBI): domain Eukaryota; kingdom Metazoa; phylum Arthropoda; class Insecta; order Hemiptera; family Aphididae; genus Sitobion; species Sitobion miscanthi. The sequence goes on from CM017800.1 coordinate 21,741,511, forward strand.
AAATAACTTGGATGTCAAATTCAGAAAATAACTTGGCAAGTATATTTTTTTAATTTCCAACGCCCTCGGACTAGATTTTATTTATAAACAGCGGGCGACTAAGGTGAAACCAGGTGAAGGCACCCATTTCATTTATTGAGTTTTTCTTCTTTTTTTGCTCCCATTTCATTTAATACCTCCGCCGTTTCTTCCCTATCTTAAAATCCGAGACTTTTCTGATGTACGAGTAATTTAAATCGGAAACGTGTTTGATTTGTTTGAAAAAATGCGATAGTTGGACGCCGGCCAGATAGCCTATCTGTCTATTACACACGTTCAGGATATAAATAATAATAACCTCCTGGCACTCGGCGTAGGTAAATTAGGTACAATACGGTCCAAAATAACGTCCGACTTATCAACAGGCTTAAAGTCCTTATTCAAAATACAGATTACGGACGAGGATAGTTTGAAAGAATCCGCGGAGTAATGGCCTAATAGTTTCGTGCACTGCTGTAAATATTTACTACTGCAATCAACACAGTTTAAACATTTATTATTTTTCCGTCTAGCTAATTATATAATGCTGTTTAGTAATTTCTTCTAAACATAATGTTAGGTTAATTTAATTTCCATTTATAATTTTAGATTTTATTTATAATATGTTAAAAAACAAAAAAAATTTTTTAAAAATCTAGTTTCTTAATAACTTACTGGTTGTTGTATAAGTAATTTGTTGGATTTTTAAAATTACATAGTTTAATATTATCTCATTAGTTATTAATAATAAAAGTCATCACTCAAGGAGGCGATAAGAATAATCATAAAAGACATTTTTATCTATATTTTGTGCATAAATTGTTACACCATCCTTTCCGAACTGCATTACAGTACGATAAAATAGAATCTCCATATTTAGTTTTTACAATACAATATGTATATTTTTACCGATGTCAAAAAATATTTTTTTGTATTTTTTAACAATTCCTAAGGCTATGGAAAAATAATAAAATAAGTAATCCGTGGAAACGTCAATTCTTCAGGATACCTAAAACGTTTTAAGATAATATAAACATCTTCCAATACAAAATAAAGATTTAAAGTTAAATTCATAAAAAACCATCAGTCCCAAATGTTCGATTTATATAAATGTCATCTAAGTATAATATGCCAATTCTACCTTTCTATATAATATATGGTAAAAACATAAATTACATAAAAAGATAATAGTAATGTCATTAATATAAATACTTGAACATAAATGACTATAAAATATATAAACATATTGTTCCATTTTCTTGAAAAATATTATTATTTTATATTAAATAAATAAATAAATAAATACAGTATTAGGTTTTAGTTATATGAACATTCTTACAGTATTAATCGATGTGTAAAAACGCAGTGTTATAATAACACGGTGTTAAAAAATCTTCACTAAGAACCTAAATTAAATCAAAAACAACGCATTGGTAGGCGCATGGTATAATATTATCATGACCAAACATCGAGTAACAAAAAAAGTTTGATAAATTATAATTTTTCTCTCTATTTCGTACTGAATTATTATTTCTGTGACCTAAAAATATAATACAAGGTCAATCATGCACTATTCTAACTATTGCCAAATTTAGCAGAAACGAGATGTACATAGTTTCGGAATTTTTTTTCTGTCGAGCGTTTCTTTGTTTTAGTACACACGCGAAATTCCAATCAATATCGTCTAATACAGTGATATATAATATATTTTTTAAAATGCAAAAAATTTTAAAATATTCAATGCTCGGAATAGTTATTTTATTGTGTGTTGTTTATTTGATGTCATTACAACACACTGTGTTAGTTGCCAAAAACAGTCGTATTTTTTTTATTCAATAGATAGTGCAGCATAGGGTTAACAAAACGAGTCTTTTTTTTTCTATATTTTAGCCAAAACATCAACTGCGTACGAGATTTCAAAAGAAACTGAACAGTGTAGATTTCGAACACACTGCGCTGCCTGCAGTGAAGCCATTGACTGTGCCTATTGTTCCTAGTAAAAGGAAGAATATCTTCCGTATATAGCTGCCCATTAGTAGAGAATTTCATCGGATTCGAGATCAGAAGGTTCCGGAAACCCCTCTGGGAACCAAAGTCTGAGACAATTGGTCCCCGCCGGCTCGTTAGTCGTTACCCCCGATAGATCAATATTTATTCATTTAATTTCTCAGAGTAAAATGAAAAAATATGCATAATACTTATGTGAACGAATAACCGAATCCACCGTTTCGTTCGGATAAACGATATATTTTAATTTAAGTAAACATTTTTGTATTTCATAATATCATTTGAAACGCGAAATGTTATATTTTTAGCTATTGACAACAGCTGTGATAGTTATTGATTTTTAAGTTTTTGTGTTATTTATTTGGTATTTTATCGGTTACGGCTTAAAAAAAAATCACGAAAATACAATTTATGTATTCAAAATTAAATTCAGATTATAATAATATAACTGTCAAGAATTAATAACGGTAAAGTATATGCATATTATAAGTGAACACGTATAAAACGCAAAGTCTTAATAACATTTATTATTTATTTATTCATCATATTATGTATAGATTCCACAGATATATCTATGATAGATGCCCATTATCTTCGTGAAGAATATATAAATAAGTAATGAACTATGTAATATATCGATAATTATTTTTTTCATATATGATTATAACGGTGCACTAACGTGGCCCATCAAACACCCAGTCTTGGCTTTTACCCCTTTTTGAAAATACATAATTTGTTTGGTCGTTTGGTAGTGATAATTAATACATAATTATTATTACATGATATTTTATTGACACGAGGCACAGTACTCAAATTTAATTTTAATTTTGTTCCCGTTTCTTTCGTTTGTCTCGATATTATATTATTATTTTTGTTCTTTTAAAATAAGAACAATTTCGAATTTAACATGATAGCTATAACAATGACAGGTCATTTAATACATCCAAAGCTTTCCATCGTGTATGTGTTAGTTTTTCCAGTACACTGCACCGCATGTTATATCAAAGTTATGAAATTGAAAGTGTTTTTTTGAAAACTGTTCGAGATGACAGATTATTGCGATGACCGTTGCAAATATAGAGTCTAGAACGTCATTAGTTTATGTTTTTTTTCATACTTTTTTTTGTTGGACAGCTTGTTTTTTAGTCACAGATGAAATTTCTCGGATTAGTAATTACTAATTAAAATATGTCGTCGACTTAAAATATATATATATATATATATACATTTATTATGCAATGGACACAACTATTTAATAACATAATGTTAATTTTAACTTTAAAAAATGCATAAACCTATAATAAAATAAATAAAAATTACGATCATTATTTGTTAGTATATTACTGAAAAATTGTATTGTTATAAAATGTCAATATTGCTACATAATATACTAATTTTAATATAAAATGTCACGGCACGCCGATAAATGCTTAGAAAAATATGTATCAGACTAAACACAAAAATAACATAATATAGTTTAAAATATTGTGTTTAATTTAGTTTACTTACTTATCATAATATTGTGCAAACGAAAAAAACTTACGACAATAATATACATAAGGTCATTATGTATATTGTTTTTTGCATCATAAGTATATCCTACACAAATAATACGTCGAGTTGACTGTAGTTGTACCGATTTTCCATTTATTGTAAAACGTAATCATGTTTGATTAGGACAGAAAGGTTTCTAAAGAAATACAATTTCCATCGGAACACATTGAAGTCCCCTGCAAACAATCAAATACCCTGAAACGAATCACATTCTTCCAGTTATAATAATATTGTTGTAAAGCGTCCGAGCAACAGTTCTCGCGATTATCGATGAACGATCGCCGTCGTCGTCGTGTCGTTCATCAAAGTTCAAGTCATCCGCGGTCTAGAATAATCGTATGGAGATGTACGACACGACGGTGGCAAAGGTAGATAGGTCGTTATTTATAAAAAAATCGTAGTCGGGCGGATTCCGAGGTATAAAACTTAATAACACTAAAGTAGGTGGGCGAACGTGGTCTGCAATTGTCACTGAATGACTTTTGGGCCGCAGCTATAATATATTTTCAGTGTCTGGCAGTATTTCGGGGGCAGTCGGGTTGAACAAAATAATGTGTTACTGTCCCAACCACCCCTCTTTGCCCTCACGCGACTTCAGATAAGGTAGGTACACATCTCGAGTACCAATTCACTCCGTTTTGAGATCGAATGACCATTACTCGACGCAATAAGTGCCAAGACGATAAACCCACCGACGAAGACCCGCGATGACGAGTCGTGGACTGCACTCGAAAACCTATACTGTCAACGGCACCCGTTGTGCCCACAGTGTCCCAGCAAATGTCCTATTGTCGTTATGAGATTTGTGTGAAACGTTTGTCGCAAGGACCTATTAATACATATACGTTACACTTATAAATAATTACACTATTATTAATATTAGCGTGCGTACACGACACATGTGTGTATTTATTTTTTTCACGACTCTCCTCCTCGTGTCCGTCGCTGCCGCCTCCACTGCGCCTCCATCGTCTCCGTCTCCCACCCCACCACCCTCCTAACACGAGTGCTCTTCGCACCCCCTCACCACCCCTCGGACATCTTTACCGGAAGACACCACCGCCGAAACTGGGTCATTGCCTCCGCGGGGGGGGGGAAGGCGTCGGTGGCGGCGGGGGTGGCACGCGCGTGGCCACACGGACGCACCGCTAGACCGCGCGCGCGTCCCCGTGCGTGGTGGCCACCGGCGAACGCGCGCGCCGCGACAACCCGAGCGTTGCCGGCAGTCTGCCGCGGACCATTCATCCCTGCCATTCGCCGAGCACGCGTCTAAACGCCGTCGCGCGAGCGCCGCCCCCCCAGCTCCCCCGCTCGCGAGATTTCCCGCGTGACGGTTGCGTCTCACTGAAAATTATACATCTGTCTAGTTTTCGACGTCTGTCTCGGAGTTAATTTTTTGTTACTTGTTAATTGTTTTTCGGTTTTCGTTTTCGTTTTTTTTTTTTTTACCATCGTTATTTTATTAATTATTAAATCATTACCATAGTATAATATACAGTTTACGACCATCTACTACCACGACCACCACCGCTACTACTGTTACTACTTCTATATTATATCACTACTATTATTACTACTACCACTGTACCAGTACTTCGACCACCATACCACGAGCTACACGACACAATACGCGATCCAAATTTAATAATATCTCGTTATTACGATATTGGACGGTCGCGATACGACAACAATTATACGCCGTCGTTGTTTCGCGGGAAAACGAAATTGAACTTTTCAAAGTGCGTCTGTCGGTTTTTGATTTTGAGTAGTTTTTTGGCTTTCAACCGATCGGGACCTCAAAGTTGGTTTTAAATACCGTCGGTATACGAACGATTTTGTGATCACCTTGTGTGCACACCTATGAGGACGCAGTTGGGGCCCCGACTGTTGGTCGCGGACCTGAAACCGGTTTCGCACTGGATGGAAAAGGCCTCAGTGCCATCAACGTCACCATAACACAGGTCAGTTTGTACACGAATGATATATGAGGGTCCCTGTGTTCTTGTCACCGTGGACGCTTGTACATACGTGTGCAGTAGCTTAGTAATATGTTACCTGTCAACTAAAATGTCGCGTAGAATTCTAAATATTATATACTATACCCAGTTGGTACCGATGTGTTATTATTCAAAGAAATCAGAATTGAATAGTAATATTATGCTAAAAAATGATCAATTCAATTGTAGCCAACCATGCGGGTGGTAAATTTGAATATTCAAAATAATTCATTCTAAAATCCACAAAAAAAAATTCAACAATTTAAAATGTATTATTTTATGTAGGTATAATAATATAATATAATAGTAAACATTATTTTTGAAATGTTTAAAAAAATAAAGTTAAAAAAATTATTTATCATAAAATAAACAAAAAGACTAATTATTTTCAAATATATTTTTATATGAGTGATGGCATAAACCTACAAGTATTTTTAAGTAAGGAAAAAAAACTTAATTATTTTATCATAAAATAATTATTTCACTTTACAATAACATAATTATAGGATATGTTAAAACATAAAAGTAATATTGTAGGCATTAGGCAACAAGTAATACATTTAAGAATAACAAATACGTTTAATTATACACACCTACTATAATAATAGTATACAACCTACCTCAATAAATTGAACAATACATCGATTGTATAAGTAATGTGGACATCAAACTGTTCCATTTTACGAGGACACAATATAAAAACGGATTGGTCTTCTATTTTACGACACGCCTTCGCTAATTAGGGTGAATTTATTTTAAATAAAACAAAACTTATAAAATCAAGAAAAAAATTTAACATAACTCAATGTTTTTTTATCGATATATTATTATTATTAAAGTTACTTATAGTTAAGACGCATATGACCCGTGGCTTTCCGAGACCTATAAAACCATGAAAGATTTAACTGCTTTCTCTGTGTCCCTTCTCTGTTTTTTACTATTATTATTATCATTATTTTAATGCACCGGGCGTGTTCTTGAAAGGAATTTTTATTTCATGTCTGTGAACGTAAGGGATTACAGTCTTATAATCCTATGGTGTTTCAGCGAAAACATTTTTGGCTATAAAGTTCTATAAAATAATATATACTTAAACCAAAAATTAAAATAAATTTATGCATTTTCATAAGTTTAAAACACGAAATTACTTTTAATTTTACTAAACATTTTTTATTTTTATTTTTATCCGCAAACGTAAGAATTTATAAAAAAAATAATTCGAATTATTTTTTAAAAAATATTAACAGCTATATGATATTGTTTATTGGTTAAATTTTTTTTTTAAACCATGGTAGTACTGAAAATACCAGGTATATAATACATTTTATCTAATTTTAATTGATAAATCGTAAATTAAGTTGGTCGACTTGGTACTCATTTTTTGCAGGAATCAACGTAAGGTTATGAAATTATCATTTAGTATCAAATCAATTACTGTATTTTTATTGACCTATATTATATTATATTTTATTGAATTAATTTGTTTGTTTGCGTTAATAATCTGTAGTTAAAATTATTGAAAAATAGCTTCAATTGGCCTAACGCGTAAGTTTCCCTTGTAACATTTTCTTAGATGTTTATTATGTTAATGAACTAAATTATTTGATGTTAACAAAATATACATATTATTCTTATTTTTTAAATTATTTATGTCCCAGATACATAGTGGTATGTATACAAATTGATAGAAAAACGCATTACAGATACAGAATAACGATAAAATAAAATTTAAAAACAGATGTACGGACTTTTCAAAAACTCAAATGAAATCATAATTTGAATGGATTACGTTGAATAAGATACCAAAAAATAAAACCCATTTTGAAAAAAAAGCATGAACCTAAATATTTTATACATACAGGTGCTCATACAAATGGAAAAATATCTAACGTACAATGATATGATAATATGAACATTTTTTGTATTTTACACAATTTGTATATTTTATTTTATAATTAAGGTTGTGTCTAAAGTAAAACTAATTCGTAAATTTTATCTTGCTATTTTTCTAATGTTATAATAAATAACAAACGAAAATTAATAAGAAAGTCTCGTGTTTATACTTTCATCAAATATTTTACTATGTTGAAAAAATATTGTACAGTTTGATATGAAATTATTACAGATTTCATTCAGTTAATAATTACACAATAATACGCAGTGAAACTTCCATACAACGAACTTTCCTTTAACAAAATGTTCTGTTTAACGAAATATTTTTGATAACCAAATCAAATTAGAACCAAATTTATTCAAATCTATTTAACGAAATTCTGTATGATAAGAATTTTTTTATGCTCCACGAGACTTTATAATATGGAAGTTTCACTGTACCATCGTGTGACACATTTCACAGTGTGCAATTAGCGTTTGTTCAAAATAACCATACAATATACGCATTTAATAATTACATATTATAACATGAAACATATTATAGGTACCTATCTGCAGTTGATCGTCATTCCTAAGCAATTACGAACATTTAGTGCGTTACTCAACAAAACTTTTCTGTGCTTCGCGGCACAATTCAATCAAACAATAAATACGTAGGCACCATATTATAATTATTCGAAAAACAAGCTGTTTAATAGCATCAGCTGCACATCTGAAAGTATTATTTCGGAGGAATCACACATGGGATATTTGTACAGTGTTTTTAAAACGTACGCTTTGTGATATTATCATTATTATTATTATAGCGTACATGTGTTTGTGGTGGGTATACGTTTGTGATCCACAGCAATCGTATACTTAATACTTTACGTACGCGTCGTTTAACAATTATTATTTCTGGTTCATGTCATAATAATATAGTCTAATAAATTATAATATAGGTGTTTGAAAATGTCAATCCTTTAGGATACGTAAAACGCTTTGCGGTAATACAAACATTGTACTCCATCGCGAATTATTACAAAACCAAGATTCAAAATTAAATTCCCCATCTGTCCCAAATGTTCGATACATATGAAATATAAATGGGTATGTGCGCGACTTGCACAAGGTGAACAAGAGGGACGACATAAATACATATTGTAATAATTAAACATTTAATGTGTTTGTAGTAGTGTGTACGTTTGTGATCTACAACAATCGCGGCATTCTTAATACTTTACGTACTCGTCGTTTAACAAATATTATTTCCCGTTCACGTCATAATTATCTAATAAAACAATAATAGTATTCAATTATGTAAAAATGTCAATCCTTCAGGGCGTCTAAAAAGTTTCGAGACAATACAGCTGACGTTCTACTCCGTTGCGGAAAACAAAATCAAATTCGTAAAGAACCCCATCCGCCCCAAATGTTCGATAATATGTATAAATAGGCAGGTTACACGTCCCGTGTGTGCGACTTGTACGATGTGAAAACGAGAAACGACATTATCGCAATTATTGTATATTATGTCATGCATTTGCTCGTTAGTGATCTACCTATACTTTTCGTAGGTACACCGCTCAACAATAATATTATTAGTTTCCGCCATATTATAATAATAATATTATAATCGAATGTAATAATAATTATACAAGCATATACCATTATTATGCGGACGCGTCAATGCAGACGAGCGTACCTACGCACCTTCGAGGGACACCACATACACGCTGTACGGGGAACAAAACGATGTCGACTTCATCTGAAGGCCTCTCGACGTGTAGTGACGGCGATGACAGAAATAAACTGATAGATATGATTACACAGACCGTGACGTCCGTTTGTGATGTCGCGGCTATTTCAGTTGGTGGGCGCCCCCGCACAGCACGTGGTCTACGTCGTCGTAAAGACGACGGCGAAGAGGATAAAAAACTATCCGGTCGCATACAGTTTAAAAACGAGATTATTTCAATTCGTGTGTTTGCGGTCATTAAATCAGCTGCACACACAACGCAACGAGCGTTCTATAGTTGTGCAGCCACGAATCCGTCTCAATTCTAAAATATGTACAAAAAAACAAAAGCATAACGCACATGATGGGGTCCGTGGCGGCTCGCGACCGTTGGACGTGGTGAATGTTCACGGAATTTTGTCCAAACTCAAAATACGCGTATTTCAAACGAAAACCGTACAGCGTGTGACATTGTGTATTGATGCCAAACTATCGCATAATATACCTGCATAACGTTAAATCGATTTAAAAAAATAATTATAAAACGTAATGTATTTTGGAAACGCCAATAACCCTAGAAGTCGAGACGTATAATATATATATATAAAAAAAAAAACATTATATCATCAGATTTTTGTTTTCGTTAAACGGTTTCCGAACAAATTTTTTTATGGTATTGTGCCTACTACTATGATATTATAGTGTGTCGGACATTAAAATCGTGCACAGAATAAGTACCCAAAATGATGCATCTCGAACGGCGATATCGCTCAGAAGCGTCAAACGGTGGTGGGTAACCTATACTTATATGATCGACGGTTTTGTGCGATGATAAAAAAAAAAAAAAACACAAATTAGTCCAAATTATTGGTAAGAAGAAAAAAAAACGATTAAACAACAATTATTTAAAATATCCCGGAACTTAAAAGTTATTGGCACCAATATGATAAAAATAATATATATATATGCACGCACGCTGTATAATATTATAGTACACGCCTATACGGCGATATATAATGCGCTTTCAGATGTTTATTTATTTAATAGTGTTTGGTTTTGCCGCTTTAAAAAATGTTTATTCGATTTTTTTATAATATTTAAAACACATATCATAAACAGTTATGTGTTGGCGCACGTGTCCGATACAAATTAGGTACGCCTCAAGCCGAAGTGATAATGTTGTAATAGACATTTTATGGGAATTTACTGATGTACCTAGACGGTTGTTAAAGAATAAAAAAGTAAGAAATAGCCGAGTATTATTGCGATCAACTATATAAGTATAGAAAATCTGTGAAATATGCGAAAATGCAAATATAATACATACGGCGCAGTTGATCATAAAATTTTAAAATTGAGTAATATAATAACTTCCATTTTATTTATATATTTTAAGAAACTAATTAATCGGACTTATATTAATAATATTGCGTCGCGTGATTAATTATAGTTTCTATATTATGATATGTAAAAGTGATCATTTTTAACATGGCGCTGACTACCTACTTGAATCTAAATTTATTTTTATGTGATAAATAAAATTGCATTTATGTTCTTGTAAAAATATTTATAATGAACATGGATGATGTATATTTTTTGAAACAAAATCATTATAAATATGATTAAACCGTTTATTTTTAAATAACAAAAATACGTTGTCCGAAAAATGCGCGTGATACATCAAATGCGAACGTTTGTTTCCGCCACATAAAATTAATTGCGTGCCATTATTTTTTTTATTTGATTAAACAATTTAATATTTTAAATATTTAATGTGCGCGCAGCTTTCACGTGTGCTTACACTATATTATTATTATACTTATTAGTTATTACCAAGTGTGCAGTCTAAAAAGAAAACTTAACGAGACAATGTGATTGATTACCCATATTTAAAAGTTTTATTAATGCTATATTTTTATAAAAGCGTATACAATATATATGTAAGTAGGTACCTACATCATAATATCGAAAATACAACTTATATGAAAGTAAACATTTTTGAAATATAACAAGAAGTTTATTCAAACTGAAATCCTATTCCCCGAAACGACATTTGCACGCGTCCGCGTGAAATTCGGCAAACGCGGCTGAGTTCTGAAGTTTGTACTATACAGCATAGGGTTATCAGCCGTCGTGAAATTATTTTATTAAAATGTTATAAATATAAGCGATATGAGTAAAAAAATAAATAATAAATTAAGATTAATAGTTTCATTTAGTTATGGCCATTGAAAAAAAATAATGTTGCGGGGCTGCAGGTGGGGCTACATAGGACATTTTTTTCGATAAGGTCACGCGAAAAATTGGAGAAATATCTTGGGTCGCCAACACACAAAGGTCGAGAACCACTGAATTATGGCCGACGAATTCGGTCGGGAGCAAATAGCAGCTCGGCTCGGCCAATAATGTGTTCTCGGCCATCATGTGTTTTTCCCATTAAGTCCGGTCTCGCCCTACACTAGCCGCTGCCGCCTTGTCGCACATATGCCGCCGAAACCGTGGCAAACGGACTGCAGGTAGGTTTTCACCGCGGAAAACGCATCGGCCACCGACATAATGGTTTCGGTGGCTTTAGAAATAGGTGTGGAACGGTGAAAATAATTAATCAGATGGCCGATAGCCGTTCGGGCGGCGGAGGGGGGGGAGGCGCTGGAGGCTCGAGGGTGCGGATACGGCGTGGACCGCTGCACAGTGTCCGCCGTCCGGCGTAATGGAAACGGAATTGAATAGGAATCTCGTGCCGAAGATAACTCCTCCGTGGTCGTTTCGTCGATGCGTAGAGGAGGAGAGGGGGCGCACAAAAGGAAACTGGGAACTAGGCCTATCCACACACCGACACGCCGCCGCCGCCGTCGCCACCACCGCCCCTCTTCCGCATATTGATTGCCATTCAGCGTACACCCCCCCCCCCCACCCATCAGACCCGCACCACCCACCCCACATACACCATATAGCCCCGCCACGTCCCGAGACTCGAAACAAAAGCACACACGAACCGCAAAAATAATAATAATGTGCCTACCTATATATATATATTATCTACGCATGTGTGTACATACATCAGTGCCGATACGGTGGCGTGCGTTTTTCGTTACGTCACGTCGAAAATCACCCTCATATATCATCGCACCGACCCGCGGGTGAAAAACAAAACGCTATGTGTTATTATAATAATATTATAATGTCGTGTTGTTTTGCACGTACACTCGCGGGGAACGGTGCGGGGCGACTTACGCTCGAACCGGAAATTCGCCAATTTCTTTTCTGCCCGACGGCCGGTATCAACCGTTACACGCGTATGCGTTTACACGCGACCGTGCAATAATAATAATAATATCATCCTTAAAACTATATCGATATACCGTATCGATGCAACGACAATAATATCACGACGTATTCGTTCGGAACGTTATTCGCGTTCAAAAAACGACGATGCGTCCCCATGACTCCACTGCAACATCGCGATGTTATAATCATATCTACCCATTACGTGCAAAACAACCGTCACCCGCATACCCACACACACACCCACCACTTACGCGCGAGCACGCATAGTTCACGGCAGTACGAGACCGCGGGGTCGAATTTTCCACGCCGTGCACGAAACGCGCATTGACGACCGCGAGCGCTGCGAAAATCCATTAACATTTCCCTCCAATTAATTAACTGTTTTGTAAACGATACGGCTAACTACTATGGTACAACGGCCAACGGTGCTACAACTTCCGCGATGCCAATTATTGTACTGGCTTCACTGTAGACGTTAAACTATTTATTTTCGAACGCTTCCGGAGTATATTATTATTATACAACAATGTATCGAACGCTGCACGTTAAACAACGACCGTTTCGCACAGATGAAATCGACGCGATATCACTAATATTGGTCATTATAGGGCTGCAGACCTAGGCGCGAACAATTAAACAATAGTTCAGTTCCGGAAACGATAACGCACCGTCGATACCTGAGATTGATAATAATAATTGCGTAGGTACATATCTGCGACGGCTGTGTGACGATAAAAATATATTACACGATGACACCCTGTGTTGTGTAGGTACAGACGAAACATATCTTTTGTGCGCACATCTCGTTATTAATGTTTTATCGACAATGCGAAAACGTAATAATATTACTGTTATATTTTATGGATATTAATTTTCGACAGTTCAAAATCGATATTTTTTACCATTTTTTTGTTTTTTTTTTTTTTATGTTTTGCAGTTGGATGGGAACACTGTCGTTTCATAAAAACAATGTTTTTTTTTTATACATTTTAATTAATATTTGCTTTTTTTTGTTTTTAAATGAAATTTTAGATTTTTTTGCGTGGAAGTAATCTGAAAACACTTAATTATTTAACCGAAGCAAATAACCTCGTCGACGTCGGGTGTGACGGTATTACTTGGTTATATTACACGATCTTAAAACGTATAAAACGTAGTTTTAGAAATAAAGTGAAACTAAAAAAGCGGATAGGACGTGCCTATACTCGAACGAAAAGAATAGAAGGTTGGCGTGTCGACGAGCTATAAGGATATTATCAGGAGGGCACCTATATTATAGTACTGTTGTTGTACACGGCCCGTCGGAATGAATAATCGGATAAAAAAAAACAAAAAATGTTAACTTTTCGTGATTTCGGACACCTAAATGGGCCAAATGCACGTGGCGCGCGTGTTCAATTAGAATTCGTGTAATTCCTCTGCGCTCTGCCTTCGCCGCATGCGGTCGCTTTTTTATTCTTATCGCGATGAAATATATATTTTTCAAGACAGCGCCGTTTAATAGAAATATATTATATTATTTCGTAATGGTCGGATATCGCAACGCGCATACAGAATTTAGAATCGTTCTATGCGAATCCGTCTGCGTGGGTTATTAATTCGGTCTCGCGCGGGGTAGTGGTAAGTGTAGGTTAGGTACCCACACACAATATCATCGTGAAATTATTATTGTTAATGAGGGTTTAAAGTTTGTGTAAGCTTGTCGGGGGGAGGTGGAAAAAATTACTCGCATTCATGCTAAAGTTGGCCACCACTTTTAACGGGTTTGGCCTCCGTTTTAATTTATTATGAACATCGGATTAGTTTATTGCACGCCAAGTCACCAGTATTAAGTCTGTTGCACAAAGAGCGCATGCTAAGCAAACAATTTTCAAAGAATTCCGCTGCAAAGTAATTTATTCGAATAAAAGCGACAAACACAACACGGTAGTTATATATTCGATGGAACACGTTTTAATTGTATTACACGTTTACACGTCATATTTATGTTGTGAGCGAAAACCTTCGCTTCTGTACACTTGCAAATGCATGAAATGTCACCCCGAAGTGAATAATACAAACTGTATGAAAACGATTTCATATTAATAATAACATTATAAAAATCCATCCGTCGCTAATGGGGTATTTTTTTTTCTAAACTAACATCCACGCGTATTTATTTATAGTTCAGCAAATACTGTTAACATTTTTTATATTTTATTTCTTCTTGCTATAATTGATATAATATAGTAATAAATTATATTATTATATTTAAGACGGCCGCGGCGTATGAATGCTGTAGAAAATTAAACTTTTAATGCGTTTTAGATGATATACAATAATAAGCGTACGAGTTGACTTAAGCCATCGAATATATTTTGTTGGCAATTGAAATACTTTGCGGTCAGAACAAAAAATTATCGTTTCGAAGAACTTTTGTCGTTTACTTAAAGTGGTTTTTCATTTGGGCAGCGACCGGAAAAAAAAAAGCAATGCATTATAAAAAAAATGAAGTGTCATATATCAGAGTGCACCCTAACGCAATGGCCAGCTTTCAAACGATGAATTATTGGTTAGGTTTTACGATTTTCGATGGATCATTTGCGAATTTTCACGTGCAAAACAAGTTATTTCACTATTGTAGTTGGATACAACTTAACATTGTGTAAACTATAGACCACGTAGTAAATTGTTTGAATTCAAATTATTTTATAACAATGTGAAAAATGTATAATCATCATTGTGCATTTCTCTTACTATTCAAAATATTATATTATGCGAAACACAATAACATTTTGTTTTCAATTTATTCCTAATATATTATTTATGAATATTTTAAAAAGAAAAATATTTAGGTATAAAATGTATAAAACGGATAATAAATAATAATAATATAATACGTTATATCTATGCCAAATGTTATTTTTCTTATTTTTTTTTTATATTCATCATCAATTTTGTATTTTTTATTAAAATTAATTGTTACCACAACTACATCTTGATAAAATCGTCAGGTATAAAAATAATGGCGAACATTGTTATTATACAGTATAAAACGCAGTGGTAATATTACCATTTAATAGTCGGTACGTATAATATGAAATGTACAAAAACGAATATTTGCCTTGAATTATGATATTTTATTTGTTCAAAAATCATATTGAAAAAACTTATTTTATTAAAAAGAAAATCAATACAAAGTTATTCATGCAGTTATTTTCATTGAGAATGGTTTATGAAAAAAAAACCAATTAAAATCTAATCGAATTCCATAAATAAGCCATCACCCAGCATCTTATATATATATATATGTATGTATTTTCGTAGATCAATTTCGCAGGGTTTGGTCACTTCTTTATGATTCTTTCTTTTTTTTTATTATTCCATACCTTATCTTGACTTCAAAGGGCAAATAATTCCAGTTTTTCTTCATCTTCTCTCAGGTCCGGGCTTGCCATTGGTATATATTGGAAGCCAAACACGATAAACCGTCCCCAAGGACGCGAACTACGGTGACAGGGGTTTTGTGGGCTCAGGTCGAAGAAATACAATTATTTTTCCCTTCCAGTTCTCTGCTGTATGCTCACCGACTGCAACAAGTATAAAAGGGACATTTTTATTTTCCCTCCGTCGCTTACCTACAAAACCGCACCCTTTCCCGCAGACGTTTCCGAACGTGACGTATCCGGGGATTTTAAGTCGGCAGGTCGGAGAGAAAAAAACAATTAGATTTATTGCTATACCAATTCCCTCCAACCAAACCGCCATTTTAGCTACCGATCGCACAGTGAATTCCGAAATTGGATCTTTGTTCTCCTGACGCAACTTGCGGTGGCTCACAAAAAAGTTTTAACCGTATATTGAAGGATAGAAAATAACAGAGGTGCGTTTTTTTATACTCGACGAAAGTTTGAAACTCTCAACTTGATAGAAAGTCGAGTGTCGTATTGATGATGATACATGTATATATATATATATATATTCTTACACAACCCCCTAAGGTAACCTGTTAATTTAAAATGCAAAAAGCGAATTTCGTTGCAACAGTTGGCTGATGAATATTCTCATCTCATTTCCATATACAAGACTTTTTAATAGCAATAATGACATGAAATTAAAATTTAAAAATATGAAAGTCGCACAATGTGTATGATATTAAGTTACTCGGTGAAGTTAAATATCATACCTGTAAAGCAAAAAAACTGAAAACAAATGTTAAGAACATTTCTTTAATTTAATTTCATAAGAAATAACGATATTCAGTTATGACTTTTCTAATTATTTCCTATATTTTAATGTAGATAACATACAAATAGCCAATAGGTACTCAATTAATGTATTTACGACTTAGTCGTATTCATGTACTAAAATAACGAACGGCATTAAATTTGTTTAGTGTTATATTTAATAGTATTCGTTGTTTAATGCAGCACATAACGTTACCACATTTTAATATTGTGGTAACCACTTAGTCGTCAAAACGAACGGTTTTTAGTTTTCAATAATTATTTCTGCTGTGGTCGGTTACCAATCGTAGCTCCCACATATATTTTGTACATCCCACACCAATATGACAAACACGAAATACGAAAATATTACGTAAAAATACATATTTCGTTCCTGATATGTGATTTCGTATTGAATGTTTTAAAATAAACTCAAAACTATATTGCGGCGAGTGTCATAATATCATGTCTTAGAATTGTTTGGGGATTGCATAATTTTACATCACCTAATAATAATTATTTTAATACCTATCTTGGTACTTATATATTCAACAAGGTATACGATTATTTTATGCACACAATGTAATGTCGACACTATCCGTACATATTATTTTCTTCCTGTTATGTAAATTTTGAAATCAAACATTTTAGAACACCGTAGAATCCAATATTGATTTCTAGCCAAAATTCGTTGCCGATGTCTGATCGTTTTCCGGGGGGTTGCCAACGCGTGTCGAGTTCATTTGGCCTCTGTGATTGATAAGATCAGAGGTCGGATGAATCTCTTGTGGAATGTAATAATGTTAGAGTGACGATAATTTCGCGTTCATAAAAAAAAAAATCGCGATTTTTTCTCCTTTCTATTTTTTTTCCTATCTTGGACACGCGCCAACTGGACTCGGGCCAAACCATGGCACGCCCGCGTGTACCGGAGCCCGCTAAAGTTCGTCAAGTCGGAGACCGACTGTTGGTCATTTTAAAAGCCATAAAATGCATTTTTGTAGACCGTAAAAGAAGAAAACCGTTTTCGAGAGACCATAATATACCGACGCACGGCTACACGTCCAATTGACAAATAAATAAACTTCATGACTTGATCGCAAACTGGAGGAAAACAATTTAAAAGCCTACATCGTGAACATAATAATGTTTAGTACAGAAGTGTCAAAAATTGATTGTCTAATGCCCAACCACGATACTCCGATGTTTGCTCGAGTAATTTAAATGTCCGTTTAGTAGTAATTTTAAGAACGTTAATTTCGTACAAGAATTTTATTATCTCGATGTTGACCAACATTATTCAGAACCATAGTCTTGTACATTAAACATAATCAGTAGTAGTATGTGTATTTATTTTATTAATGTCAACAAAACAAAAAAAACAAAATATGATAAATCTTTCTCTATGATTTCATAAATAGGGGAAATTATAAAATATTTAGTTGACCTAGTTTTTATTATTTTGTGTTGATCATATAAAAATTACTATGAAAATGTCTTCATATTGATATTGTATTCGATGTTATTGCCATGCAAATGTATTTGTTAACGATAAATAAATAATTTAAAAACATTTTTTACAAAAAAAAAATCTAAACGTCAAGAAAATAAATGAGGACTAGTATGAATGCTCACAAACTTCATGGAATAAATAAATTACACTTTAGAACTCGGAAACATTGTATAAAAATATATTTCTGTTATAATTTAAAAAATAAAGATGAAAATAATATAAAACATACAAACGGTGCCTAAGTTTCTGAGTCAATACTTCTAAGTTAAAATGTTTATGGCGAACATTTAAATTTAACATTAATTACATGAGAAACAAAATATTATTTAAGTAAATTATATAATGTATGAATTAATATAATTAATTGTGGTGATATGTATTCGCATGTGTATGTTATACTTAAATACTGTTTTACATTTTAAAAGGCGTATAAACACAAAATATGTTTAGTAACATAAATTGGAACGGCACATATTTTGGCCATTATTTTGTTGATTTTAAATATTTCATAGATTAGTATAAAGACACAGTGCGTAATCGTCCATAGGATAACACTGTTATTAACGACGGTAGTTATGATTAAACGGTTTGTGTATTGTCTTATATAAATCGAAAAATAAGTAATAATTCGTTAGGCCGCAGACAGCGTGACTATCAGGCTTTATAAAAGATAAAAATATATGTTTTTTTTTATTTTAATTGTTGTCTGACGCATGCAACAGCTGATTGTAGTTATTATTAATTTGGAGTGTATTCAATTATTCCTCACGTAATTTATTCCCATTATTATTCTCATAATACAAATATAATTTGTCATGCAATGTCCGATACAAAACTTGTTAAATCTGGTTAAATTACAAATGGCTTTAAACAAATAGTTTCGACAAATTCAAAATTCTTAAACAGTAAAATATAATAATAATATATAACGTCGTAATAAACGTTGATACAAAAATGTTGCTATGCTTTTTTCAATGAACCCTTTTTTAACCCCAACTGTTTTGAATCACCTCGGCAGTGATAACACACCCCATTTGTTCTTCAGCCCATGACTACAACATAATAAGAAACATCCAGAGGTCTTAAAACTCAGGCATTTCACGAAGACTGGCCCATAATAGCCACTCGTGGTAACGGACCAAGGATAATAACGTTGGAAATTCAACAGGCATCTTTTACGTACCTATATAAAATAGCGACTTTGTTGGTGTGTTTCTGACCACATTAAATGATTTCGGAAAGAACTTTGTGTAGAAACCAAAGTTTTCTGAGCATTGTTTTAATGGTATCGTGTTAACAGCAAAAACTACAGTACTTACCTAATTACAGAATGGCTAAAAATAATTTGAATTTTTTTTGGCGGGTAGGTCAGAAGGTCAGTTAAAGTGAAAAAAAAATTTAAACGGTAAGTACCCAAAGGTTTTCCAGCTAGATGATTTATATATATGATTCATAATGACACTATTGTCACGTTATTGTTACTTTCGAACGGAGAAACTCAACGACATAATATTTTTATTTACCAATTTTTAATTTAATTTAAACATTTCAAACGGTGGGAATATTTATTGGCAACGCTCAGAACTTGGCTATTTTTGAGTCTTTGCCGATCCAGTTTATTCGTAAAAATATTTATAATATTATGATTATGGTTACGGTCAAGGGCAGTGTTGTAATAATATGTTATGACACGTTTCTTCGTGTTTAATTACTTGAATAATATTGTTTTACTAAATAAAAAAAAAGACGGAAAGAAAATGTTTAAGCGATTTGAGAAAACAAGCACAACTTATTTATACAATTTACAATACGCACCTATAATATATGATTTTTACATTTTTTTTTATAAGAATTGATCATTACAGATGACAAGTCGTATATTTTTACAGATCTTTCTTTGATATTTTAGATTCTGTGCAGTATAAGAAACGTGTTGGTCTCTCATTGATGTTTGTTTTTATTATATTTTTCTATCCAACGCGTCTTTCGAAGTGTTTCGACTACTGTTTCAAGTAGCACCCTTTGTGTACCTATAGAAAAACTAGTGTATAATATATTATAGTAGTATCTTGAAGAGGTCATTTTTCTCGGTTTCTTCAAGTTCTATGAAAAAAAACCTATCAACGATCGTTGGAAATTTTTTTTAAAGAAATGTCAGCAAGCGTGATTTTAATCGATTTCCGCTCAGATTCGTTTATCGAATGCAATGATTTATTATTATTCTTTTCAAATTTAATGTCACACCTGTGTTGAGGTACCACCGAGGAGAGTGACTCTGCAGTATACATACAGCTCGTATTTTAATTTTTATATTTCCATGTCTGTCTACATTATGATATCGGTTTATTAATAATTCTTGTTGTAATAAATTACGACTAAATACTTTGTAAATGTCATCTAATTTAACTCTGGCCATTTCACGATAAAACATTTATTAAATGAAACCGACGGACCATAATACATTATTTTACTCGTCTAAAAAGTATTTTAATAGTTAATATTTTAACGATTTTACGGGGTACAATAATAATATGCATTTGAAAAATTGTATTGGACGTGAAATTTTATCTGCTGCAGTATAGAATTAATACACGATTCATAATTTTGTAAATCAACGGTCACGAATAACTCACAATTTGAATTCCATTAAAAATAATGAAAAAAATGGTAATTTCGTTTGTATAGCTATAATATATATATATTATATTACTGTGTATGATAAAATGTGCGCTCTTGTGCTTACCTATTTTATCGTATATAGTTAACACGACTGAAAAAAAAACACGCGAGTTCATATTTTATCTACCTACTTGAATTTATGTGGCGACGCGAAGAGAGATTTTTCAAACGAATTTGCAGAGTCTTTCCGAATATCTCAACGTAGGTATACGTACCTCTAATTATTATGTGTACACATAGTGACGAGTGCACATAATATAACGTCATGATTTCTGTTGTGTTTGGCACATGATGTAATTCTCAAAACAACAACGAACATTTGTGTATAAATCACGAGCAACTTTCTGTGGCATTCCTGGTGTTCAGGTTAAACGAGCTGTAGTAGACCTAAGACTTTATTTTTAACGTGCACCGCTTTTCGGGACACCGCCGGCGTGTGGACGGCGAGTGCGGAGGGGTTGGGGTGGGGGTGGGAGGGTCTAGGTGGGCGGGTAAAACAAATCTTTTTCGGTTAATTTTGATTTACAAGCGCATCTAGCAATTTCATTACGAAAGAGCCGCGCATCATTAACGATCTATATATATAATAATAAAACATATATATACACATTATGATAATACCAACACATATGTATACATGTGAATATTAATTTCTAGTTTTCGGTTTTTTTCCCACTCCGTCCGCACCGCCCATCTGATACGCGGCGTGGTTTGAAAATAAATGTGTGATTCATGTCTACTCGTCCCGCAGGACACTTTTCACTACGGTTAATGGCCGACGCGTTATGGTCTGAATACTTCACAGCGCCCTATAGCGGTATAATACTGCTATGTATGATCGCTTTCGTGTATGAGGATTTAGACGTATCCGGCAAATGTCGGAAGTTACATGGAAAAAATATGTATACGCTAAGAGACCGTGGACATAAAAGGGATCAAAATCGTATTTAACGAATTCCTTTCACGGCGCACATAAACGCTATCTGAAATAAAATAATTTCCATTATAACTGTTCGGTAGTAATTTACTAATCGTAATTTACTATTAGTATTTAAAAAAAAAATCACACAACATAAATTTGAACGTTCACGGTAGAAAAATAATTTTAAAATAATAGTAGATCAATATTCAAAAATGTCGAGGAGCCAATGGACAAAATTGGTTAGAAAAAAATGGATTGTAAAGCTCTATAAATTCAATCGTTTATCTTTGTAACATTTATTCACGTCTTGAGCTAATAGGGTTTTTCGTGGTTTTATATACACACAAAAAGTGGTAACACGCTGTTCAAAGAACTTACACTTTTTAGGCGTTCGGTGTATACTATTATCTATGACAAGGCTTGATTCTATAAATGTATATTTAAAAAAAAATGTCTCGTTTGCTAATGTTTTTCATCCATTAACGCGAGGACCTGTGATGAACTTTATCGAGTGTTTAGGACTCGTGTAGTTACTGCGGGAACGTCCCAAATAATAGACTCGATATTCAAACATTTTGACGAACCAATACAAAAGAGGTTAGAAAAAAATGGATCATAGAGCTATAATTTCAGTCGTTTATTTTTGCAACAGTTGTTCGCGTCTTGGGCTCATAATCTTTTTGTCATGTTTCTAACACACATAGTAGGTATAATAACCATCTATTCAAAGAACCTACGATTTTTTTCGGCTTTCAGTGTATAATTGTCTAGAACAAGGATTAGTTCTATAAATGTATAGGTAGGTAAAAAAAAATTCTCACCTATGTGTTTTTCGTGTGTATGCGTTTAGGGCATCGAGTCATGGCCAATATCCATTTGTTGGATGCATTCTTTGGTAAACCAGCCCATGAACCAACGGACAAGTTCATTAGAATCATATTAGCTGTTTCCTCATAGTATACCCGGGTGACAGACAATCAGCACGACGTATTTTGACCTATATTATGTTAAACAGTATAATGATATTTTGTATGACACGATAATATAATATAACAACACGGATGTATTTTACCTAGATAATCGTCCCGAACGATCGGAATCGGATACAATATACACTTATATACCTTGTGCTCACATAGAAGTGTGTTTGCTGTTTGAAATAAAATGTACCCATACCAATTGTATTGTATTATGTAGATCCGCGATCAATGCGTATTTACGTGTGACACCTGTTCAATATTTCTCATTGTATTTGGAAACGTTATCAACAATAATGCTAAAAAAAAAACAAATAATATAAACAAGTGATTACGATGAATCAGAATGTCAAGGAGAAGTGTTGCATATGAGATCAGAGTCGTATTGATATGGTGCTAAGTCCTTCGATTGGGAGATGCGGGCAAGATGTTATAAATGATGTTTATTCGATAGCTATGGTAATTTTTTTGTCAAATTATATCAGTCATTTTTTAATTTTTACGAAAGTAAAAGTTAAACGTAAACATCGTTTTTGTCGAGCAGCATTATATCTTGTAAACGACTTAGATTTGCGTAAAACGTTTAGATTACTTTGGTCATTGAATTATTGTTTGTCCAATAAAGTCATCAGGACTAATAATTACTTGTACGGTCAGAGTTGCCGGGTTAATTAGGTCCATATTACACTTGAAACAGTTTTCTAGGATCAAAAATTTGTCGACACCGAGGAAAGTAAATACATATTTTTATATGAAAAACCTGTATAAAAACTGTAAAAAAATCACATTCAATAGAATACGTTACATTATTTTTTGGGCAAGACACTATAAAATCGTCGTGTGCAATAGTAATTAAAAACAATAATTTCTATAATATATGATACACATAGCTTTTAGTCGTGCGCACACGCGTATGACCGACTAAATAGCCAGCGGAAAATAGATAAGGTAGGTAGATAGGTATGTAAAGTGCGTAGACGGAATTTGATTTCTCAGAAAAAAAAATAATACTATATTGGCCATGTAGAAAGGTCGATGGACGGCGGCGGTGTGTGTAATGAAAAAACACATAAAAATGTTCCATGTACATGTACGTATGTATGTATGTATATATATAGGTACCTACTTCTTGTTTTATAGGTTTTCTCGAGTTCATTTCAAATAATAATAATAATAATAATAATAACGATGATGATAATAATAATAATAATAAAAAACACACTGTTTTAGCTTAGGCTACTTCGGGTAAATAGAGATTTGTGCGCGCGTGTTTGTGCAAGACGTGGTCGCGATGGGTAGGTGGAGGAGAGTTTCCGACGGCGGGACCGATGCCAGAAATAGATTACAGTTTATACGTGCAGGTGGCCCCTGCGCGCGATAATATAATGAACACTTTATTCTCTTCTGCGCGGTTCTGTGACCAGGAAGGAAAATATAATATAATGCAATATATTATTTTACGGAATAGCAGTAAATAACCCTTTACTCACTTAGACGGCGGCAGTATAAATTAATATTATAACGTGCGTGGAAAAATAATTTTGGGAAACACTGCGAGGCGTGAACGGGCGAAAAAAATGCAAGTAATATGCATTCGACCGTTGAAGTGATTTCACGTTATAATAATACCATAGTCTGCGTTATGCGTACGCTATGATAATATTATGTCGTAATATATTAAGACGGTCGAAATCGAAAATTGGGTCAGTGATCAAATTGCATATTTTGATTTCGTATCGATCAAACCACAATATGTGAATTTATAAAATCACACTCGCACACATTTTTGAATCTTGGAAGAAAAATTATGCCTGTACGCGCGTAACAGCGGCGATTGTCCTGTCGGTTAAAAATCATATTTTAACAATAGTCATTTACGTCAGTGCTCGAAAAAATTTATGAATATCGATATGTCTCACTGCAAAAACGGCGAAAAAGTCGAAAAAGCTCGACAAACTCAAAGTTATTTAGGTATATTATTTTTTTGAAACATTGCGCCTAGCTGTGTGTATGGTATAAATATTTTATGACGCGTACCGTTTTTATTAACAGTTAAACGTTCTAGGTATGTACACGAGTTTAAAAATAACAATTATTATCGTTCACTTCATAAAACAGATAAATGTTAAAATAAAATAATTGTTCACTATTTTTTGCAATAAATACTCACTGTACCTACCTATAGTTATTCGTTTAAACGGAAATAAATCATAAACATAGGAAGCTTTAATCAGAATATTATTTATTAGTTGTTTTAATTATTATTATTGATTTAAATTTAATATAATAAATATTTTTCTACAACATTTTCTCTCTCAAAAAGTGACTTTCTCGACTGACGTGTAAACTGTCTGTTTTTAATTTTCGTTTAATCGAATGAGGACCATAATAATGATTATGTACTGTCTCGAAAACATTAAGGAACCCAAGCTAAAAATGTAAATAGTTTTATTAGAATACCATTGGGGTTTCATTGAAGAGTGATTATCTTATATATTTTTGTGTTTCACGATTTGACGTTACTTCGCTTAAGGTTAACGTCACCTTGTTAATTAGGATAATTAGGACGGAATTAAATTGAATAATAAGAAACAATGTCACGAATGTCTACCTACCATTAATAGAATAATTAATTTATAACTTTATAAGGGATCTTATTAATTTTCAGCATTTATTAGTTATTTTATTTTTTATGTATATATATAATACGTTTGCTAAACGTGACATTGAAATAAACTAAAATTACATAATTGAATGACATTGTCAAATATTTTTTTACTTAATTCACGTTAAATTTAATGAACGGTTCTTAATATTTTTAATGTTTAGTATTACACATTGTATATATTAAAATAATTTTAAGCTATTACAATTTTTACAGTACCTGAAAAAAAATTATTAATAACAACAGAAAACTAACAAGTTCATTTATTCAATAATGTTATCGATTTTTATGAATAATTATTTTTAATTTTCTATAATTTAATTTTAATATAATACAATATAATATAATATATATTGGACATAAAAGTGTATTATTTTTTTTTTGCTACTTGCCTAACCAAAATATTAATGAAAAAGTTTAAACTGAAATTACCTAGAAAAACAATGTAAACAATTTAACGTCAATTATATTATGTAAAAAAAAAAATGTTTAATTTTATACCATTATAATTTATATGCTAATTTTTACATCGTCTGTGCACTTTTTCTGTCGTATAATTTTTTTTTTTTACTCTATTAGTATACTATGTATAAATTCAAAATAATTTTCATACAATTATATTATCAAATAAATCGTTTCAGTCCAAATATTATCAATATATATATATATACATTAATTATTATCTGCAGTCTTACATTTTGTTAAAAAAATGTAATATTATGTAATAAAAACCTGAACATTGATTTCTAAGGTGGGGTGTGATTGTGTAGAATTCATACGTTATAGAACAATGATCGATATCATAATTATTGTATAATGACCGTGACTGCATTTATAATTATACAATCATCTCGTATAATATTATGAATATAATTGTGCGCATTTCATTTTTCTATCGAAACGTTTTGTCAAGTCTGTGTGGGCATAATACAATGCAGCACTATATACTATCCAACGACACGGCAGGGTCGCTCGAAGTATAAAAAGAAAAGAACGCCTTAAAATACACATATAGGCAAGACACTCGCTAAGCAGCCCGACTGTAATAATATTTCAGCAAGCAACTAGATTCACGAAAAAAAATTCTTTTGAAAGCATAGCAAATTTGCAGTTAAATAAGGAAGTTTGAAAATGCAATAATCTATTTCATATTATACGTAGAAGTGCAAGGTGCAGTTTTCAAATAATTTTGTACAATATCGACATAGTTATAGCCAATTTAGCTAGAGATTATTGTACAGTATTTTCAACATTTTGTTAGATAATATTACTGCGGCTCGCATTACAATGCACTATCCGACACCTATGGCAACCAATAAACAAAAAATAAATTAATACTAGTTGTTACTATTACTATCTGCAAAGTGCAAACAACGGTCACCATTTATAAACATATTATTATAAACTTATTTAAAAAAAAATCAATACGTTCCTAAAATAATAAGGCATCAACAGATGAGTAATATCCCAACAAAAACACTCCGCCATACTCCGTTCGTACAAACATTACAAACGTACAAACAAACGCTATGTATAAAAAAAACTGCTCTAAAAGTTGTGATATCATTTTATAGCTAAGTCTTTTAACTATAGATATAATTTCGTTAAAATAATCTGCTTAAAGTTTGAACTTAGCTTGACAACTTAAGTTAGCAATTTTAAAAATATACAATAGCACAGTGAGTACTTGACAATAGTATATTTTGCTATAGCGTTGAAATAGGTAGTGTAATCAAGTGTTTTAAAGTCGCTAAGCTAAGTTCAATTTTTCAGAAGATTATTTTAACATGAATTACATAATATAATATATAGTTCAGAGCTGCCTATAAAATTATATCACAACTTTTAGACCCGTTTTTTTTATACTTAGATATGTTTTTTCACGGAGTGTATGGCGAAGTGTTTTTGTTGGGATATGATGATATTACAGTATATCCGCTGTAAATATAGTGTTTTTCTTCTTCCGGTGGTCCACTGCTCTAGTCGCGAATCCTAATGATTTAGGACAAGGGATATCGCCATATCTTCTCAGAGTAATCGTCCGGTCCACTGGAAATCGCATGCAATATTATATGGTCACGGCGTTAATACTTCTATAGCTGCTGCAGAGTTGGTCTAAGTACTTAAGCGCCACTGAACACACACCCACACACACTCTAGCAGATATATTGAGATGTGTGTGTGCGTGTGTGTGTGTGTGTACTACACAGGGTGCAAAACAACAAACACAACATTCTTTCATTAATCACAAGGCGGTTTTGTTTGAATTCGCTTGTGCACGATCGCCGGGGTCGATCATTAAAATTCGATGCGCAATGTCGGGGCTCTCCACTCTCCGCCGCTATTTTCCCAATCCCTTTACCCCTTCTACTTGACGGCTGCCTGAAATTTATGGTAATCGGCTTACGGACATGGCCACCGCTGCTCCCCATAACCCGATGCGCCGGATCCTCTTCCTCTTTTCCCCTCCTCACCACTCATCCTGCACCATGCGCACCATCGAACCTTCTGCGATCCGCTATCCGCTTCCCCCCCCCCCCACCACTCCATTTCTCTAGAGCCTACACAGCTACTTTGGTTTATAAAACTCGACCAGCGCACTCTGTTACGTTTTACATACATATATATACTTATAATACGGGCAAAGAGGTTTACAATGTTCCCAAACGGCTTTGAGGAGCACACGAGTGGGGCGAGGTAGCTGCCGATGATTTTCTATTAATTATGACGATAATTAAATAAGAGTTTATTAAATTCCAAGAGCAACCGGAGTGTGTAATACGAATACGTCTAATATGCTTATATTGTTCCGTTACTTAATTTGAACACAGCCATAATAATTTGGTTATTATAATATAAACTATAACATAATTTAATAATATTGTTATAAAAATTCGTTCAGGTACTTTTTTTCTTCATATTCGTACAGGCGCCGATGTTCATACAACTATGATGGCATACACTGTTCCATTGTTAAACTGTGACTTTTATAGGATACATATCGGAATATTTAACGATAATGTCGAAAGTTTACTGCATGTGATAATCCCATTCGACTATTGTCAAGTGGACTATATTATTATAAATCAAATGATATTTAATTCCATACATTTCATTGTGTTGTTCATTTTTTTTTTCATTAGAAATATTAGAAATTTCTAAGTTGTAGGTATGCCTATTGCTTGCTACTAGTATTGATTTGTCCCCGATATCAGCAATTTTATAACGGACATTTTAAAGTCCAGTTAATTTAAATACAACTGTATTTTGAGCGCACATTTTCCCATATTATAAATGTTTATACGTAGTTGTGTTGGTTAAATTGATTTTATTTTTTGGTTGTTGATTAATGATTATCTTCGACACTAATAGTTTTCGAACAATCTCTAAATAACAAGCATCATGCCAAAATTGCGTTAGATCGGTTAAACAAATTCTCATTTAATAAGCTTTTAGACGTATTTTATCGAGAAAATCCGTTTTTTTATTCTGAGATAATCTACAAGCATTTAAATATTTTTCCACACTAAAAAAGAGCGGAAGATTTGATTTTACACACACGCAGATTAAACGGAAAAATACAAATCCGATGGCATAAGTAAAATAAAATCATATTATTATTATTATTACTACTATATCCAGATAATATGCCAACGAACGCGCAATAAGTTTATGTATATAAAGCATTAAGATAATACGTCATCGTAAGCATGAATCGAGGGGAAAGCTGAAGCTATCCATTAAAGTGACATTTTTTCAGGGAATCGTTTCGGTAACAGGGCTTGACGTTATCTCCTTTTAAAATTCCGACGAAAATTCCTAAGTAATGTTAGGCGAAGCTTAGTTAATGAGTGGATGTTAGACTGTATAAACAATAAACACGCTTTAAAGTCGCAGCTATTCAATGCCAAAGATAGAAATCATCGATTATTTTTCGAGCGAGTTAAATATAAATAAACATTTATTCTCAAATCGAAAGATCATATAGAGTGAACAATTATTTGTTTTGCGATATAACAACTATTGTTTTGGTGTTAAATACTTCTTACCTACGCAGCACATCAATAAGCACCTTCTGTTACAAAATAATTGCATTGTCTGTTGGCCTTTGAGATCCGTAAATGAGTAAATCTTGGGCTAAAGAGTAATATTTTGTATTTTGTGTCTTGAATGGTTTAAAATAAAGCGATTGGTCATTAGTCATTACTCTAGAACTTCCCAATTTATAATAATATCATATTATATTGTTTTATTATAATAATATGCAAACCAATAATAAACACATCCAAATAATAATTATTCGTAAAATGTTCTATATTTACGTGTTCGCTATTTCCTTCTGATTTTTTTTTTGTTTTTGATAAATAAAATGCATATACATGACAAACATTCGTTACAATTTAAAATGTACAGTTGTAATGTCATGCACAATATATTGTGTTCTCTTAATACATTTTTTATAAGTATAATAATTTTGTACGATTTCACACAGACGCCAAGAAAACGCTAAAAAAAAATAAAAACGTAAAGTCTATGTTTTTGAAATGTAGTGTCTCTCGGCCGCGCTTCCTTAAACTCAAATATTGCTGCATGAATGGATATTTACACTGACAAAGGTTCCGAAATGGGTGCCGGTTAGGTCGAAGAAGATGACACAAAGGGGTTTTAATGCGTCTTAACAATTGTAATGGAATATTACCGCTGTGTCTACTAGTAATAAGAACTAGCGTACGACGGTAGCACGAGCGGGTTGGCAAAGAGTTCATGCAAGTGGAAAAATAAAGAGATGGCTCGCCCACCCCTCATATCGATCTTGGGAAACATTGCGGCAAGAAACATCATTAGAGTAACGGTTAAAAGACCTTGGTGAAAATATTGTAAAGAAAAAGAAGTAAGGTATATATATATTATGCGTAGAGGGTTGAAAAAAATGGCGGTACCTCATAGTCCGCCTTGCATTTCGTCTGTGAATAGACTTTCCAATTTTCGCGTTTTTTTTTCTCCATATACATAATATATATATATTGTACACGCACAATTTAGAGGTCGTATTCCAAAGGTTCACGCAGTGTACTAGGAAATACTAATTGTTTCCACACACGCATGTATAGGATTCTAAATTAAATTTCTCTTCCAAATGAGATTGAAAAAAAAATAAACAGATTCCTGTAGTAGGTACCTATATAACATATTATTATTGCGTATCCATTCTTTGTATATAGATAACTATTCCCCACAGCTTTCAACGACTTGTTTTTTCTATTTATTTTAATGTTCTCGTAATTACGAGCATATTTTCTAAGGTTTAATTACGTATATAAATATGTTTAAAAGCTAGTGTTTGTCACGTTTACTATATACCTACCTAAAGTGTTTGTTAAAGAATAAAACAAAAGCAATTTTAATACGGCCTGCGACATTTTTTTTTTTTTTTTTGTACACGGCGATGATTAACTATTCAGCTCTTAACTCTAAGTCGTTGTAGACACTGCAGGACTTAATTTGTTTCTCAATTGACAAACCAACCCCGAGAGGGTGTCTTTAATTGCGTTACCGTTGGGCGACAAATCGTGACGACTCGCGAAGAGTGGTAAATCTCAATTAAGATTTAAATAATTGAAAAATCATGTAAATTGTTTGGTTTTTTTCCCCGCTCTTGCCGCAAAATTACAAACGGTAAATAATAATATAATGTTTTATAATATTTGTGTGTATATTTAGACCAGGTTCGTGCGAGTTCAATTTAGGGAGACAACGATGGTTACAATTTAACTACTCGTGTCATTTTAGAAAACACTCACATTCATATATGACCCTTTTATCCGTCTCTTAGCCGTGTGCAACGAATTTAATGACTTGTCTTATCTCATTATTACTGCCAGAGCGTACTCACCCCATTTCTACTCTTCTCCACGTCACTTTAATCTTGTTACTTTCACGAAATTTGAGCCCCTCGAGTGTTTTAAATTAACACAATTGTTTGTGTATCACGTCCACGACACGAACGTGACGCATTGTGTCGACGGGAAATAGTGGCCTTGCCGCCGGAACAAAAAAAAAAAACAAAAAAAAAAATGAAAATGAAAAATAATGAAAAATTGCCGTGAACGCGTCAGCTTTTTATTCTCTCGGGCCAAAATTAATCGTCATTTCGTCTGTCAATTAGAACAAACCATCATTATAGTGATTATATTGATCATGAAAAGTGCATTTATGAAGTTTCATTGATTACCGTATCATTACAGGAGTACATTTTACCTGAACCCCTACAGTAAGACGAATAGATACAGTAAAACGATGACGATAAATATTGGGAATTGCAGACGTGATAATTATATATTTTTTTTATATGTCAAAGTTTTGTGGTCATTTAAATATTTTATTGTAATTATTTAAATTGAAATACATAAAGTCCATTACAGCACTGCTTTTATATTATATTCAATGAAAAATTAACAATTATAAATCGATTTCAACACTCTATGGGTCAAGGGTAGGTACACATGCACATAAGTGCGTTAATTGTGTGCGGATAATTTTTTTAGAATTTTCTCGAAAAAATAATGTTATATTATTATCAGGTACGTGCGCAACAAAATATTATTTCGAGAATCTTAAACGAATGTTCGAATAATTCAGATATGATTTAATTTTTCAAACCAAAAAAAAAACATTTATATACCTAACTCTGTGACTATTTCCGACAAAAGTTCGTCTGCACCTCCTACGATTTTCATATCAACAAACGACCATTCGATATGTTTGTCCTTCGCACAACGGGACACTACTACACTAGGTAAGAGACGTAGATTTTGGACGTAAGCCGACTACGTTCTAAAAACAAAACTATACAATTGCTACTTTTTTCATATTTTATTTTTTTCTTCAAACCGAAGTCTGGTCATTCAGGATATACGGTTTCGGTATAATCCGAGTCCCTGTTGGAAATTCTCCTCTCGTCGACAGCAACGTGACAGTTTACGAACTATATACACACCGAAATATATAATCGACCTTGAGAGAAAAAACAACGTAGAATTTTCAACAGGAAGTCATTTTAAAAATCGGGATTTTTTTATTCTTAATTTATTCAACATGTTAATTATATTAACACGGAATGACGTATTTGTGTAACGTACACGAATGTATGGTCAAGTTATTTTTAACGAAAAGTAGACGAGAGCTTAGTATTTAGTTTTTAACATAATAATTCATCACATTACTAGTATACTTTAGACAGTTAAAACCGTTTGTTTGAATTGGATAAACTTGTTTGCATTATATATTTAGTGTATCACATAATGAATCAGGATACAAAGTATTTTAATAAAATATTATACGAGTATCCGATAAAGTACATATTATTTAGTAAATAATCAGATATTTCAAGAGAAAGATATTATATTATAACAAACCTATTAAAACAAAATATTTGATATTATGAAAACATATATAAATTATTAGTAAATGGTAATAAGTCTTATACATTAAAAAAAAGGTTAACACGGACAATAATATTATTCATAAATCATAATATTATATTTATTATAGTTATAATTGTTCCTTCTTAGAAAAACAAATCAATATAAAAAAAATTGTAAACCATATCACTAGCGACTAGCTCTGATAGTTACTTAAAATATTACGTTTCTAAACAATGTCACCCTATCGTTTGTTTTTAATATAGTACCTAGTACTATTCATATAAGTATATTATTTGTAAATTACTGTAAATGCATTACCTAAGTATGACTAAATGGCCATAGATGACGGGGTTTTGTTTTGAAATTATTAGTATTAATACAAAAGTGCCCTCGTGCAGCAAAGTGATTCAATACATAATATGTCAAATATTATTTTATTATTAAAAAATATAACAATGAATACAGTTTTTACCAACAGTATACCGGTCTCCATCAATATAATATTATTATAATAAAGTTTAAACTATGATTAAGCCATACACCTTGTACACACACATAATAATATTATTATTCAAATCCACGATTTCAATAAATTTCGATAACGAGATATACAATTATTGTCGACGAATCAATTTGTAATCATTTGTGTTACTACAATAGTCGTGCAGATGGTTTTGTACCTATTATTTTCCGTATTGTATAGATTAGTTCAATTAAGTCAAACTTCTGAATTCCCATTGTTTTTTAATACATGCGTATATAACTAAATGCGTAAATTAAAAACTACCATCGCGTATCTTTGAAAAGTTTCTAATTATCAATTCAAAGTTTTCGGTCTCTTTCAAATGTATTTCTAAACTTTCCTCCTTAATTTTCGTTTAAGCTGTGTAGGTGCTTTTGTTTGATTTAAGGTATCGCCTTCGAATGTTTTTGGTCATTAACTGTTGGTTAGAAACTTGAAACCGTCCTGAAAACCCACGCGGCGACACATTTAATAATATTTAAAAACCCTTTTTATTTAAACTACAACACAACAATCACTCGAAATTTTAATTGTTTTGTAATTAATATAGAATTTATAATAATAATATATACCTATATTATATTATATGGGCTAAGTCACCTTACAAATTACAATAATATTATATAATTTAAGTCGAGTTACAAATTATAATAATATTATATTATGCACAAGTACAATATTGTTATGCACATTGAAATCAGACCCAACCCGTTATTTGCTATTTGTTTTTCTTTTCGGTCACTCGATCGCCGCCACATGGACTTTAATTAATTAGCGCTTCAGTCCTGCGCCGGACCCAATAGCCGGAAAATGCATTTCATCCGGATGGCTTGTATTATGTATGATTATACCGATCTTATCTCAAAATAACTATCTGATGGTTGTTCTTGAGTAATACCAGGTCACGTAACCATAGTTACCGAGCGCGGTGTAAGGACGTCATATTATATTATTATTATAGCGTGTTTTCGGGGCCCGAGGTGTTATCGAGTGTGTAACGGGTCGTGGAAAAAAGTTTGCTCATAAATGTGAAATTACGGTGTGTATGAAATAACTTCGAAACAAATAAAAATCAAAGACGAATTTATCATCTTGTCTCCGTACATCCTGCACGTCTATCGCTAAAATGTTTTATCCCTCCGTCGGATTTCTGTGTCGACTTACACCGTGGTTGATGTATTATTACGAGAAAATAATCAACTGAACCGAATGATTTTCGATTGGAATTTTCAATTTTCTATGCACGACAGGCTATAATATTATTATCCCCAACAGCCCGATATATTAATTAGCTAATATAATATCGAACAAGAAAACATGTTGCGTACAATAATTTAACTGAATTAATAATAACTTGTAACTGTGGATTTTTGATATTAAATTAGGTATTTAATAATAGTTGTAAACTAAAGAACGCGTATTATTCGTGTTTATTAATTGTACTAGTAAATTATATTAGGCAAATTGATATAATACGGTCGAGTAACATATTTCAATGGCGGAGAATATTTAAATTGGTTTTAGTAAATCGATAACCATACAATAAGTTCCGACGTTTCACTGTAAAATGGTTCGTTTTAAGAAATAAAATTCAATATTGGTATACAGAACTAAAATCAAACCAAAATGCCATTAATAATTTACCATTGTAATTAATAATTTAATATAAATATGTTTTGGGCTGGATATACGTTTTTTTTTTGTTTCCGACCGATTTATTATAAGGTTTTCGTTGTCATGGCTACTTTTCAACAAAAACATAATACTCATAGATTTTCCTCATAGAGGAAAAATATCGAGTAGCTTGCTATGGTTTATACATAGGTACCAACTATACAGTTATTATCATGTGTGGGTATTCTATTGAAATGCTGATAGTATCTAGTATTTTTATTTGGTTATTGAGGGTTAATATAATGTTAAACGTAGTACCGCTCACATACAGATATTTTACAATAATTTCCGTAGGTACCAAATATTTATCTTATTTTGATATTGTGTTTTAAACAAAGTTTACGTTTGGTTGTATCTATTAATAATTTTCATTCTTTGAGTACGACAAACTGTAACTCTGGGCGCTTAATATACCTAGGAACCTATATAACAATGTGCACGTCATACGCGCATAAAATGCTCTAGGTACATTAAAAATTACACCATCATTATTCATTATTGTTTGGATTTATATGTCTAGCACTACATGATTCATTGGACACATCGTTGAACAATGGTTTTAGCACAGTGATGACTTGTGTCTCACGCGTTAGTACATTATAATGTACCAACGATATTAAATAACGACCAGTATTAACAATTTTTAACTATTAAATTGTGTTGAAAAAAATTGCATTCCCGACGTTTTTGCAATATTTTTAGACAACAACCTGAGGATTCTATGTACTAGACGTGTCGAGACGACATTATTTTTATGTACAGAGTATGAGTTTCGATAAAAATATACCATAATAATATTATTATATGTACCCAGGAACGCGTAACTCAATAACTTTGAACGTTTCCCAAGATTTCCAGCTTGTCATATTATAATGAACACATTTTCATTATTTTATAAATATATATTATACCACGTGCGTACATACATACATATATATATATATATTGTATATAAACTATACGGTTTTACGTGCCATTTAAGAATTATATTTTACCCGTCGCCATCGCGGGAGGGTACTTAGTAGTCGTTAAGTGTACATTGCAGCGCGGAGCTTCCACCGCCGCCGCCGCCGTCGCACGCGCGTTAAGTGTTATTGGCGACAGGGCAAATTATCATTACCGTCGCCCGCCACTGCAGGATAGCTCGAAGGGGATGTGCGGGTGGAGGGATAGGGGGTGGGATGCGATTTGTAGTGGCGGTTGTTTACCACCAGCAAATAAGAACAAAGAAGCCGTGGAAAAAACGCACTTAGGCACGTTCACACCTGTTCACACTGGCGAAGAGCGCACGCAATACCTGTTGTACTCGCGATGGTCTATTTCGTGCAATAATAACATGGTCTCGAGTAGTGGTGGATAGGGACGCGAAATATTCCAAGGTTGGAAGTGTTGTGAGGGGGGGGGGGTGCTATAATGTAAAGAAACAACGCGAAATAGTGGCGACGGGAGAAGGCGGAAAAAAATGTGCGAAAGCAAAAAAGTACTAATTGAGGTCGTCGTGCAAGTCGAGTGTACTCGTACTATACACACCTATAGAGTGTATCTCTTGTCAGCGATCGTCGGGAAGGGATGGGATGGGGACGGGGGGTGTCGGAAATTGGAACACTCGATGAAATAAGTATAAAAAGACTACAACGAGCCACTGACAATAACCCTTCTGCGCAGCACTAAATGCATGTCGCGTGAACCTATAACGATATTACATTAATATAATTATACCACTCCATTAGATCCCACTTGCATTTCAGCGCACGTCGTATTATAGGTAGATGATAATGATATATGTGCAAACAGACACGAGATTCCCCAGTGCCTCAAAACTTTTCGGCCCCGGGATGTGAAAGATTTAAGCCGTAAACTGTTTCAAAAGACCGAAGAACATTTTATCTATTATTCATAATCCCATTTATACAGAACATTTACTTAACCCTCTCTCTGTTTGTACAACTTTCTTATATAGTGTACCGGCATATTAATTACATTACGTTTTAAACGTTAAACGTAAATTACCTAGAATATCGGTGCGAGCGAATGTGTAGATATATTTTAAGGTATATATAAGTTAATAAGGATAGTTTATAGAACGCGTCCTACATCCGGCCGGGGTTCACTTTAAGGGTGGGCACTCGCACGCGGGTTAGTGGCGGTGGTGGTGGCGGCGGCGGTAGTGGTTTTTGAGACAAAGGCGCCTGAAATTTTATATAGATGGCTAATCGTTTAAATAAATTATCCACACTATGGTGAACGCGTAGTCGCACACGACGGTGTTAGGTAATAATAATATTATCGAGTTACCCCACATATTATATTATACAGTTCAACGGCGATAAATTCAAATTTAATATTCGATATTATTTGCATCGTCTGTAGCGATTCTGTTTAGTTCGCACATTACCCATGCGGTTCTATTAAATTATATAGTGAAAGATATTGCATTTATTCCACCGCCGTGTCGAAAAGATAATGATTTCCACCATGGTTATGTTTAGACGCATGCGGTAGTCAAATTCGACTTGGGAATTGGGATTAATTATTTTTCATTTGCATAATATTCGGCTGATATAATATTGAATTTACATTAAAATAATATACCCAATAGGCGTGTTGCAAAAAAATGATTTTTCGCCGTAGAATTATTAAAATATATAGGAGACAAATATTGCGTTTTAAATGCCTCGCAAACTTAAAACGGTCGAAAATATATTGAATTACGCATTAGTCAAAACTAAAACAAATCGTATTTTGAACATTATGCAAAATGAATTTCTAAATTTATTCTTCGAGTGAACGAATTGGATTCGTGGAAAAATTTTGATACGATGTACGCGACAATATTTTGTGAGTCAATAACTCGAATCGGTTGGATATTCATATACGAACGAAGGGATTCATTTCTTTTCAATTTCTAGTACCTACCTATCGACTGCAGATATGAAAGTTTA
The DNA here is from genome assembly GCA_008086715.1 of Sitobion miscanthi. Taxonomy (NCBI): domain Eukaryota; kingdom Metazoa; phylum Arthropoda; class Insecta; order Hemiptera; family Aphididae; genus Sitobion; species Sitobion miscanthi. The sequence goes on from CM017800.1 coordinate 21,779,509, forward strand.
TGAAATGTAAATAATTTTCTAGTCGTTATCTTGTAAACCTTACTCGTGTAATTGGCTTGTGATAATGATAAAATTTTTTTTTATCTCACACCGAATTATTTTGGGCCTACATTGGCGATAACTCATGAGTTATGAAATATTCCGGTTACACTATAGTCGTAATAAAGCTGACATGTTATTTTATGTATACCGCAATTATTATGAAATACACACATTTTTGAGGACTTTTTGACAAAAAATCTGCACTTTTCTTTAATACATATACGATGTACGTACTTATTAGTTATTACTAACGTGTTTATTTTTTGAGTTTCGTATCAATTATTAAAATATTTATTTATAATATATTTCAGATTGAAGACGATTTAGCAACATATGTTGGCGCCGGTTCCAAGGTGAAAGACATGACGGCTGTAAATACTGTAAGTATTATAATTACTCTCTATAAATTATTATTTATGTAGATACGCATTATTATTATTTTTTTTTCGTTTCAATCGATATTTCAAACGTCATACTGCATTCGTGTGGTTATAACTTACAAAACATTCAAACGTCGATCACCGTAAACAAAATCATTTTTAACAAAGCGTTCACGCATGTTGAATTATTGTACGAGGCAGTATTTTGTAGTACCTATTTGTGTATATATGGAGGTGCATAGAAATTTAATTTCTAAAGGCTTTTGAATTTCGTTCGATCATTATTGAGTTATAAATTAGAAAGCCGACCTTAACTATGCCATATTAACTCATTAATGCAATCAAATTAGCATTGTTAGTTCAACAGCATCGCTATACATAAGATTGGAGAAACTAACTTCCCCGAGTCGACGTACATGTAAGGTACCCCAGGAATGTAATTGGACATAAACTTTCCAGGAACTACAGTGACGTTATAAATATTAATATTGTGCATTCAAGTCATACCATAAAACAAGATTGTACATTCTAGGAGGATTGTTAAAGAAAAAAAAAAAGGTTGCCAAGGTGCTTTTTATGTGAAAGAAAATCTAGTAAAATCAGAAAATGGCTGCATTTGATCCCGGGCCGGGTACTTTTTCATTCTGCTAAAGAGCTTAATAAAAATAAATAAATACATAAGAGAGGCCAACCGTTATATGTAAGTACGCCATTAGTCCAGTGATTTAAAAAAAAGAGAATTATTTCTTAAAAAGAACCGGTCGATTGCATGGTTTGCATATTATGAATTATTATGTGCCTATGATGAATGAAGGAAAAAGGTATTGATCTTATAATTGGGTATAATTTTTAATAATAATAATAATAATTTCAAACGCAGTTTTCGATGGAAAAAAAGAGATGTAAAAGTTCCACACTGCAGCAATCCGCTTCACTGATGACTTTTAATAAATTATGAGTGGTTTTAAAAAAATAATTTACGTTCCAACTCCAAACTAGAACGTTAAATTATAAACTAATGAGAACATGACAATTCGAAACTAATTCTCGTTTATTAAATAATAATTTATTGTTATCAACTATATCGTACTAAAAATACAAAAAATAAAAAGTTAAATTTTTAAATAAACCGTAATAACAATATTCTCTGCCGTGCTATAAATTACGTCATAATAGATTACTTGGGAAATTAAACCTGTTCAATTCGCATACGCTCCAAATCATTGGATTATTTGATTCAGCCAATCGTTGTAAAAAGGCTTTAAGTTATTCAGGTACCATTTTGCCAGATTTTAGATAAAATTATTTTTTTTTCGTAAATTTTCAATAAACTTTTCGGAATCAATAACCACTTGTTTATAAAACAATATAACTACTGTGGTGCTTTTTAGTTTTTTTTTTATATATATATTTTATATTCAAATTAATCGCAGCAAATATAATGCTTTCCATAGGTATGCACAAACAAATAAAAATATAAGAAATTATATTGTGTTTAACATTAAATAATAATTTACAGAATTCTTTATATACGTTGAACAGTGTTTTATACCTACTAGTATTCAGTTTAATAAAATTAACTTTGCAAAATGCACTACCCTAAAAAATTAATCTTTAGAAACTGAAACTTAAAGTTAATAACCAGCAAAAAAATAAATTAAAATTTCATAATAAAAAAAAAAGTAAATAGGTAATAAAAGATAAGACTACACAGGTATTTTTGGGACCTTTGTTTTACGAAAAATTATTTGATGCGATGATTATACGTAAGAAATCATAATGATAAAGTGTATCATCCAAATAATAATTATGTTTTACATTTTATCATAATATAGTTTTATATTTCAAAAGAGTATTTTTTTTTATCAAGTTTGAAGTTAAATTGTTTTTGTTTAGCTTAGTATGCTAATCGCTAATGTTTGCACCTAATTGGTAATGGTAAAATTTAATTTTAATTTTTTTATCGTTGGAAACCTGATATGACTATTTGCATAAGTAGGTACCGAATTTAAAATGTTTCGAATTAAATTAAAATTCTTGAAATATTTTTTTCTCCGTCGATGGTGTAGTTTATAACTAAAAAAATTATAATTTCAATCTTTGATAATCGTGTGGAAAATTAGTTTATTAAAACTTGTATTTCTATTACTGTTATATCTGTTTATTACGAAACAAGTGAATGTATGAAATAAAAATAAATATTTTGCACAATATTGTTTAAAAATAGACCTGTTAATTATATATTTTATCATCCACGTGTCAGTAAAATTAACTCGAAAACATTTCAAATCATTGAACAAAATTAATATCTCTCTTTAGAATGTCGATTATATTATTATTACATTAAATGCTAATTTTGGGTAAAACAAAATAATGTAAGGACATTTCAACATTATGATTTCGTATAAAAATAATTTATAAATTTGAGATAGATAGTACTTTTAATATAATATTTTGAATTAGAAAATGTATTAAAAATCGACAACGAAATAGTCCAAAATATAATAGCGATATAATATTACTATTACTCTCATCTAACCTAACCCAACATACCTTACCCTATTGTTTCATCCGTGTATAATTTGAGACATCTTATTCGTGAGCTTTTAAGGTTGAAAAATTACACGAATATTTCAATCGGCCAAATTCTACGCAGAACCGTCGATGCTATTTTATTATATAAATAAGTTACGAATTTGATATAATACCGTAACCCGGCGCTCGCCCCACCTCTATAATATTATATACCTTGCGGCTCACTCGATACCGTGGCCTACACGACGCGCGCTCTAAATAATGCCCTCTTTTTCATTATTCAAACACCTCCGGGAGTTCATTTTTTAATATTATGCTAACACGAATAGCGGCGCATCCATTTGCCGAAAATTAGCAGCTCGTCAAATTCCTCGAACCGCGAAAGAAGGGAGTGATGTCGTCGTTATAATAGAAAATGCCCGACATACTTTCATCATTATTAAATATCTCGAAATCACCTCGAGTGAGGTGGAAGCATCGTCGGCAGCAGCAGCAGCAGCATCAGCATCGTCGGCTATATTAATTTTTATATAATATAACGCGTCACTTACTATTATTATTTTTTTTCTCGGCTCGCGCATACGCCCTCGCCCTAATGTTTCGAAAAATAATAATAATAACAATAATAAAAAGTAAAGGAACACGCTGCGCGCCTCCGGATCATTCACCTCCACGCCACTTTTGTACCTGCAGCCATACCTGCATACCTACATAAAATTACGTTTAATATTAAGACGAAGGTATAATATTGTATATAATAACGACAATAATAGTAATATATATATTAGTAGGCACGCACTACGCTTTATACGGGCGCTATATTACTACCCTCTCGACGTTTTTTGCACACCGGTGCAGTGTATATATATATAATATTATACCATATACTGTGTGCGCACACAATAACAACGTCTCCGGTGGTAGTTGACACTTAATTTACGAAGGATAATTTCCTCTTCTTTTTCGCTTCGCGCTTCTTATTACCATAATAATAATAATATCATCATCGCGCGGACGCCGGACGGTGCGCGGCGCTGCGTGTTCTCTCCATTATTGTCGGGGGTGAACAATATATGTGTGTGTGTGTGTGTAAAATGTGCACTTATATATATATATATAGATGAGAGTCGAAAATAACACAATTACCTCTAACGCGAAACAATGGCTCGCCACCCGGCGGCGGCGGCGGTGTTTTCGGGGTGGCGGCGGCGGCAGCTGTGGGGGTGTGTGGGGTAGGACGTGGGCGGAAGGGTTCGCCTCGTTGGGGCGGCAACGGCGGGACAAAGCTCTAGATTGCTTTTTTATCACTCTATATACACGCACGATATACAGCGTACGCGGTGGAGGATCATCCCTGCCCACCGGCACACCGTCCCTCCGCGGTATATTATGTTCTGCAAGTGTGGGTGTGTGGGTGTGTGTGTGTGTGCGTATATGTGGAGCTCTCGCGCGTTTGTACGTTGACGGTGGGGTGAGGGAGGTCGGTGGCGAAGGACCGATTTATAGCGAAAAACGGTGAAAATCAATCGTCGGATTTTTGTATTACCCGCCGCAATTGTCGAAATGCGCGCGCGCGCGCGTGCGTGTGTGTATGTGTGTGTGTGTGTGTATAAGGGTAGAGGGACGCAGTGAAACGAAAAATGGAAAAAAAAAGAAGAAAAACAGCAACAAACAATAATAAATAAAATAATTCCAAAGTGTATATATACGCCCGTCATTTTTAAACTGGCAACTCGCATCGGCGTTTCCTATACACCACCACTGCCGCCGCTCCGTCTCGGTTTCGCATATCCGTTTTCAATCGCTTTTTGCCGAAAAATATGTTCGCCATCCGTCTCCGTATACACTACGCGCGTGTATAGTATTATAGTAGTGTTAAAGTGTTTGTGTGTGTGTGTGTATGTTGGTTCTACAACTTTTTTTCATAATAAAACAAGGTTGGTATAAAATAAAAATTCAACCCAAAAAACCTAGCGGGTTTTCGTCATCAATACCCACTAAAAAACTTTGTGGGTTTTAAAAAAACCTAGTTGTACTTACAGTTTTGAAAATAGGGTAGCTATATTTAATCATTCCGAACAACTTAAATATTAAAACGTGGTCTTCTTCTTCTTATTTCCTTAAAGTCTTTTGATTTGTTTTTGAATTGTTTTTTATTATTATTATATGCATATTAGATATAATTGTATTATAGTTAAGAACAATATTAAAACTATAAACAAATTAAATATCAAACCTTTAACTTTTTAGAGAATAAAAAATATAAAATACATTAAGTATATATTAATTAATAACAATAGTCCTGGTAATTTTGGTTTTATTAAAAAAAAAAAAAACTTAATAAAACCCACCAGGCTGCAGGTTTTTTCAATAAAGACTGTTTTTTCTAACCCTATAATATTGTAATAAAAGTACTCATTCCTGTCACTTTTTTTCATTTTTATTATTATCTTTCAATTCTCAATATACGATTGCGATATTATATTAAGCGCATTGAAACGGGAACAACGTAAATAATTTTCATCATTTAGGAACATCGACTTTTCGTTAATGACTTAATTATTATTATTATTATAGGCATTCTACATGATATAATATAACACATTTTCGATGTACCTACCGACGCCTACCAAATCCTAACGATTGATCGAAACATAAATGTAATATACAGCGCACAACAGAGAGAAAATTCAATGTATACCTATACACACTCTATTGTACTCTAACCGTTCAATAACTCTACATACAAGTGCGTTTTATACTCGAGTGCCTTTTTTTTTTTTTTTAAATTATGTAAAACAAATAATTGTGTTCGTTACGCGACGATAAAAATGAATAGAGCAAAATACGGTAACTATTATTAATATTATTATTGTTGCATTAACAACGGAGACATTATTTTCACGTGATTAAATAATTCCACGGCCGTTATAACATATAACAGTTATTTTATAAACACACACATACATATTTATACGTGTATTTACATTAAGACACAAAACACCGTATACGCGTATAATATGTGAGATGTTCATTCAAAATATTTAATATGCCGCCCGTGGGCAAAATGCGATTGCCAACAGCGAAATATATTATTTTATACACTAATCGCATAACAGTGCAACACAGCGAGTTGTATAATATTAGAATATGATTATAATTGTTTTAATATTATAATAATAATAATAATAATAAACCGAAAACACTATAATAATAATATTATAATGACATGCGCTAGTTGCAATTGTGGATACGCGTCTCGGGGCCTCGATCAGCGGGTGTCCCCGTTTTCACCCTTATATCACCCACGTGGTTCTCACCACCTATCGGAAACGACCGTGGCCGTAATCATTTTTGACTTGCACCCCCCCGGGCGCTTGCGACCTCGGTCGTAACGCTACCACAGTGCAGGTACACCTCCACTCACCCTTGGCGTTGAGACTTTGGGGGGGGGGGGGAGAAGGAGAGTGACACTGCGCCAGACACGACGAAAATGTTATTATTCTACCGATATTTTGTGTGTAGTTATAATATTATGCATGATAATAATAAAAACAAAAGATAACTCCCGGCAGGTCAGATTCCTATGCGTCGGCGATGTCGGCGTTAATATGATGCGTATAATAATCATGGGCACAAATAATGTTTGAGATTGGGGGGGGGGGGGGGTTGAAGATTTTTATGCAGAGATGAACATTTTTTCATTCGTCATTTCATTCAATGTGGTGTTAAGTCTTGAGATTTTTCTTATCCCCTCCCCCTCATCAAACCCGCTGTTTGCGTCCATTATAATATTATTATCTGGGACTGTCACGATGCAGTATTTCTCTCCAAAAAGAAATAAGACCGGTTCTGCTCAGGACCACGATTTCGATAGCATTATAGATACCTATTGTTATTTATTCGGCAATAATTAGTAATATATCCGTTTGCAGTTCAAATCACCGATATACTATAAGCGTGCGTTTATTACAAATATTATGATGATGGGCAACGTGTGAAATACAAACATAAATAATACGTGTAAACATAATTCGCGTGACAAAGTATTATACTATGTTTAATATGATTTGCCGAAACGTTATGAATAAAATTACTGCTATATCATTTATTACGGCGTATCTATATAACGTAGTAATAAATAATAATAACACTCTTATAATATAAAAAAATATTACTATATCGTCCACATTCATTCTTATAATCTTATTACACGACGTGGCGTGACCTCAAGTGCAATGTTTATATTTCAATTACACGTCTGCTCGATTTCGGGTCGATAAATGCGGTAAAGTAAAATATTATGTATGCAATTTTTTTATCGATTAATATGTCAGTATTATATTTATTATACTTTTCGATTTATCCGTCACTTTATAACACACATAATCATTTTATAATCAACAGTCGGTTTGTACAATAATAATTGTATTACAATGTTTTTATTATGCCTGTAACACGTGACGTACAAATAAAATAAATAAATATAATATACGTATTTTGGTCTTAATAGCAACATGCGAAATTGAAAATACACGTCATGCTATTCGTCTGTCGTAATTTAATTTAATTTTTTTATTTTTAAAAATGTTGATATTATACTATTATGTTGTATTAATCATTATTCTAAAAATAACTAGGAACCTATTTATACTAACCAAAAATGTAACAATAATAATAATAATAATATATACTTATGATATTTACACAACTTTGGTGGATTCAAAAGTTTTTCAATAATGTTTATTTTGTTGTGTAAAATGTCAGTATTATGAAATGATGTAACAACTCGTACATAGTCCATATATAGTCTTTAACTTTCTAAACTTTTATTTTTTCTACGCCACAGATATTATTTCATGGACTTTTCTTCGATCAATATCAGTTTCTTACGTGTTCAAAAATATCCTATTAGTTATATTATGTAGTACAACACTATTAATGCGTTTCGATACAGAAAGTCAGGAAACAAAGTACTTAACTAGATTTAATTCGATTTTGTTGTTAGTGGAAATAGTTTTTTTTAACATCCAAAAGTTTATAACATACATCTAATTATTATCATTATATTATTATGTTGTTACTTGTTACTTTAATTATAATAACTAACGTTATTTAATTACTTAATGAGAGAACTCGTTCAAATAATTTATTTTACACACAAAGAACTGCTCTTATTCGCATAAAAGTTAAACATGTTCATTTTAATTTTAAAACACTCCACAATGTTATTATAATATATTAAAAAATGCCTAAGTGCCTGAATATATACATTGAGTGGATACCTACATGTTTGTTCTTAATCAAACGTTTATACATAAAAAAAAAATTCTGTGCATCATGATATTGTATAAATATTTATAATATAATATTTTATATTTGATTTAAAATATAAATTTTTTTAGGGCCACATGAATTCTGTATAAACTATCTGCTGTTTATTTTTTTTATAACATAACTGTAGCATTTACATTATTTAATTTTATAATATTTAACACTTCTATCAAATGGCAAAACAAAACAGTTAAGCTCATATAACTATATCAGATTTATAACGAGAAAATGTACTAGTTATTGAATTGTATTATTAATAACTCTTGATTTTTGAAAATTTTATAATTTACTATTTATCATTAGAACATGAACGTAATTGAAAATTCAAAAGATTGCATTGTTAAGGTAAATGCTTGGCGATGACATAATATCATAAAGGTATAAATAATCGTTACGTTTCACGTGTGTACGTGTTTAACACAAACTATACGATTACACGTTGAGGTTTACAACGGTTTAGTTAGGTTTTTGATATTTGATACGTAGGCATTATTATCAGTGTAATAGTGAAAATAACAAACGGCTCGTTTGTGTGAGTACGACCCGCCAAAGACCATCACGAGCCGCCAGCCCATCAGTGTATTATTATTTTCGGTCTATGACGTCGAACGACCTTTAAACTGTATCATATTATTTATCATAATATTCTATTGTCTTCGAATGACCTAATTCATCAATTTAAAAAAAAAAAATAAAACTATTTGGCTAATCGTTTCGACAATGATAATATCGTGTGTTAAAATTATCATTTTTTTATTACAAATTTAAATAATAAATAATTGTCCGACGATAAATTTTAAAGTTTTGCGGTCGAGAGAGCCTATGAAGTTTCAGCGAGAGACACATTCTCTCAGTCTGTATTTCCGTCTCTCTCTCTCTGCGTGTGTCTCCCACACCTCTATTAGTATCTCTGTATCTGTCTCTATCCCTCCATCTCTCTCTCTCTCTCTCACCATCTCCTCCGTTTCCACCATCCTCCGCAGCCTTTACCGCGGCGATAGCACCGTAATAATAATGTGTTGTGTTCACAACGATATTCACGGTCGGCGGCCCTGAATAATTAATAATTACGGTTCGTCAGGCCGAAAAACATTGTTTACCCTTAAGCTATATATATTAGGGCCGCGCCGCACACACAAACCAACCAACCGGCCGGACGCTTTTACGGTATTATATTATTATTATTATTATTATTATTATATACACGCACACTGTATAATAACACAACCATGAGACTCGTTTGCGTTCCCTCTGCCGGCCGGTTAGCGTTTTTCCCCGGAGAAAGCGGCGCGCTTTTCGATTCGTGCAGTCGAGTGGTGATTTTGTTTCGCACCACTCGAAAAAGTACCCCGCAGTCGGGGTAGAGTATAAAATATTAAGCGAAATTCGATCGAATCGATTAAATCGAATATACAATTCGCTCGTTTTTAACATAATTATAACGATAATGAAGGTATAGTACGTCGTCGGGACGAATTAAATTATTATTGTTGTCGTCGTCGTCGTCGTCAAAGCAGCTGATGATGTTGGATACGCAATGACGGCGCACCGCTCAAATATTAAAGACGTAATAATACAAAAATAACGAAAATAATATCGTCTCTTACACTGCCATTACAACGGTATATAATAATGATAACTTCAGACGACCACGATAATACTATTATTCGCTAAGGTTTTTGTATGACGGAATTGTTTTATAATTTGATTAAGACCGGTTACATTATTAAAATATAAAGACTCATTATATTCTACTCTAAAAACCCGTTTCGTACAAGAAACGAATGCATAAATGTCAGAAATACTATCGGAATACCAGCATTTTTAATTAAGATACATAATTATGGCGATGACTTGATGCATAGTCTATTCAATAAAATCGTCATATTTATATTGAACACATAATAAAAATGTATATTATTTTCCTTTTTTTTTTATATACCTACATACAATTTATTTACATAAACGGATGAAGCATGTACTTCCGTTTAAACACAAGTTCTATTACAACACCTGTTATACTACTTATTTAGGTAAAAATATTTTCCTTAATTCTTGTACCCATATAATATGTCTTACGTCTCGCTGTAAATAAGTTGTTTTATACACAAAAATAAGTTAAAACAGCCAAATGTTGTTTTTTTTATCAATATAATAATAAAAAAATGCATCATTCGTTTGGTCTGAATTTGAATTATACGTAATTTAGGTACCTACGGCTATTTATATGTGTATATACAATAAATCTTATCACCTATAATAAATAAGAAATAATGCTCCAAAGTGGTACGGAAATGGATTGAAAAAAAATTGAATTCGTATTAGTGTCTATTTCATAAAAAATGTTTCATTCGATTCACCATTCACTTACATAAAAACGTTACCGGGCCTTCTAAGTAACGATAGATTCAATATACCTAAATAATGATCTAAAAATGTATCAACGTTTTTATGACGTAACACGTCTGTTATGCTGAGTGGCTCATATAATACATTTAATGCATGCATATTTCAAAACTATGCGTTTTTTAGTGTTTCAAACTAGTTATTTTTTTAATAAACTTATAGACTTGGGGTTTAACAATGAATCTAATCTGAGAATCTGATAAAAAAAAATTTCTAGCCATGTGGTTTTTAAATATTTTTAATTACTTACTGTTGAATGGTTCAATAAGTAAACACATTTTTTTCATTTCTGTTAATGCCATGGTACACTGTATTACGATGATCATACTCCAATCGAAATTGTGAAATGTTAAGTTCCAATTACATAAAGTTTAACATTGATATCAAACGCAAATCGTCCGTTTAATTAATTTTTTTTTTACGAATAAATTTATAATGACTTCGCTTGTCATTATCATGCCAATTTCCACTTAAACCATTGAACATAGATCCTAGGTACAACGGTTCTGTTCACAGGAGGGTTTGCCCCGGAGGGAAAGGGTTCAAAAGGGCGTCATTAAACGTTTTCAGTGACGAATTATTAAAAGGTTCTCGTTTCCATGTATTTCAAAGGAGTGACATTTTGTCATAAAGGTCTTCAAAGGAGCCGTTTTGTTCAATTCCCTTCCCCACGCAGCTCGCATCCTATTTTAAACGAGGTCGATTCAACGTAGAAATCTAATTGAGCTTAAACCTCGCTTTTGACAAAATTCAAAACGGTTTAATTCGTTTATACGGCTTGAACGATATATGCGCTCATATTGTAGGTATACGTACATATATTATAATCCATTTGAATCAATAAGCTGATTATGCTGAACCCCAGATGAATGTGGTGTAGGGCACAGGATGAGTCTGGAGTCGAGGCCATCAGTATTTTAACGTGATTTTGAATAAAACTTCAAACGCTTGGCATATATTTGTGACGTGCTAATCATTTTGAAAGGATATGTCAATTTAATGCGACACGATTCCAAAAAAATTTCAACAATAATTTTTTCATCAAACGATAATGGCGTATGAATTCATTGGGTATTAGGTAATAGGCGAAAATGCTCAATAGTGCGTGTTGAAATATGTATTGTCAGGTATATAATATTGACTGTTTCGACATAATCAATGTTTTTCCTGCCTTTATACGTCCTCTCTTACGAAATATTATTTTAAAATCCTATGAAACTTTGGTCGGAATGGTGTTAACACCTCGCAAACATATTATTGCCCTTCAACAAGTGACCCACATCTGTAACTGACGGCAATTAAAACGAACCCTACACAGTACACTCACGAGCTGTCAGCCTGTCTCTCTTTCTCACACTCTCTCTCTCACACACACACACAACTCGCATATCAAGTATCGATAGCAATATATGATTCGACAAGTTACACACAAATTATATTATTTATGTACTTTAAACGGATAAGTGCGACTAAATTATTACGTAGAGTCATTTTACCTTCGAACAGTAGTATTATACTATTATTACCATGTACGATGCATACCTAATCAATAACTAACGCACGTTCCGTCATAAACTATTTTTATCGTCTGTTAATTTGGGTATCGGGATTAGACTTCTGACACATGAAAATTCGTTCGAAAAAACCACAACGACCGTCTGTTACAATAAAACGTATTGTACTTTTGTAATTTTTATTTTTTCAAGGACGTTTCTAAACACGTTTCTTGGTTTTTGATTTTGCGAACCTCGCCGCCTCTTCGATTCTCGTTGTTTTTATTTTTGATTTACCGACGTAACCTGCAGTCGTCTATCCTCAGACGATCGTATGTGCTGCAGGTTACCGTTGATGTTTAGTTAAAGTGAACACAGTACCAGCCGCTGTATATTCGTTGTACCAGTGTCTGCAACACTGTTCGTTACAGCGATGAGTTTACTGTGGCTGAAAACGCGTACTCGTTCTGCATTATAAAAACTGCAGCAGACGTTCCCGATGCGGGACCACAATACCCACACGATATCCGAGAAGACGGCTCCTCGGGCGTGCAAGTTTTTGCTAACCGTGCGACAATATTGTTTCTGGTTCACCGTCATGCCGAAGAGGACAACCACAACCCGACGACGTCGCCGAGGACCACCCGAATATCCGTATCGTATAACTAAATACATCACTGCCCGCCGCCATAATATTATATTATTCTCTACTTGGTTTTGCGCGCGTCCGCTTGTCGATATATCGTCCACCACAAGACGCAGACGTGTCGAGAGTCGAGGAGTCGACGCGAACCCACACATCGGTACATATATGGTATGTACTACATACCATCCGATCGATTTATAGATATATCAACATCGGTGTCGTATGATACCGCGGTAGTATAACCCAAGTTGCAGTAACCACGGTGCTATTTTACGTCGAACGTAAATCTGCACGTCCTACAACTCTTGGGGCAGCCTCGCGACATAATTGTTATGAACATGCCAACAATAAAAACACGCCTGCGCGGTACGATTGTAACGGTATTCCGTCCAAGATCACGCCAGTGTATTCGGCCACGACACGCCGGCTCCGAGGTAACCGGAATGGAGCGGCTTAGACATATCACACTCTGCAGCAGACGTACATTTGAAATGATTGTCTTGTGAATTATTCGAGGCGAGGGCAGAGGAAATGGCCGTTGACAAATCGTACGGAAAACGGGACTACCGTTGTATGTGCCGGTGGACTTGGACGGACGTCGATTAGCCGCCGTTAACCACGCGGGTCAGAGAGCTGCGCCCGTTTCGAGTTGCTTCGCCACTCTTTAGTTATAGACGGTGACCCCCCATTACACTCTGAAATCGGACGGCTATATAATTTATAGGAATCCCACTATATCCGTTAATCTGCCCGTTGAAAAATCGCATGCTGTCGTGTGGGTCGCGCACCGCTCGTCGTCGTTATTGTTCTCCGTCGAACGATGCCCCGTCGTTTTAATACGGTGCCTGGTCGAGATTAATACTTGGTCAATACTTAACCTGGAGGTAGGTATACCTGGTTCGCCTGCACTTTCACCCACGACCACCGCGTGTACAGCTGGCTGCACCGCGGGATTAAAAACAATCGACGTCATATTTTTATCTGGCACGAGACGTCGTCTTGTACGTTTCGTTCGAAACGAATAACTATTAAACACACGACATTTCGGTGCAAGCGACGGAAATGCAGTCGAAATTCTCGCCGAGGCTGCTGAACAGTAATTAATCGTTGTACGACCTACCACCGAGTAAATGTTTTTGAGCCTTGGCTCGTGCACATTCAGCGTGTTTTAAGATATAGAGGCCTCGTTTATACATCACGCAATATATATATATTATAATTATAATTATAATTATTTTTATTTATTTATTTATTTATTTATTCCGCGCGTGGTGCCAAAAACGTGTGTCGTAAAATATTGTGGAAGTCGTTCTCGATTTCGATCCGCACCGATTATTAGGGTCACAGTTAAATTTAAATGCTTAAACGTTTCACGGCCCGTACAAAGTGCGTTTAATGGCCGTTCGGTAATAATTATTATGCGATTGTTGTATTATGCGTCGATTATACAACAAAATTACGTTATTTATAGGCCGCACTGTTGTTCACGGTACACGTATTTTTTTTTTTATTATTATGACGCTTTCGTGAAACCGTTGCAAGCGTTCAGCACTTTCGCAAGTGGCAATCTACAACACTACTCAAAAGACCTGAGATGCACTTGCTTATGGACTGAAGTGTGTGTCCGACGAGAGATATCTACTCTCTTCGAGTTTAATGTTTTGTCAAAACGATTTTACGGCTCTCTATTGTCGGCACTGGAGGAAAATAACATAAGCACACGCACACACACACACGTATTATACGAGTGTAACAGAAATGTTTGAGAGTATATAATATATATATATATATACGAAGTGTCACGCCATAAAGCACGTCGAGCGGGATCCGATATTACTTCAAACAGTATATACGAGAGGGTTCCATTGAAGAGCAATTTTCTTGTCATATTTTATACGGAGACCCTTAGTTAAAAGTTTTTTCGCTGTCGTAAAAATTCATTTCCAGATGGCCTTTTCCACGATAATTAATCGAGAGAGATACTTTAACTTCGTTAATCGGCGAGAGTAGTTGATGACATGATATACTCGTATATTGTAATTAAGTACTACAATTTTTAATAAAAATTAAAAACAAAAACAATGTTGTTTATTAAAAACGAAAACAACTATACAAAAACCGCGCATCATAATTTACTTGTTGGAAGCGTTAATTATTTTAATTTAACTGATAAATTAGTAGGTACCTATGTATACGAACGTATCGTAATAATTTATTAATAATATAATAATTTATATTATTATGTCCAATCGATACGAAATCAAACATTTAAACAAAACCGAAAAACCTTACACAACAATAGCGATTGCCCCCTAGCGAAAATAACAAAAGTTCATTTTTACAACGTTAATTTTAAATATAAATTCAAAATGATTACATTGAATGGTTTTTTTTTGTTAGGTAGGTACTCTAATGATTGTTGATGTGTTTTGTAATTAGGAGTATAAACAATAGAAGGACCTATCTTAAAAGTTTAACAAAAGTTAAGTAATATATAATACCGCGGCGGGATGAAATCGTCCAAAAATCGTTATAATTACATTGTAATTAAATCGATTTTATTTACTAACAAACAAAACAACATTTTGAACGTAATTATGCCACAATTATTATTATTACACTGCACCTAATTCTTTTGTGATGTATAAAATTCAAAAACCAAAAACACTCAAAATAATATACCCGTGGAATTGTTAGTAATATATAAACACGCATAATATACAATATATTATATTTTCCGACAACGAAATGCTAAGTGCTTATAATTTCGAGGTCTATACGGAAATTTACGAGTCCGGCACGACTAATGTATAATATAGGTAAGTATGTATAAAGTATCGGTCGAGTTAAATTGACAGGGACGATGGGTCTTTCGAACAGAAATCCGGTTTAATTATTTGTTTTGCGTTCTTCCGGGCCGAAACTTTTTACTCTGATCAGTCGTCCGTGCGCGTTTGTGCGTCGTCGGGTCGATATCATCGGAACCATACAATTCGCAGAGAGACGGTAAAAACTCGGGATGGAAATAAATTGCCATTGGACTACTATTATAGGGACGTTGGAGCGAGAGACGTATGAAGAATGTTATATTAGTAAGTTTTTCCTTTTGGAAAACTTTGTGGACGCCGAAAGTCCCCCGGCTGTCTAGCTGCTGTTCAAAAATGTATTCAGTTGTGTCGGGAAAAAAAAATGCCTTTTACTTTTGTTCGCGTAAATACCACGCCAGACCGCCTGGCCTAACTCAATATGGCGGCGCGGATCCGTCCCTCGGCCCGTATATACACGACCACTAGAATTCGGATAATACGGACCGAACTCAATATTATTAATAATTTGCCGCGAACACGGCTCGAGCGAAAGACGAGGCGCTTCTCACCCATCACCACCACCGCCACCACCCACGGCGAAACTTTAGCCTCCGTTAGGGTTTTCAGACATTGCCAGCCCGCGGACCGCATAGTAAGATATTGTATACGACTATGTACTATATTATACCTCTGCATCACGTGTCGGCCGAGCAACCGATTGTTTATACCTCCAACCCTCCACCAACAGGCGAATCGAATTTCGACACTACGAATTTTAAAATTATATTATTATTATTTTGAACGACGTTGTACATAATAATAATGTGTTCTAAAGTCGTTGTGCTTTTGACAGCATTCTGACTGGGAGCCAATGGGAGGCAACTCCAGAGTGCCCAAGTTTTTACGCGCGCCCCTGTGCTGTGATGTTATTATTATTGTTATTACTATAATATATTGTTATCACGACGAGTTTTCCCGAAATAAAAACACAGTCGCGTTATTTCAAGAGTCTTCAACTACCATTGTGAAGTGCACAATTAATACCTATATTATATTATATTGTGCAGGCTGCAGACGAACCATCAATCTGGAATTCAATTCTGAAGTAGTTATGAGGTTTGCAGAGGTTTGGAACGGTAACAACGCAATAGTTCATATAATGTTAAACACGGGCGCATTATGAGTTGTACACAGCTGATTGTATTATAATAATTGAGTTGGAATTGAAATGTTTAAATTCAAGCTCGTTGACATTGACCCATTGACATTTTTTCCCCTCATAATTGTATTATTTATTTACGAAAACTGTAAAAAACTTGGTTTAATTTATACATAAGCCACCCCCCCCCCCCCAATTCATAATCTGGTTACGCCACTGTGGTGGGTGGGTACATATCTGGTATTGAGTTTAACTTTAAAATAATAATAATGATAATATAGTGTTACCTCTCTCCCGACAGACAACTCCGAATAGCGGAGTTTTTTTTTAACAAACCACAAACTTTCTACGATGTGACACTCGACTGAAACCGAATAGCCGACGAAATTTCAGTGACTGAGAGTGTCTGGTATTTATAGAGGTTTCACTTTGATAATATTAACGACTGAAATAGCACTGCCCGTAATATTCTCCAGAAGACAGCTAGAACACGGACTTTTTACAAGTCTGGGCACAGTTATTTATTTCATATTTTGTAGTTATTGTGTCCAACGCTACCTCTCTCCAGCCCACGGCAATACAATTTACGAACCGCATGTCAAAGTTATTATCATAATAGCTCTCGTCGTTATGTCATGACTCGTCGCAAACAAAATGCTCGTATTCGTTTTCATAGAGATTTGGAAAACGTTCGCTCGCAAAATTTTGCAGAAGCGACTGCAATTCCTCGGGAAACGCTTCGCCGTCAGACGTTTTTTTTATACAGACTGTGTTATTATATACGTAGGACTATGTACTATATATACTGGGCATATACACGCACAATCGTGCGTATTATCTCGTTTGAAGTACACGCAGGTAATATTATATTATATTATATTATATATTATAATAATATCAACGTATGTGATATGGGCACTATTATGCAGTTATATTATATATTTATGTATATTATGTTCAGTGCGCGTTGCCGAGAACGGTTGGGAGAACTTTGGAGTTTATGTCGTTGTTAAACTATATAGTATGGGACTAAGTTAATCTAGATGTTCGTATACGTATTCGCGTTTTCGCATACGTAGGTACATAAAATATACATTCTTATAAGTGAATGTGTAATAATAATAATGATAGTAAATAATTTTATACTCATTAGTATTATACATTGCGGTTTTATTTTTCGACGAACTGTACACCAGAACGGATATAGCCGTCAATTTATTTATTTCGGAATTTACACTTACCTGCCTATTTACCTACTCATATAGTTATTGTCTACCACGCGGTTTCTCGTTATTTTTCTCTCCCTCCCACTCCGCGCTTGCCGAGCGGTAACGGGAGAACACGACCAAAGAAAAATGATTGTTTCGTTTGTTTCTCATTTTTTCCCCTTTTTTATTGTTTTCCACGCCTCTTATATAGTTACAGCTTCCAGAGCTGGCTGGAATACTGCTGGCTGGCTGGCGCTTCAGCCGAATCCCCGGCCGTGCCCCACAACACTCCGCGACCCCGCAACCTCAGCCGACTTGGGTCTGAAAAGTTTCATTAAACTCGGGAAAGTTCTTGGGGCCCAGTGATGAATGTTTCCTATTGAGCGCAATAAATAATGCACATAATAAAAGCCGCGTATATACGACTGCTTCTGCGGCTTTTCCAACCCCGCCCCGCCGTACCACCATCATCAGTACCACCACCGCCACCACCATCACTACCACTGCTACCACCATCACCACAGTCTCACCCCCGGCGGGGTGTTTTCGTTTGCTCATCGGATCTACACTTAATTTGGAACCACGGGGATTTCAATAAAGATAATAGTATGACCCCGTGGAAACACACGCATTATTTATACCCACGTATGAGTACACGGTTGTGTGTGTGTGAGTGTATGGATCTCTCATTCGCCAAGTGCTGTTTCGGAATTAATGTGGATTATGATAAATAGGCATTAAAAATGTAAAAACAACTTTAGAACCATCTAATGCTTTTGTTGTTATTCGCGTTTCAAACATTCTCCGCTCGCGTTTATTATTCTAACGCGTAAATAATTTGATTGTTCTTCAAGACAATATTACTTGTATAATATATTTAGGTTAGGCCTTCGCGGAATTCAGGTGATTACTGACTAGAGTATATGTTGGCATTAAAACGAGAATCGTCGTCACACTTGAAATAAGAAAGCCAAAACTTAAAATTTTAGCGTCCCACGATAATATGCTCGTATATATCACTGTACCACGCGTAGATAGGTATATAGCAAATAATTTCACAATAATATTGTACACTATGAAATATATATAACTATAAGCGTACTCTATACCTATGCCGGGACGATCGCAAAAGTTTGAGCAGATGGTAATAATTATGTATTGCAAACAAAGCTCGTTTATCTGTATATAAATATTGTATAGTATGTATTATCGGTATACCTACCTATAATATTGTTATTATATAGTCATCGTCGTCATGGGTGTTATAGACAATGCGCTTGAAATCCGACCACGTGATATGTATCCAACGTCGCGTGATAACTGATAAATATAGCGAACACCGCTGCGCCGCCGAAATACAATCTCGCCGCTTCGGTTCTCCCGATTTATCAATTAAAAAGCAAACGCCTGCGAGCGCCGCAGGTTTACGTAGGTATATGGTATGTGGTATATATAGATACTACACAAGTCGAACCCGTGTATAATATATTACACAGCCGTGCGATATTCTCAGGGGATCGCGGGGTCTGTTTGCCTATGCGCATTTGTCTGTAAGTATATGTAGGTATCTACGACAAAGACGTTTCGCATTATTGCGTCGACGAATGCGGCTGCGGTTTTCGCTCTCGACGCGAAAAATATCCAACACCACTGACTTGCGGGTTTAGACATCGCACACGAGCATTTTTTATTTTTTTTTTTTCATTTTGCGTGTCGGGACTTTGCGCGGGGTCTGTGTTTTCTAGTGCCTAATCAATAATGATTACTCTGCAAAATTATAATATTATTATTAGGTAAGTGCTTGTATAATATATTATATACCTACCTTTTGTAATTTTGAGCATCTTCCTTGTATAGATAAAATATTATATTCAATGACAGAATTCCGTGATTCGTACACCGCCTGACAAGTAAAGTGGTGCTGCAGAATAGTAACGACTCGTCCGCGATTAATACAATATAATAATACAATTATCATTATTATGAAGTGTCGTCGTGATGATGATCGTCGTCAATGTACCCCGCCCCGAAACAGCAACACGAGCTTTCGAGTCGTCGTAATTTGTCATTACGCGCGTGCCCACACCAGAAACGAGCACACAAAGAGAGACTGCGGTGTCAGTCGACACCCCTATAAATTTAGGGATGGTGCAGGTGGTGGTGTTGGCAAAGGTGACGTTGACCGGGATACTTATAATATAATAGGTAGTTATTAAAGTGAAGAATATTTCCGGGGAAAATATTTTGTTTTGGCTTCTCTTCAGTTTAACAATAGGGCGGAGAGTGGAGGGGTATAATGTGAAAAAGAGAAAACGAGCGACCGGAAATGCAGCAGGCCTTTGAAACGGTAAATTAAAATAATAACGTCCGTCAATATAATATTATAATACGGCATGTCATCGTACGTACACACAATGATAATGATAATAATAATAATAATAATGATAATAATAATTATTGGCCTTCGATCGTTACGCGCGAATTTGGTTTTCGCGCCGGCGCCGTAAACGCGTATACGATAATTATCATGCGATATTATATTATGTGCCCGTGTTTTAAAATTAGATTTATTCGCGACACAAACGGTTTATAAATATACCGCAGGCTCGCAGTAAAAACGTCTACGCGAGCGTCTATAAATCGGCCTCACGTTTAAATAATTATTGTGTTATTACCGCGACCGGTACGCAGATTTTTCGCAAACGATATTCCGCAGCTCGCGATTTTGTTCGAAACCACTGAGTTTACGATAAAATTATCGTCACCACCAGCTATGATGTTCACGATCATGACAATATTATTATTATTATATTAGGGTTACAATGATTCGGACGTGATGGTAACCACGCGCGCGCACACACACACACACACACACACACACACACACACACACACACACACACACACTTCGATGGTAATATTCCATTATCAGTGCTCGAATTTGGGTTGGGGGCAAAAGCGCAAAACAATTTACGACATCGTAGTACTATAACAATTAATGAGCACTATTAATATTATAGGTACTGATATTTTATTGATGACATTGAAGTTTAATACCTTATACTATACCTACCCACTAAGCTGAATAGAGGTACATATACAAGTTAAGTATTACAGATTGTCATAATATTATCATAAATCCAGTTACCTGAAATACTCATGTAATTAGTAACGTTATATTATTATTAGACCGGAAATCTTTATTCTGAAAATTGTTATTTTACAATGTCAATAAGCGCAACGGGTGCGTAGAAATTTAATTCTCAAACCAGATATGGAATTATCATCAATATCTGCGACACCTGTTTACATCCACTGCGACACAGTGAAAAACATAGGCTAATATTATAATATGCAACAACGATGTTTGGGGGGGGGGGCTTTTAACCCCCTTGGATCCGACACTGATTATTATTACGATATTCTGTTCGTATGAGCGTGAACTTTGTACTCTCATTCCTAGCACGCGATTTTTTTTAATACCACGTGATACCACAGTTCACGTTTTTTTTTTGACGATACACATAACTACGATGTAACTCAATACTCGTGTCCTTGACTGCCAAAGATTTTCGAAACGTTTGTACATCGATAAGATGTTATGCGGACACTACTGTTTCCAGATCTGGTGTAACCACTAACCAGTGTCGGTAACCTACTACAGCCGTGAATGACCACGAACTTAGGGCCACCATCAAAGATATCTTTTGATTTTTTTTCACTAAGCACTATAATTAGTGGTGCTGATGGATTAAATAATTGTACCCAAAACCATACCCAAAACCGTGGTTGTCGTACCGTCGTTTAATTGAAATAACTGTAGTTTACACCAGTCGAACCACAGTATACGGCGTGGCACATGTATGGTTTTTATTTATTGCGTACGTATTTAAAACAATATAAATCCTACACGAATGTAATTTTTTTGTTGGTCTCTCCTATCGTTCTACGTTTTGTTTATATTCTAATAATATTATGGCCAATGAATTGAAAATATTATTTTATAATAATTAACTATGGAGTTGAGTTATAATAATGATGGGTTTTTGTAAATTGATCGAAAAACATAAAAGGTCTGTACACAATAAGCTTACGGAAATATATTCGATATTCGATAAATATTTTCACAGCGGGCTGGTAAAAAAGGGGCTCCAAATAATTATTGTTCACAGCCTACGGGCAGCATCGTTTCGTCCGGCACACGCGTATTATTATAACCAACGAGGCGAAATACTGCGCGCTCTACACGGCCAGTCTGGAACAGACATAATAATAATAATAATATAATATTCGTTATCGTTACGAATATTTTTTATGAACTCAAGCCATGTGTTCTCTTACGCGATACGCTTCAAAACGATATTATTATACTGTTCTCTTGGATTTCGAGGGTTTCGCAGTTTCGTGTTTTTTTTTTTTAAGTGCGCCAACATTTGCCCGCGTTTCGTTTGTGAAATTGGCTCCCGCCGAACCGGATAATGAGAATATTATACGAAATTATTCGCACTGAGAGACTTGGGGCATTTTAACTGCGTCCCTCTGGCCGTTTGCCCGCCGATTATTATCCATATAGGTGGCCCCGTTTGCTGTTATTTTTAGCCAGTTAGATCTAATGTGGAAGTAATGTACGTAACACGTATTCGATTCAATGGTAAATTATTATTAATTTTGAACGGTACACGCGTACACAAACGCGCGTAAGTATAATAAGTCATAACACACAAACGTCTGACTTCAAAGTCATCGATTCGTTTTAAAATATTATTTTCCTCCTCAGTATAATGTAACACACCATCGTGATCTTGATGGTTTATTTATTTTTTTTAAGCAAATCGATCTAAAATAATATTGTGTTTACACATTACCACGCAATATGTATGAATGATATATGATTTTATTAGGTATAATAATATTATGTATGTATCGGTAGGTACCATTATATTTCATGGTAACAGTTTTGATAAGATCATAATTTCATTTTTCGAATATCATTTTATCGTTAAACCGACCACATTGCCAGGGTTCTATTTGTTCATCGTTACATCGTGCCATCGCCGTGACTGTTGTAGGTACCAATGCGTTGAACGATCAATAACAATACAAAAAAAAATAATACTTAGTCTGCAATCATACATGGCATTTTAAAACAATGACTTTGAACTTTAGTTTTCCAGCCGGCGTCAACTGAGTTACAGCTAGCTACGATAAACGCGATTTGTGATCGAAACAACAACAATTCAATGTGTATTATTCGTTTTGTATAAACAATAATATTATCATAACATTATAGTAGATAAATACGAATAAAATGTAAATTGTTCGGGAAGACAGAATTTTTTTATTTATTTTCTATTAAACACAAGATACTTGGCCCACACGCATTCCTAACCACGGTTTATGCGTGTGTGTAGGCGTATAAAATACATTTAGTCGCTATCCGCACAATTATAATTACTGTCGTACATCATGTTACAGTCTGTTATAATGTTATATTAACTATATATTATGCAACTACACCACGAATCCGTAAGTTTTCCGTGACTGTGTACAGATATGATCTCTCTTTATTACGCACTCACACACACACTCACATGGTGATATATATAATATATTATATGTATATATTGTTTTTCGTTAGAGGTATGTTGTTGCACTTTAACTTTTTTTTTCCCGCCGTATTGTTTTGGAGATAACCCGTCGGTACTGGCGGCGGGGTGCACATGATTGATGATCGGTGGGGGGCAAAACGGAATGGCCCCTGGTAAATTTACACACGGACCGGTAATGTAAAAGGCGAACATAACACAGCGTCACTACTACGCGCGCGGGTATATACGCACACAAAGCTACGGACTACGGAGAGAGTGAGAGTGCAAGAGAGAGAGAGAGAGAGAGAGTAAAAGCGAGATTGGAACCGAAAGATAGGGGGTGAGTGAACGGGTAAGACGGAATGAGGGGAGTGATAGTTACAGGGGGTTGTTTTTGATGGCGGGGCGGGATAGAGGTGAAAAAAAAACAAAAAGATAGGGATAATGACCGGGACATAATGAAGCACCGTACAGGACGTTCTCCACCACCGACTCTGCCATGTCTCTTTTAAACTCTGCCCGTGTAGGTTCTCCCCGTTCCGTCTCTCTTGCCACGCAGCACGCTCGTCGGCCGCGGCCCCTCGGGCTTAGAAGTCGCAAGCTGTGACGTAGATAAATGGGTATCACATTACTGGATATGTGTGCACATGCCTCTCTCTCTCCCTCTCTCTCTCTCTATATATATATACTATACATATGTATACACTCGCACCGGTGCCTCCACGTCCACCGCCACCGACCTTGGTGACCGTCCTTAATGACGATGGTTCAGCGAACACCGCAGCCTGCACCCCGGCTGGTAAATTACTTATATACACGCGCACGTACACCATTCATATGAGCTATCTAAACGTTATCTCACGCGTCTATTCTCGACGACGACACACCTTTACGAGGCGATTTTTACTTTTTACACACTCGCATATAATGATACTAAGTCCTCGTCTTTTGGGCATGATCTGATTAATATTTCGTGGGTTCTCTGCGCGCTTCGTCCGCAGACCCGCGATCACCACTGCACCAGAACAACAACAACAACAACAACAACTACTATCCTTGTCGCCACCCTGCAGCCACCCGTGTGGTCTGATAACGTTAACCACCGCCACCGCAGTTTTGTGGCTAAATTTTGAGATCTGATGAATTATTTATTTCACGTGAATTATTTATTATTTGAGTGCATATAGGTAAGTATCTATCCACTATATAAGCACTGCTGCACTGTTGCGAACCGTATATATATGCACACGTGAATTGGCTAAGCCCGTCGAGCGTCGGTCTGTATTGAGTAAGTACCTAAATGTGTTTACTGAGTGAAAATAAAAAAAGTTCACCGTGCTTTCAAGTTAAAAATTATTATGTTTTCATCAGGGTTACGTGTGTAGGATTTTCGGCCTTGAAAATGTTTATTCGAACCGAAAGTATAAATATATGTATAAAAATATGTGTGCGTGAACAATTTTTCTTTTTAATTGCAAGTTAATTTTTTGTACATAAATTACTATGTGATAAATAGGTAGGTACACGAGACCGTATAATGTAATAATAAATATGAAAACTCAACGATTTATTTGAAGAAAAAAAAATTAACGACTTTATATTATTCTGTTTGCCAGGTGATTCTGAGTTTGAAAGTGTAATTTCTTTATTTGTGGATAATATGCGTGGTGCTAGTGTGAATAATAATTTAATAAGAAAATGTGGAATAAAACTCGCTATTGATTATTTTTTTCGCAAGAGTTGTAAATTGCTTTCGATAATAATAAAATAAAATAATTCGAAACACGTTCTGCAGTTGATGTATATTATATTATACTGTGTCGGCTCTCATTTTCTTCACGTGTTTTCCAAATCGGGAAACATCATTGTTATCGAGCTCGTAAAGTTGTATATTTAAAAAGAAAAAAATAATCGATTGAAGAATAACTTTATTTTTCCGTGTCAAGAAAGTCTGACTGGATGAATTCATTTTTCTTTGGTTATTCCCTGAAAATAAAATATATAAATAACATTATATAAAAATTATTATCATATCATAAAAACACATTAAATCTCTACGGAAAAATCTTTAAAACATGAATTCAGTTGTGTTTAATATATATATATTTACAATATATAAATATATATGACCTGTACAATTTTAATTTTAGCCGCTTCATTGAATTTCATTTTAGTGTGGGTTTTTGTTTCTAAAAAAATCAGTAATTTAAAACCAAAATAATGGTATATAACGTGATATTTCTTAAACGAAACGTTTCGTTCGATGGAATAATCATTAATATCTTTTTTTAACTTTTACCAAACTTAAAAATTTAATTATTTTAACTATTTTGTCTTACGATGATGTTGAGGTAATATTAATAATTTTCAATTTTGAAACCTAAAACTATTGATTAAATTTGTAATTCTTGCAGAGAACGTTTCAGTAGGTATGACGTATTGTACACTAATAAATGGCAGAGTTATACATGTGCAATATATTTTTTTTTCGCAATTTTAAAATACTTAATATAGCTACTTAAAATAAAATGATTTGCAATAAACATTAATAGGTATAATTATTAGTAAACTTGAACAAAAATAATCATCATTTTTATTAACCGTTTATAATCATAATTCGCGAGCCTTGAGGATTGTTGTTTGCTTTTTTTACGTTTGCACAAAAATATCCTATGACAAGATTCTTAAAGTCATAAATCAAAGAGAATACTTTTTTCATTACGCAAACAAAAAGATATAACTATTCTAATTGAACAAACATAATAGTATTTATAGTGACAAATGCATTATTTCAGACCATCTGTTATGTCATGGAAAGGTAGTTTAGCCGTGTCAGCATTTGCACCATTCAAAACTTTAAATGCAATTTGGCACAAATGCGTATGTGACTTACACATTAGTGTGACAATAGTTTTGGTCGGGAATATTTAATTTTATATTTTTTAATGTGTGAAATGCCACGCATGTATCTACCTATTATAATATATTTTTAAGCGTTTTAATTAACACAATTTTTTATCGAGTAGATAGTATATAATTTTTACAGTTTTAGTGTCTATTAAAAAAAAATTTGACGTCAGTTTTTTATACATAATGTAGATTATAGGTATGTGTAGGACGCGACATTGAATACAATATCTTTCTATTAGGTACCTAAATACTGATTTTTTCACAATCATATTGAATCGTACCAAAAAGCTTTTTGAAATATTAATTTATTTGATTTCTAAATTCGTATCGTACTAATTCGTACAACTATAGAATAACCGGGATTTAATATAACGGTTATGTAATTTAAAAATCTTAAGCCTAGCCATTATATTTTAGAGTTCTCACAGAAATTGTTATATTATGATAATGACGTATTGAAAATGTAGGTACCAATACTACTATGTCATTAAATTTAATAATACCTATAAGTTTTTGGTATTATTATTTATTCCATTGAAAATAAAATATACTTATAAATCTATAGTATAATATGAATTGTATGTTGATTTATATAATCATAACTCATAAGCATAGAATTGCGAAACCTGTCATAAAAATGTAAAATTGACTTGAGTACCTGCGTGTTTGTTGTACACATAGACATAGATGTATAGTTTTTCTGTAATATTTTCTATCCATAGAATTTTTCCTGAAAACTCATGGCCGTATATTCTTGACTTCAAACAGTGAATTTCTAAAGGTAAATTATAATGTTAATAACTGCGGGTACCTGAGAATATTAAACGAGTCAGTTTTATTTTCATAGAAATCGATGAATAATTAAGACTTATAAAATTATTTCTTACAACAAATATCCAACAGCAAGGAAATAATTCAAAACCTATTAATGATTAAAAAAAAAATAAATACGACTACTTTTTGCGTTCCTTTACTTCGTCCAACAACTCTAAGATGCATTAAAACATGCATTTTTTCACGTAATTATTAATCGGTTCGTGAACATGTTTTAAGTATTATTACCGTTGAAGAATTTTAATCGAATGAACCACTTCCCAATTATGTATTATGCGAGAACGTTTATTTACCACAAGTATGAAAAATTATTATTATTTACTCATTAACGATCTGTAAATAAAAATGTCAACACGTCACATATAATAAGGATCAATAATTAGGAACACGTTTTATATTCTTATAATAAACGCCATTGATTAAAATGTAATAACGAGTAAATTGAAAAAAATAAAATAGATAACAACGGTGAATTAAAGCTGTAGCTTACTGATACAACATTAATCACGTGAAAAATACCTTTCACAATTATTTGAGTTAACGATTATTTTAAATATTACAAATTAGCCAGAAATTAAACTATAAACAAACTATACATATTTGATGAAAATAAAAATATATTTCACTCAATTATTACCTATTGCCTATGGTTTAACTTAATTCTTATTTTGAAAAATATTCAATTGTTGGAAAAGAAAATCACCATAAACTGAAAAAATAGTATTATTGTTATATTATTTACATAAAAGAATATAACTGCAGTTTAATCAATATTATCGTGGTTTTTTTTATATTCAGATAAGAATAATAAAAACATAACAGTTTAAATATTTCGACGATTCTTGAGAAATAAGGTTTTTTACGTTTTTGTTGAATGTATTATAAATGCCAAAAAAATCGCAAAATATATTTTAATCACCAAAATGAATTTTTAAAGTTGATTGATTTCGATGGCTTGTTATATAAAATTATGCACCAACAATAATTTACACATAATTTTAATATGATATGATCGCAGTACTAAATTTGAAAAACTTTTGTCACCGATAGGGTATATAATATTAAAAAACTAATTATCGCGCAGATTTTCTACTACAATATAATTATGCGTATCCTCTCTATGTTGAACCTAGTTAGTTAATGAATTAATCTATGTAGGTATATTATGCGCATAGTATGAGTTCGCGAGGATATACGGCAAGATTGAGGAAAAGAGAAAGAGAGAGAGGGGGTGGAGAGAGAGAGAGAGAGAGAGAGAGAGAGAGAGAGATACGTCAAAACTTTAGCGTACGTTTTTATTAGAAATTCCATCAGAAAGTTTCGTCAAAAGGAATGGGAAAAAATACGATTTAAGGTTTGCACCTAGTCCACAGACCGAAATCGAATTTCGATCGACTTGCGCGACCGTTTTTTTTCCTCACCCCCGCCGCCACCACCCATTGACAAATTCTCCACTTTATATACATAATAAATACATATATATATATAAATAACATTATATATTATGGATTAATATCAGACCTGACTTCTCCACTAGACGACAGCCGCTGTGTCTTATATACTTTATAGGTATATTATTATTTGGTATATCCTATGCTCTTCGCCGTCTCTATTCGTCCGCCCCGACGAAGATGATAGTAGTTGTAATAATGATGATAATAGTAATAATAATATATTTCCCGGATTTCCAGCGTATCGAGCTCACATTTTTGCCTTCTTATTATTTGTATTTATTTATTTATTTAGTTATTTATTTTTTTTACCCTTATCCGAGGCTCACTATAAACGGATTTTCACGTAGCAATAAACATTCCACCGTAAATCCATTTTGGCGTTTTAATGAGCCGGACCAAATAAATCGTACCCGTCGTCCGGATTAACAATCTCTATCTTGTATGTATGTGTGTGTGTGTGTGTGTGCTTACTGTGTATGTGCACTGTACACGTACCTCTCCACTATATCCGCCATTCCACGCCTATTGCCAAAACGCATTTTTGGCATCATTCGGTCTCTCGATGATTTCTCTCCCTCTCTCTCCCACCTACCCACCCACCCACCTACCCAGACGTTACACCATCCCAACCTTCAGGTTTCTCATCGTCGTCGTCTCTGCCGGTATAAGTCTAAAAAATTACTATAATAATAATAATAATAATAACAACAACAACAAACTTGTGTGCGCCTGCGTCCGTCCCGTCCATCCGTCCGTCTTTGCGTAATAATTATTATTACGTCTCTATACGCGCGACGCCGTCGTGGCAAGAGAATGATCACCACCAGACGATAATCACTATATAATATGATATTATAGCTTTTATTATACGTCGTATTATTATTATTATCATCATCGTCATCGTCATCATCATCATCATTATTATTATTATTACTATCATTTTGGCACCGGACGACGGCGTCCGCGTTGTTTTTATCCTCCGTCAGATAAAACGTTTAATTGTCATGGGTTTATTTTTCCTCGTGGGCTTTTCGCACTAGACGTTGACAAAACGACTCGGCAGTTAACAGTCTGCTGCTGCTAGATGTTGGTGCTGCTTCTGCTGCTTCTGCTGGTGTTCTATATTTATTGTCTTAGTCTCTCTCTGTCCTCTCGCGATGTCCCGCGTACGTGCACGGTCACCACGCCTCAGCTATGTTATAACTGAATAGGTCGATCCCCTTCTACACACACACACAGCAACCATCATCGTCATCCGCAGCTACTCATTTTCCCGTGCATAACACACGACCCGCAGTGATATCATATACATGATTATTATTATTATGATATTTATATTGCATACGTATATAATATTATAAATTATATTGTCGTTTCGCGTTTGGAAAAAAACCTTTACTATACCATTCTTTTGAAATATCTTTCTCTACAAAAATCTAGCCCAGATAATTATTTTCCTGAAAAATACGGTTCTATATAAATATTTTCCTCGTTTATATGCGCTGCCCTTCTATACCGGTGTGTAGGAATAATAATGGTGATGATAATATTATATAGATACATTCTTCGTGCGAGGAAAAAAATAAAGGTTACATGATTTTGCATGTCCTGCACATTACGTCATAACGGTTGTTGTAGGTCACGCATAGTCGTCGGAGTTCTCCGTTCGTCTTTTCGACATTTCGGACAATAATTATTATCATATCGATATCATTGCCCCGCGTGGCATCTCCCGCATTGCTACAAGTCGATATCGTCGACAAAATATGTGATATCAACGGCTCGCGCAATCGCAACTGGATTGGTGTATCGTCGCCGACGCAGTTGCAGTGCAGTCGAATTTTTCGTCGCGACATTCCTAGGTATTATATTATACTATTATGCCGTTCGCTGTCGACGAATCGCTATACGATGACATACCTTGACGACAACATAAATGGAATACCTGTAGTATTGTTCGTGTTGTATGATATGTCAGCGCCGGTCTAGTCCGTCATCTCGTGTAAGGTATACGGTGTGCATCGGATAATTCCTCTATCGCGTTCCTAAGGATCACGGGATCGCCGAGGGAACGATGCGGTCGGTCGTATATATTATAATATTATTATATAACGATTATAATACTCAACAATATTACGTTTGACGAGGTTCGTGCATAGGACGCGGTAATATTATATATATATATATATATATATATATGTATTATTATTTTGTACATTATACTATGCGTATTATAGGTATCTATGAGAAAAATATCGTTGCGGTGTATTGAGTTTAAAGCGCGTAATTTAACTTATGGAAATTTCTGCTAATGATATCCAAAATTTTACTCTAGACCTTATACCCTTTGATGTGTGTCTCACATGCGTGGGTTCAAAGATGATAATTATAGTATAATAACCGAATACCTAAACACACAATGTCGGAAACTCATTTCGTCACAACGTCGTTTGTGCGGTGTAATTAGACGACAGAGGATCCCTCGCCTATTATATTATATTATACCGAGCTTAGAGATATGTAATATAGAATACAAAATAAAATATACAGAGACTTAAGCATATAATATCATATACACACCAGCAAACAACGCGTATCGACATAACGAATTGCAAAGTTACATCGACACCAGTTCCAATATAGAACCACCGGGTAAAGTACAGAGCTGCACAGAGTTCAACGCACCGGAGTGTTATTCTATTCGTTGTCTAGACGTAATTTAATCCATACACAAATACCACGTTGAATAATTTATCGTTCCCGAGAAAGTATTGTTTATATTTTGTGATAAATACCATTACTATTAAATATTAATCAGTCGTGAATATACTCACTATATTATATTATTATAATCCTATCGAATACCTAGCGCGTATAATATTATTACCTACATAACCGCTTCGGTTGCAGTAGGTATAAGTACCGAAGATAATATTTACCCTGCGTCTTGATAATAATAATTACTGCGCAACTTTTTATTAAAACAATATTGACTCGCCATATTGTTAATCAACCGGAATACGCGGTGTACGAACATTGC
Organism: Sitobion miscanthi; assembly: GCA_008086715.1. NCBI lineage: Eukaryota > Metazoa > Arthropoda > Insecta > Hemiptera > Aphididae > Sitobion > Sitobion miscanthi. The sequence goes on from CM017800.1 coordinate 21,811,345, forward strand.
TATAACACCGTTTACAGATTGCGTTCGCAGATTTCACTTTCCGAGAGTACAAATTATAAACTACTCACTGCCGTTGTCGGAGTAATTTCATCGGATTTCAGCTGCAGCAAAACCAACTACCACTACAACAGTATAAGTTGGCGGCGAGCTTTTAAATTACCGAGAAAGCAAAATGTATTATCAAAACCGATCGCGCTAAGCTCGCAATCGTACGCAATTTCTTCACGAGGACTTTCTGTGAAACATTTTTACCATCGATGGCGTGACTTATGCTTTGGAAGCAACGATGCAACAATGCAATTCCATGGTCTAATCGATTTAAAAGTACACAAATATGACACGAGACCTTGCTGGCCATAAATATTATGCGTGAAATGTTTTTTAATTTTTTTTTTTTACTTGGAATCCAACCAAAATATTTATATAATTTTCTTTTAGTTTCAACGTGACACAATAATTAATAATATTCAATAAAGCAATATGAGGATAGCTTGCAAGATTAAAATACCTACTCTAAGTACTGCTTTACCATATTTTATTCGTCACCCAGCTAATTATTTGGTTTCTGTCTGGTTCGTTTCGTCACGCCGAAGTCGTCGAGGAACAGTTCCCAAAATGAAAGAACCGATTATCCATCCCGAGTTCGCGAACTAGAATTATAATTTATATTGCCACAATATATTAATCATACATTTTTTGAAACAGTTTATACAATTTACAATACTTCAGCATCTCTAATAAGCAATAATGCTTGTGCTGGGGGAGAAGTTCTTAAAAAAAAAAAGAAATTAAAATATGAGTCGGTATAAGTATTAACAAATGATAATATAAAATACAATTACCGAACAGTATACTAGGATAATTATTAATCTTACTAGACATAAATTGATATCGTGGAGCATATTTTAATGAGGTACATAATATGATAACATAAAGAAAATAAATAAAATTAATAAACAAGAACTACAAAATAAGTCCCGTTAGTGTCATTGGTGAGTATTGAACTCGATGCACAAATTATGATAGGACATTATAAACAAATGAATAATAATGACATAGGTGTTTTCGTCTAGAGACCGCTATTTTATACGCATATATGTACCGTCTCTTCAACTATCATAAAATATTACACCACATTCGGATAAGTAATATAATAATATCATTATATTTATCATTCCACGATAATACGTATTATTATGTACATGTTATTATTAAGTACTGTATTATAAGAACTTATGTCATACTATATATAAATAAATATATTATAATGTAACGTTGACGGACATTCAAATGAAAATTTCGATATAATAATATCATAATAATATTTTGCTGCCGTGGGAGAAGGAAATATAAGAAAAGAAACAAGACGCGTGCTTCAGATATTTATTATATAATAGTGTATAAAAATATTGTAATATTTACTCCGAGGAATTTTTAATACGGTAGCAGCAGCTTTTATGATGTTATCCGAGTATATTATGATGAAATAAACATATATATACCTATATATTATATACTAATATAGGTAGACACGGCAAGTTTTTTTCCAGCTCATCTCCGTTGTTTGTTTTTCACCCCGTATATTCGTTTCATATTATTATTATTATTATTATTATTACAAAGTGAGTTTTTGAAAAAACGGCTAAGGTATTCATCGCGCAGTACTTATATGCATATAATATAACTATATCGAATCGTTTATTACGGCGTATAATAACGGGCGAGTTTTATATTTTCGCCATTCCAGAATGTGTTTACGTTTTTAAACAATTATTATTGTTACTCGGAACGGAAAATAATCTCGAAGCTTTAAAAGGACGTCGTACCCGAATGACGCGTCGTCTCTGTCTTATACGCGCATAACGAAATAATATTATCAGCGAATATTTTATTTATATTTTCATTTTATAACGATTAATGACTTACAAGTGCGCATATTATTATTTATTATATATAATACGTTACAGTACTTGAATAATATTATAAATATTTCAAATTTGTAGAATTCGTTTTAAATAAACGTAATATGAAACAAGCACACAAAAACACTTCGATCCTCGAACACAGTTGTTTTATATAATATTCTCTACTAAAAATTTGATAATACGTACATTTTCTCTGATATCATCTCTATTATATATCAGAGGCTTATGTAACAGGGGGATGAGGGGGATAGTTCCCCCGGAGCGTTTATTATACTATATTATATTATATATTCAGTTATTAATTTATAACTTATGTGGTTATGTGCTGACGACGCATCATGACAAATTATATTTAAATATATAGAATTCTTTAATATAATGAATGTAAATAAATCTATAAATAGGTATACACGCGGCAATAAAATGTATATCCCCTCCTCCCCAGGTAAAATTTCTAATGGCTCTAAGTTACCTAAACCACATTGATAATCTAGTAAGTACTTACGTTGGTCGGCCATGTTACGCGAGCACGACATCCCCTCGTATAAACTGTTCAATAATGCCACGGATTCGCCCGATAGTTCTTTATCAATAATATTTAGCATGTAAATAAACCAACGCACCCGCGAAACGAACAATACTAATTATATCGTCGAAACGTTAACCATATACCGTATTACCCGGGTGTATACCGCATACCCGGTTGTCGACGGCCGACAGACGTGAGCGGTGAAGTATGTATGAATAGAACAATATTGCACTTAGTATGATTATCCGCGTCAGTTTCATGTTACCAGAGCATAATATTGACCAGGTCGGAGGACAAAACGGTCGTCTCCCTCTGTGTGTCAGCCGACCGATCCCACATTTACGGTATGTTTATAGTCGTACACTCGGACCATACCGCGGCCGTTTTCGGTATTTCAGACTTCCAAGTATAAAAAAAAAAGCGGCCGTCGACGATTCACCGGAACCTGGTTTGGTTTTGTATTCATACCGAAATAGCGAATAAAAATCGATTGTTTTTCGCGAAGGCGAATACAAAAATCAGTCGACACCCGTCTGAAGTGACGAAGAATATAAATAAGCTACGTTTACGCGGCAAAAAATCTGCCAAGAACTCTTATAATGTTATAAGATCTCACCAGTGTCACCACAGACTTTGTCCTGACCGCCACGGGTTTTTTTACAAGTTAAAGTATTTTACAGTTTAGACGATTTCAATTAATGTTTATATATTATAATATGATATTTGTAAACGTGTAACACCTACTGAAAGTGGCAACACTGTACATTTGAAATCCAAAGAGAAAACACTTATCATCGAGACCCAGAACGAGATAGCGTTGGGAGTCATTTCCAGTAAGATTTATACGAAATCTCGAAATCCAGAATTCATTTTTTGTTTTGAGATAGTGAAAAAACCACTTGGTGGTCAACGTGTGAAGAAATTCAAACAAAAAGTGAAGGTTACGATTGCGGTTTTGGTTAACGGTTCGGTAACGTATTTCTTATATTAACTTTGAAATAAAATACGCATATGTTGTACACGATATTATGTAAAATATAATATTATGCTACCGTAAGTTATATTTTTGTCTTTTTCTTGTCAGTTGAGATTCACGTCTATTTATCGAATTACCAATGACGTCCTCGTTGTGTTAAATTAAATTATTATATCATAATAGATTTATAATATTATAATATTGTTTGATGCATTTCAATATTACAATAACTTTAATCACACGGCATTATGAGTAGGCAATTCAGGTACATCGCTGTCGAGGATACACGATTCCAGGTATCCGTAATAAACAATAATAATATTATTATACTAATAATCCTATAATAATATATTGTACGGTTGGGTTTGGTTTGTTACAATGTTCGATTTCCAATTCCTGTGCAGAATTTGATACCACAATATTATTTATGATTTGTGTTAAGTTTATTTTTGCATTTTATTCGAAACGTGAGAATAATCATAATTTAATTTTTCGTAAACATTCATTTTAAGTGTAATGGCTTACCAATCGCACATCAAATCTGTTGGTACAACAATTAAAATCTTTTAATTTTATTTCCGTAAAAATTAATAATAAACACAATAATTCGTCACATAAAATTTCATATAATTAAGTTTTAATTTAAAATTATTCAATGTATTTTTAGTACATTGTATTGTGGTTGTAAAATATTAGAATGGTTGTATTAATATTATGTATATAATTATAATTATGGTTAATTATAATTATGGTTAATTATTGTAGTATACATAAATATTTTTTTTAAAGTTTCGTAAACCATTTATGAGATTTTCTTTTGAGTTTTTAGGGTCTGTTTTGATTTCCATACGAAACAACTTGAGATTCTTATAAAATAATTCATTGATCATTTTATAAACACGTTTTGCTTCGCGCTTGTATACATACTTTTATAATAAAGGTGGTGATTTCTAAGAATATTTCTCCAAACGTGTTCGTACAGTCAGCCATTTCGTATTTTTTTTTCTTATTGAACTTTACACTTAGCTAAGCATTATCCGACGTCGAAACGAAAAATATTTCATTTCAAAACGCCTAACGCGTTGCCAAAACGGTCTTCCGGGAAACGAGATACGTCGTTATTGCGTTTTTTCTGGTTTTTTTTTTGTAAAATTCTTTTACGCCAACCTGATCGGCCACTGCAGTCGTATTAAACACTACAATCGTTACCTATTATTTCTACCGAGAAAATATGTTTTTCACGTATAGCTGTCAGATGGAATCTCGGAGGATTTACGAGTCATCGCCGTAGGTGCATTACTTTGACGTAGTCGTAGTCTAACAATTGTTAAAATATAAAAAAAATGCATATTAGTAGAGCGATTTTCTGCAGTATAGATACATGTGAACAAATATGATGATAATATTATAATTCAAATTTTAGTACCTTCTTAAACTCCATTCCCTCTCAGCATGCAATCATGATACGTAATAAATGTATAATGACATGAATTTTATCATAACGTCATACGATATCAGAGCCTGTTAGTATTTGCAACATATTTTAATATTTTGTAAAAACAAGTAAGTATACCTGAACCGAACGTCTCGCAAACCCTATTTCATACACTTGAAATTGAATAGTAAACAGTTCTGAAAGTTGTCCTGTTTGATAGCAATGGGTTTTTTTTTGCAAAACTTGTTTAAAAGACGCTTTTATTTTTGTTTTTATCTTTGGCGACCTATGTACGTGACCTAACTATAATGCCAGGGTTGTACGCAGTGTTTTGGTTAACTCTATAAGAACGAATAGCCAAGATGTTTATCAGACCTCTATTTAAAATTAATAAAACGCGGTCACGTCAGATATATTATGTTTTATGGCAATATTTATGAACTTTGTCGATAACTTTTTTAGATAAACTATATACGCATGTATCATACTATACATGTATATGTATTTTTTTTATTATAAATATAAAAAGTCATATATCAACGGCTTTTGCCAATTTTCGGAGCGAAACCGATTCAATGTAATCAACGATTTAAATATTCACGTGTCGTATCCGCATAATTGCATATAATATATTATGTACAGAACGCGAATTAAAATTTAACCGTCGTATTGGTAGGTTACTGGATTTCAATAATTTACAATTAGTTTATATTGACACAATGTGCCTTTTTCCTCCATAAATTACTAAAGGTTCCAGTTAACGGATATGGAATTAAATTTCGTCCTCGTCGAACGCTCTTATGTATGACTGCCAAAATAATCATATTAAAATAATATATGTAAATTGTGCAGATTTAACTGCATTTAGGTTATTAGCGTATGCCTAGCCGGTCATTTTCTATTTGAACGATTTTATTAAAATAAACGCCCACATTCGACGTTTTTTTCACGACTGCGTATGATTTGGGGTAGGTGTCTAGGCAATTATAATATTCAGAATTGACCATAGGTAGGTAAAAAAAAATATATCGAAGTCGTTCTAGACGGTAATGCCATAAGGTACATATATAGAACAATATGGTTGTAGAATATTTTCACATTAAAAATATTTTCGTAGTAGTTTAAAAGTTAATTGTGATAAATAAAATAATAAGAACACCGTTAGCAAAACGAGTTTATTTTCTTATACCTATACTCATCAGTTAACACAAATAATTATTATTTACCGCAGTGCCGCGTGCCGTTATTTACATAAAAATGTATAATGACTAGGTGCATACTTACAACATGTACGATTTAATATTATATTATATCGCAATGATATTAATAATGTTGTTTGCTCAAACTTCAACGAAGCCAGAAATGAATTTAACATCCCGGTCAATTTATATGAAGCAATATATTGCCATTTTGTCCATTTTCAAACCCCTCAACATAATTCCTCGTCTTAAACAAATTTAAATTCACAGTGTCATATAACTTAAAAACGTAAATATTTATGTATAAGCTAATACATAATAACCATTGTAGCTGATGCTAAAAAGAAAATAAATAAAAATACAATTATTTTATTGTATATTATACGATGGCGTACAAAAAAACATAACTGAGCGTAATATCATGTTAGCGTGCAGTAAGTTAATCAAACTTACGTGTTTGACTTTCATTTTTCATATTTATTTTTTCGATTTTTAAAACGCTTTTTTGGTTCCGTCCAATCTCTGTAGAGTCGTGTATGGGACACGCTAAGAACGATAAGAATTCGAGATACCAATACGGTATGCAATACATGAATATGCCGCATTTTTAACAGCTGACAAAACAACGTTCGCAGAAACGTTAGACTCGTGTCATCGTATTATTTTATACTCGATATTTTTAGTTTTTTTGTAATTCATTCAGCCTTCGTTTTCGACGGTTTTGCGGCTGTTTTAATTTCATCCCCCACCCCTTATCACAACAGGGGATGGATAATAATATAATTTAATCTTTTTCGAACCGTATGAAATATGCACCCAGTTATCATTGTTAATATTATTTATTTTTTGTTTTTAAAACCCCCGGCTTCTTCATTCCACGGTTCTTCTTATTTTTGCCAATTCCAGTAAACTCATTTGAATCCGTCTTCGGGGGGGGGGGGGGGGGGAGATGTGGAAATCCCGGACTTATCTGGGTACGAAACATTTGTTTATACTTTCAGAACTGTAATAATGATATGCGAAAAACGTGACTGGAACCTCAAGTCGTCGAACGAATCGATTGGAATTCGTTTCTTCTTTTTCCGTTCTCTAGTTTTTTTTTCTTTCGAGATCGTTTATTATGCAGATACGGCTGTTCCGCGACTGATAATAAATAAAAGTCAACCGTATACATAAAAAAGAAAGAAAAAAAAACCAAAACGAAACAAAACAAAACAGAAAAAAAACGGCATATATTTATTCGTATACGGCCGTCTCGAGTCGTTCTCGATTTTGTATTTGCAATATAATATTTTTCGATTTCGACCGTTTTTACTGTTATATTCGTATAAGAACGGAGGAAAAAATATTTTATAAATTCGGTTTATTATTTTTATTATTATTTCATCTCGATCCTCCCGCCCCTGCACATGTATAATGTATATATATGTCCACGGGGTCGGCCGATTTTTACGGCCCGACAAACGAGACTCGGTTGGTCGTAAAGCTTTTAATAACGCACCCAAGTCCCTCCGGGGAATACAGCAGCACGGACCGATACCCACCCTCACCCACACCGCCGCCCGTCGTCATTTGTACGCGGGACGACATTCGTCATATTTCAATTTGATTGATTTTTTTTTCTCTCTAAAATATGTTATTCCAACCCTTAATATGGGATATCATTTCACCGGCGCGGCAGTGGCGGTGGATAATGTAGGACATAATTATGTACACTGATGTACCACGTGGTAAACAAAATAATAAATACGATCCACCTAATCATGTTGTATAGACACGTAATTATTATATTATAATTGCCATATTGGTTTTAAAACACACTTACACTTTATTACGCGATAATATATTATTACAAAATCAACGATATAATTTACTGCTGCGGTACTATGAATACGTAAATCAAACTATGTATTATAAATATTATTTAAAAAAAAATAAACATCACGTCGTTTATTTTACCATATACAAAGGATGGTGTGCAGTATATTATATTATAAATTATTATACACAGAGCGAACATATTCCTATTGTACTCGGCTATTATTAATACTACTGATACTCCAGGCATAATCATAATAATTATTATATAAAATGCCTGGCTCGATCAGTATAATATTATTATTATTATTATTATTATTATGTTTAGAAACTAATCCGTACCATGTTCAAGTTTAATTTACGAGTAGAGTAATTAATGCGTTTCCCTCTAAATCGTCAATTCGTCAACTATACGATGGTTTAGTATTAATAATAATGTTATGTTTAATTAATACAAAATATATAAATGTATACGTGGAGCGTTGTAAATATTTGATATTCGAATATGATATAATTTATCGCCATAAACGTTTCGTTGCCAAATCTACACGAGACGGAATTATTATTATAAATACATAACGTAATATAGTAAGTATAATAATAATATATATCGTCGTGTTTGCTTTCAAAATATCATGTAGGTACCAGCTTTACCGGTAACTGGGTAATAATTTTTACATTACAGATACCAAATTTGACTACGTTTTATTTGATTTCGAATAAGGTCCCATCTCGCGATAATTTGTAAATATATATAATATACAATATACCCGTCGGTACCAGGATATTATAGCAAACGAAATTATGTACAGTAGAATACACTTGTAATGGAATTTTGGACGTAATGGCGTGTATTTTAGTACACCGGCGGCAATAATCCCGTTCCTGTAAATTGTAATGTTGTTTGACATCAGTTACCCGGATATAATGACCGACCCGTTGCATTTATGACCTAAATATCATACTATATATATTATATTGTTAAACTCGCCTAAAAACTGATAGGTACACGAGACACGAGTTTTCCTACCATCGCCGCGCCGTATGATAATATAATATTACCGCGAATAATAATTTCCGATAATACTTAAATTATAAGAATGGAATATCAAACTCTGCAGCACTACGTGTTGTTCGGACGTCATCGCCGACCGTGTCCGGTCCTTCACGTTGCGCCCCCCCGCCCCCCATCACGGTTTACCATTTTACCGGTCTGCACGCAGTAATATACGAACGATAGTGTATGATAATATCATGTCCATTAAACGGCTCGAAGTATAAACACGATATTATACGTCATCATTATTGCCCGCTGTGCTGCGTACAGATTACGAATAATTATACTGGTACCGATCGAAATAATATGAACCGCGGTCCACTCAAATTAACCCCTCGTCCATCCACCTCCCTGCGAGTTCGATGATACCGTGCTCGTTGTCCGATCCGCTGCTTCCCTGGTGCACTTGCAGGCTTTGTATACGGTTACAACCATTGGCCCTACCTTCGGATTATAATTTAATATTGACAGAGGTAGGTACTGTAGCGCTGCAGTTTAAAACACTGCAGTTTAAGCGTATTAAGCGATATTTATTTTCCAATACACGCAGATCGGTTATTATATTGTGCATTAGCGTACACTCTTGTATTTTACAGAATTTAACGGTAATTATTAATGACTACCCGCTGGACATCGACGACCTACTTAAATCATCGAATAGACTAATCTCCAGAAAACACTTAATTATGATATTCAATAACGCAATATATAATAACCTAACTTACTTTTCATTTGCTTATTTTATTTAGTGTAGGATATTATATACAAAAAAAAAAATTATGATAATGTTTAAAAGATAATAAAATTGTTTCCGTTGTACACTAGTTACAAACTTCCAAATACATCCAATATATTCAAAAAAACTAAAGTCAGTGTGCCTACTGACTTCCAACTGTAACGAACAAAACAGGGTAGACATTTTAAATCGCACATGCATATTATTACTTATGTACACTTAGTTATTGAAGTGTGTCTTTCTAACAGTCGTGTTATTTTTTTTTGTTTCAGGTGAGTAACCATTGCCATGTTGTAAAGTAAGTCGCATACAAATTTCAACCCGGTGTAAACGCGTTCACTTCCGGTCAAGTTTGGTACCTATAGCCATTACGTATGTACTGCAGCAACAGCAGCAGTATAGAGAAAACTCGATAAAGTGTTCATATACATTGTTTAGAGAACTTTCCAAAACATGAGTTTAGAATACAAAGTACGTTAAGGGATACCATTCAATAACAACACAAATTTTGTTTCACCGGCTCGCCAATATATCCGCTACATGTATTCCATAAATAATACAAGGACGACCCCGAGCGAGAGAAAAGTGTGCTTAAAAATTATATTTTCATATATATATATGTATATTTTATTAGCACTGGCTTTGATTAAGTTTTATTACTAAACTAACAATGTATTATAGGTGTAAATATACTCCTGCTGAACTCCAAATTCTATTATACCTATTTTTGGTACCTAGTATTTTAGTATATACTTATATTTTAAAGTCTAGTTTTCGATAACAACAAAATTATATACGTCGTTGTCGTGTTAAAAAGAAATTATTTTAACATCGTGTCTTAATATAATGTTAAGTTATTCTTAAAATTATAAGATATACATATTTAATAAGCGATTATAATATTATTGTATGTATTAACAGTAACGTGAACCAGAAGATAATGTAGGCAGTTATAATTAGATTTAAATTAGTGCGTTTTAGGTGGACTACAAAAAAAAGTCATATTTAATTTAAGTCGAAACGGTTTGGTTCCTATCTCAATGTAGCAAGTACCTACTTAAAATATTATGTGGAATGTGGTTCGTAATTTTTTTTTTTCATTTTCATTTTCTAGAAAATATATTTTCCTCGCAACACGGTGGGCGAATCGTTTATTTGTTCGAGACCTTTCAGATTATAATTGTTATTATATTATTACCATAATCATTATAGAAAATAAACACTTCCCTCTTATTCTCGCCGTTAAACTTCCGCTTGAATTCGTACAGACGGATTCGGCCGGTGACCTCAAACCTCTCGGAGAAAATATTTCTATACTGATATATTTTTTTTTAAAATTTGCCGATTACCGCCTCGGTGTTGTCGTTTAACTACTCTCTACGTCAGGAATACGGTTCGGGTGTATTTATATATATATATTAAGCGTATATAGCGTACAATATAATACGCTGGGCGCTCGCTAGTAAACCATCCCCGACCGACGACGACTGCAGGTCTTTCGTGGAAATCGGTCAAATAAACACCCTTCCGGTAAACTTCTCTGCACCGCGGACTCTCACCACCCCACGACTTTGGCCACTATTATCATTTCCCCGTGGTCGCATATTGTTGATGCTGCGCCAGTGCAATGTACGTCGTTTGTTTTCGTTCCGAGACATTTACCGTCCGGGACCGTACACGTCGGGCACAACCCTCCCCAGCCCCGCCTCCACCACAACCCACGCACGATCATCCCCGACTGGGAATTTGAAATAAAACAACATTACCTTGCGGACCGCCGCACTCCTTATCATATTTTTATTCATGAGTGATTACCAGCTCATTTCGTTTAACGTTTTAATATCGCGCCGCGTGTAACGTTGCTAGTGTGTGGGGCGTGGGTAGGTGTGTATAATACTGCCGTGTGTGTGGGTGTCGCATTACCGTTTCAATTCCTCCGAGTTCTTTTCCCAAACGCATCGACCATATTATTATTATTTATACATTTTCGGCAGTCCGGTATCATTTACGTGCGTTATATTTCATTTTGTTTTCTACAGAATTCCGGCGGTGCGTCAAAACAATAAAATATTATTTTAACGAATAGGTATATTATACCGAGAACGTTTTATACTTTGCTTTATGATCTTACATTTTTTTTCCGGGTCAATGGATTGAAAAATATACTGTACATAATTCATCGTCAGTGTACCTGCCTAATAATAAAAATCAATAAATTGTTATTCGCCCGACAATTTTCAAGGAATCACTTGAAATATCACATGCTAAAAAAGCGGATAAGTCGGGTATTTTCATATTAAACGGTTTTGTAAAAACGATAGAACCTCGTTAAGTCACAATGAACACCTCTCTGGACCCACACTCGTTTTTCTCCGAATATCATAAAATCATGTTTCATATCATACCGATCGTATAGGTACTAGGTAGGTATTATATATTTTATACAAAAATAATACTGAGGACGAAGAATGTAGGATGAGATAGATAGGTACCGATACGATACGCATACCTCTGTGGTCCCGGAATATATTATAATAATATTATATAAAATTATAGAGGGTGGACTATAAGAGACCTGCACCGACCGCCTGTGCGTCACCGGAGGCGCGGCCTGTGTTGTGTGCGACGTGATTTTACGGTCGCCGGCGGCGGGCACGGCACAATAATAATATTATTATCGCGGTACGACACGACGGCTTATCACCCTGCCGCGGGCAAATGTCCTCGAGATGTTCCGGACCATCGTCGTTTTCGACGTCACGCGGACGTCCTCTCGGCGCGCCAAAATGTCTATAATATTGGGCCCGCCCATCTTTCGTCCGTCGATCGCAGGTTACCGGGGTATAATATTACCATATCGCCGGGCGGAATGTCGCCCGAGGCCCCGCCGAACCACCTGCACCGGTGCCGACTGTCGTGTAATGACCGCCGCCCCGGACAAGAGCACCGATGTGGTATAAATCATTGGGTTATTATCATCGTCGTCGTCGTCGTAGACCGCATCTATTGCGCGTATAATAATAATAATAATATGTATAGACACGCGCGCGAAATACGACCATTGTATATAGCTGCAGCGATCCACACTTTGATTTCACCCACATGCCCACACCCACCCACCCACTCATCCCGTTTATACAAGCCTTTGTCGACGATCAGACACGTAGTCCACCGCGCTGTCCGTAAAATATGTATATTTCCCGTGTGAGTCAATAATATAACAATATATGCAATGTACAATACGACCCCGGTTATTTTATACAGGGTGATTTTTTTTTATACCTAAGACACGTGTCGGTTTATCGGTCATATTTGTTGTGTTTTTTGAAATGTACATATACATGGTATTTAATAATAATAATAGTACCTATTTATTTTTCACCTTTGAATAGCACCCGTAAATATTGCAAAAAACTCGTGCATTTCTGAGTTATACTGCACTTTTTTCATTTGTGATCATAGTGACATGTTTTCATATTTTAACGCTAATCTTTCGATTATATTTTTTCTAACCAAAATAGAGTAAATAAATGGAGTTTTATAGAAATAAAATACATTGTATAGCGCGTAATTATTATAATATTATAGTTTAAACTATTTGAATAAGTAAAAAAATGGTGGAAAATTACCAATCTTATATTATGATATACTTTAAACGCTCGTGGTTAATACACTTAGTTTGGTGAGAATTATTCTGATTCGTTATGTGAAATTAAAAACAATATTATAAGTGGCCGTAAAAAAAAATATGATAAGATCCAACCCACACCATGATAATAATTTAGATTTTCTACAAAAGCTTACACTTTATTAAAATTACACAAATTCACAAACATTTAATGATAAAATGCGTAGGTAAGTCTTAAATAACAAAACAATAAAATTAGATCATATTATTATAATATTATATTTGAAAGAAGGTTAGATTTATATCAAAGTAGACGGGTGGGTATTGTGGAGGTTACGGTGTTCCAGGTTTGTTGTTGGCTAAATCCAGTTTAATAATATTTTTTGGTTGATACTCAATGGGTTAGTTTAATATTATTGTTGAATAATAATATTCTCACACATGAGTATTGGCAATTTGTAAATATTCTTCGTGAGATATAATGAACTAGCTATCGTAGGTATGTCATAGTAAATTTATATAACTCTCATATTGTTGTTAATTGACATTTTCTCTTAGATTTTTCGTATATTGACTTACGACGGAATATTTGAAGTGATTTCAAATATAATATTATTTTTTTTTTGTAGAAGAATCGAAAGTCAATTTAATATAGGAATCTCTTATAAACAATACATTCGAGTCATCAAGAAGCCTCCCTCAATACAGGGAATTGCTATTTTGTTTTTATGAAATATGAGACTAACATAACAATATTATATTTCTACATCATATCCGTACCTATCGAGCAAATAACTTTCAGTTGAATAAAATTGTTTTCATTATTAAACATGTACTATATTGCTATGATAGAAGTATGTTATTTGTTGTAGATATTAGTATATGAATTTATTATAATGTTAAAAAAAATGTACTGAGCGTAGTATAAAAGCATTGTCATATTATGTCAAAAAACAATCTTTAAAATTTCCTAGACTTTTTTTCCCAAACACGCATTTTAATATATTAATTTTCAATCATAATTATTGATAAAATACAATAATTATGTAATTCAACTATTCTTCAAAACCTTGGCGTCATTTTCGGGATGCGATGGTGTGAATTGTCATCTCATACATTGGCTCTTTATATTTTATGGTATTCTAATTGAAATCGATAGACGGTTTTAATGATAAAGCGTTATTTTTTTATTATTTCAATTTTCCTAAGCTATCAGTATATTTATTGAACATTATTATATATATATTGGTTAATATTCAATACGTTATCCATTTTAAATACTATATTATCCAAATTTGCATTTGCTCAGCTATATTTTTAGTCGAACAAAATATTCAATAATCTTTTTGCAGTCACATTTTTAATATACAAAATATAATATCATATAAATGTACGGGTACTAGTTTTTTAAAGAAAAATACGATCAATAAGTAAAATTTAGTAATGTTAACGTGTAAGGAGTATATAAGTTCTGATTTATAGAGCAGTTATAGCAGGTATAGGGACCTAATAATATTTTTGTGCAAAACCCTCTCTCCACTCGTGACTTTCTCAAGTATTTGAGGCTATATTTATACTCAGTAATTTCGGATAGAATAGCAAAATTAAAACGGACATTTTAAACAGAAAAGTGCGTGTGGTGCAGTGAGTAGGCATTACAATGCGCTTACCATCATAATATGCCTTGACGATCAGTTATTACGCACATGCAGCGGTCTATAGTATATATTTTTTACTCGGATTACCTACCTACTTATTTACACGGGAGTGGTTTTACGATCGAAATGTTTGAAGTCATCAACGCGTAACAATTAAGTCCACAGGACTACAGCGATTCGTACGTTATATTATTACGCGCGCGTGGTTAAGGAGCGTGAAACGACTATTATCAAGTGATTCGTGCAGCGACATGAGGCAAAGGGTTGATTTTATTAATAGCAGTCATGTGTAGGTGACGCGGCGACTGAGCAGTGAGCGGAGAGTGAGAGAGAGAGAAAAACCTTACACGAATCACGGAGAGAGCAGAAAGCATCCGAGAGACATTGTCATGTTTGGTTTAATTAGAAAATAGTTTACCCGCGGCAGTCGACGACTATGACTATTATGCGTATATCTTGTATCTTATGCTCATGTATACATATATATATATATATAAATGACGCCAGCCCGTCAGAGGGGCTTTAAGCAAATTAAGTTAATGGCTTTTAATAGGAATAGTGTATAGAAATTTAATCCTCGTGCGTTTTTCGCGCAGGTATCCTACGTCTGCCTCGAGTCGCATACATATTAGTATGTTGTATTATTATTATCCATTTGTATTTCAAACGCCGCGCAACAGCTGATATTATTTTGACTTGATAACTTATCCACTGAAAAATTAAATCCCGAGAGTTTATTTTACATATCCAAAGAGTTGTAGAATAACGTGATAACAATTTATTACCTACTACCTATATAGCAGGTGATGGTGCTCGAATATTAAACAATAATATAATACGATGATACATAATATATTGTTAAAATTATTACTATTATTATGTTCCGTCGGAATAAATGCAATTTATTTATACTGCGAATGCCCGCGTTTACAACTAATCGATAAGGAAGTACCTGACCTATGAATTATAATATGTTATAAAAACATTTAACGAGAAAATTAAATATTTGTATTCCTCTTGTCATTATAATGTCGTTTAAAAATATATTTATACAGTTTCGCTCGTAGCTGATGATAAATTCAACGAACTGATAATTTTATAATATTGTATTATAATTTATAGGTCATAATTAAATTGCTGATAGTTGAATTCTATACAAAATCACCGACAAACATGGCCACGACTTGCGTCTAATATTTTATATTACTTACACATAGGTAATCAAGACAAATTGCGTATGAATTTATTTTTTCGTTCCTAATATAGATAACCACAAGGCTGGACGTTAACGAATTATATATTAAACTTAAGTCGATATTACGGAGTTTGACGTAAAAAAATATTATCAACAAACTAATATTTTTTTTGTGCACTTAAACATTGAATTTAAATAAAATTTTAAAAAACATTGTAAAATTCAGGCGCGGACTAGCTGGGATGCTGAGATGCTACAGCATCCTTGCCCTAAAATATATTTGCCCAATATTTTTTATTATATATTTAAAGACTCTAGACACCTAATGAACAGCAGATTGTTACCAACTTACGATTACTAGCAGTCTATAATATTGTACAACTTTGATTGAAAATTTGTTGTGACTTGTACTTATTTACGTTTTTAACGTATATTTTTTCAAAACAAAATAAAATATATTAATATTTTATAAATAATCTACATGTATTAGATTCGTCCCAACAATTTTTTTTGTTATTTGCCCTTTAAATTGTGTAGCATCTCATGGCCTATATTGTAAATAAATCGTCATATAGCTATTAACTAGGTATAATACAAGGACAATACAATCATAATATAATATTATAAAAACTAAAACATTTTAAAATGTACATATACTTAATATAATAATGAAAATTCGTTAGAAAGAAACAAATCATTGTTTCAGTAAATTATTTTTAGCTAATGAATTGCCAACATACATTTAAATATATTGATAGCACTATTTTTTGACATGTGATTTTGGGGTAAATGTGAAACATAGAATAAATCTGTAATATATGTTTGTTTAGGTACTTGATTTTCTATAAATTAACTATTCATTTTCATAATTTGTTGTTATTATTTGTTTTTTTTAACTTACCTATAGGCATCAATTCACATTATTTACAAAGAAGGTCTATTACAATAGATGTGTTCCTTTTTTATATTGTCATAAAAATATAATATTATATCATACTATTATTTTGTTTTGGGACGCATTTATTATATTATATACCCGACTGATGTCATAATTTTGGAATTTTGTGTATTTTTTTATTTTATGAGGGGGAGGGCGCAAATAAATACAAAGCTCGCTATTTGAAGTAAATGATCTTTTATTACTAAACCTGTTTAATATAAATTGCCATTTCCTTACTCGTACCCGTCTGTTCTAGAAATATTTAAATTTCACGGTTCAGATCTAACGCTAAAGTTGTTGTTGCAACTTGCTATATCGGTGATGATAAATTACACGGCAGCATATAGTTTACATATTATTATCTTGTAATGGTAATTTATTTCATTAGAGCCTGCGTAGAACTCTCGGTAAGTCATTTACTTCCACGAAATGCACATACGAGACTTTTTATTCACAGTGGAGTTTTTTCAAAGGTGGGTTAACACGCCGCAGTATAAATGCATATTTAATTTAATTAATACGAAATATATTATTTTAAAATATCTGCGTGGTGAAAGGTAAAAACGAAGTTTTTATTTGGGGGGGGGGGCGGATTGACTCGGGATAAAACCGACGGTAAAAAACTAGGGGAAATGTTTTTCATTCCATTAAAAATAATAACTCGATCTATAGTCGATTCAATGAGGTTTTCGTAGAACAGCAGCATACAGGGTGTTTGAATGCTAAAACGATAAAACACCATATCATTTATTATACTTATATTCATTTATAAGTACACCACGCGTTCCGTTGAACAATAAACAATCATGTCTCACGGAGTACCTACCTAAGGTATACGGTATACGACCGAGTGAAATAAAAATAATAATATTTTTCTTGACATTTCGATGGACTTTTCATTAACACTTTTTGATTGGTCTCGCGAAAAATAATACGAAACACATAATACACGCATATATATATATATATATTATATTATATACGCCCACGCACACGTACCTAACTCATACACACACACACACATGCAGCACACGCTCACACATGCATATATATATATCGTCGTAATAAGTTACAAGGGAGAAGCAATTACGGTGTGTACGTGCTTGGCAAACGGACGTGTTTTGTCGTCGAAAAAGAATTTTAGTTTTTATTCCCGACCCCCTCGGGGGCCCGTAGTCCTGTCGTCACTGCTGCAGCAGTTCTTCTCCTCAATTTCTGCCGTGTGTTCAATTTCATTTCATTTCGGTTTGTCCTATCTCTATTCTCTCTTTTTTCCCGGGAAAAAAAAAGAGAAAAAATTCGACCCTCCCGGCAAATCACGTTTGATATAGGGAAAGGTGGGAAAAGTTTTTTTTTTTCAGCCATACAAACATGGCCTCTGAAAATAAACTGTGTCCGACAGTTATATTGTCCTTGGACGCTACGTGATAGTATATGACAAGAAGGGCGTAATACGAAATCTTTTTGGTCAATGGAAAAAAAAATAGTAATAATAATAATAATACCGTAATAAATGTACTGTGACGAAGTTTAATAAGAAACTATTATGCGGTGTGTTAAAATAAACTTCTAATTCTATATATTTTTGTAGAGTACGTTTTTTTTTGTCCCTGTAATCTATACTGTGTTCATTCATTCACTATACCTCTATGATATTTATCTATTTATCAAACCCACATCATTTCAAATTCCACATTTTCACACAATCGATACTAACTACCTGCTTCATATTAATTCTTCTATTATATCAAAATATTACTTCTGTAGTAGTTGTTATAGAAATTATTTACTATGCGTGTGAAATGATTAAGTTTATTCTTAACGACATTCGCGTTAGTTTTTTATGGTCTAAATAATTCGAGATTAAGCGTGACATCTAAAATTATTAAAATGTTTATTTTTCTGTTCAATTATTATTTTCAGAATAATACAGTAACGAATATAATTATTATTACTATGTAAATACCTATTATATATAATATTATGAAGAAATATACTTCTTAGATCATAAAATATGTTAAAACTAGAAAACAGATAACAGTTTTTTAGTTCATATTATAATGCCCCGTTGAAACATAATTAGAATTATTATTGTTTTATTTATTTTAGTAATATGGTTGATCCAATCAGAAAATAAAATATCTGTATTATTACTTACATATCACGAATATAAGTAATTTAAATTAGTTTTGATTTTTTGGTTTAATATTGTATTGCTGTTTTGGCACAATTCGCAGATATCTTTGCTATATAGATTCAAGATTGCTGAAATTATATCATAATATATATAGTGTCTAAATCTGGAAAGGTCATCTTATCGCTGTAAAACCCACAAACACTAGATTTAACAACGACTGTATTAATGTTTATTCATTTTAATCACGTGCAATTGGTTTCCTCAAATTGCTTTGGAATTACATTTTTAATTCAGTCCCGGACATTGTCGAGCTAATAAAACATTCCAAACGCATTTTCACAAACAGTATCAGTGCCCGTGGCGCTATCGCTGTGCGGCCATCGCGGACGAAGAGCTTGCCTCAGTCGCACACACACACACACACACACACACACACACATACACCCGCTCACATCCGAGTACAACAAAAGTATTATACAGTGTACTATTATACCGGCCGAGGGTTAAAATTTCTTCAACTCTTGTGTGTGGGTGTACTAGTGCGCGTGTGTGTGTGTGGGTGTAAGTGTGCGCGTGTGGGAGGCGCATCACACGTTTGTGCGTTGAAATTTAAGGAGTCCGCCGGCGACGGTGGCGGATATCTTTTGAATACGTACGCCGAATACTTAATGAGCGAGCGATTTACGAGTCCCTCGTATCAGACCTATGGACCCCTCGGTATATTACCAAGACTGAAGGATGCTGCTGCCGCTTGTGTGTGCTAGAGACCTTTAAAATATGTTCGGGCTATACATAATAAGTATAACGGTCAGTGTGTGTATATGTATATGTAAATAGTGGTCCCCAGAGAGCCTGCGGGACGGTCTACTATGGTTCGGGTGGAAACGATTTCGCCGAATCTAGAAAACCAAGATTATGAAATAAACTGTAGATACCTATATATTATAATATACACACTGCGTATAATACGACTACTACTCTAAGAGATGTAACAATATCGGATAAGTTTTTTTGTCGATAAGGCGTCCTCTGCAGCCGACCGTATTAATAAAACCGTCAAACTTCGAAGTACATATTATTATAATAATATACGATCATATTATTACAAAGTAATGGCGAGTGTTTAGTGACCGTATAATATTGTGGTGCACAGCAGGTAGGTAACCGTATCTGCGGTATCGCGCGCAATCGTGGTACCCTAACCGTTCACAGAATATAACCCTAAAATACCTACCGATATCGCCCGATGCTGTTGTCCTCCGGGAACGCCGCCGATATTATAATATTCAACAGACGATAAACATCATGTCTGCGTTTTTACGAACGAAGCGATGTCAAAAGGTAAATCGTAATATCACTCTATCTGTGGGCGTATCTGCCATCAAATATGCTAGAGCTGGGTCCTACAACTGTAAATTAGCTCTCTATTATCTCGTTTGACTGCGATTAACCTCTCAGAGACAGAGTCAGAGAATATATCTCGATCGGACAAATAATGATATTATTATGATCTCCGTGCACCGCAACGGTTGAGGCAGCTGATGGCGTCTCGTATAATGTGGGTGGTCGGTGCGTAGTACAATTTTCAAATTTTGCTATGTCTACAGCGACCCTGTTCGTGTGTTTTTTTTGTGTGGAAGATATTTTGCATAAGCACGACGGATAAGAATGAATGCCGAGCAAAACCTTGCCAATACAACGGATTGTTATTTTGACAAGAGTGTAGCCCCACGCCGTGTTTGGAAACTCTAAAGAAGTCCAAGACGAAACTAACTTAATCCGGTGTCGGGTGAGAGAGTAGAAGTAAAGCCACCTTTTTGGCAAATCCGATTACGAGACCTGTTGTTTTGGTCGCATTTTGTAGTTGGCTACAAGCCAAAATCTCCGTTAAGTCAAGAACGCTACTAACGAACCGCTTACTAAAAAATGCATAGAAGAAAACGAGGTAAAGTACCTACTTTACGAGGTTAATTTTTTTTTTTAAAATACGACAATATGACTCTTACACATACAATTTGTCGAAATTCAACATGACAACCTGTATTTATAAAATTATATGTTAAATATAATATTTTAAAATATCTAACAGTAAATTAGTGTATAAAATGAATCAATTAATATGTTTCAAAAACGAATTCACAAACAACTGTATAATAATTAATAATAAAAAATAAGTCGTTTAAATGTTAAAACACTTATACTCTAAATACACATTGATCTATAACTACATCTATTCATGAATAGATGCATAATTTACTAACCTATCATTGCGTAACTTGGATTATATTAAATAAAAACAAAACGTTTGAATCTCAAGATCAAACCAATATTTAGGTGAAAGCTAACATCAGTTTTTGATGATAAGTTTTATCACTATTGAGAATGGCTCTGTGTTCATTTCCAATAATTACAATATGCTTCCAACTTCTTAATCACTCAACTATAATTGACTCTACCACGACATTGTTATAACATTCAACGAATGAATAAATTTATTATTACGTAGCTGGTATTATGATTACATAGTAATATGAAATATTATGTACCTATATACCTAACTCTATACGTACGAGATTTATTGTTGATTGGACCATATATGTTTCACAACAAACAATAGAAAGGGATCGGCAAAGTTTTTGGCACGAAAAGAAATTCGAATGGTGTGAGTGGCACAAATAAGTTCGCCAGATAGACTCGTTAGAGAATGGAGATACAAAGCTTTTTGATTCTAGCAACCGTGGTATATTTACCCAAAACCAATAGGATCTGCCGTCGTAATACAATTTAAAGGTCCTCGGATTCTCTAAAACACAACGCCACACCAAGCGCAACTTTGTCAATTTCCTTTGCCCCGCGTTCATTTAACTCGTCCCACTACCCTCTGCCCACGACAAGTTTGTTTGTTCTCTGATGGTTCACATGGTCGTCAACCCTCACCATCGGCCCACCAACCACCCGCCCGTCCGCCCAACCACCCACCGACCCGTTCGTTTGTCATGTCTAATTGTCCCTACCCCACACTCCCTCAACCCCTCCCCCTTCCTCCGCACACCCCAGACTTGCACTCGGAGTCTCTGTCTATCCGCAGGTAATAATCTGAATGCCCTCGCATTTGCAAATCAAATCGTATTCACCCGAATTATACACCGAAGAGCCTCGTATATAGCGGAAACTCATGAATTATTCAGGAACACTTGGTGTACGAAGCACGCACACACACACACAAATACATATACACACACACCCACGCACGTACACCCCAATCACCCCATCACCATTCCCTCTGCCGCCTTACCCACGATGTTGTAGCAATCGCCGAGTATTTTATATATATGCTTATACGCCACAATGGCGCGCTTGGTGGCAATATATTTATTATTTTTTTTGTTTATCATTCGAACGTTAAAAAACAACAAAAATACCACCGTGTCATAACCTAACGAGTTTTAATGGTCAATTTTTATCGATAATCGGTGATTACTCGTGTGGGGGTCGTTTGTAAAAACATAAAAAAAAAAAAAAAACAAAAAACAAAAATAAATAAATATTACAATTCGAAAGGATTGGGGCTTTGATGAGCTACTATTATAAAATTTGAATAGAAGTAGCGGCAAGGTGGGGAATAGTAGGAGGAGGAAGGGTGAGGGGGGGAGGAGGAGGATGGTAAAAATATCAGGCCTTAATTACCACCAGCCGACCGAGTTTTAATCCGGATTTTATTGCCGGGCAATTAGTGAGGAATTTAATTACTTTTCATGGACGAGGACAGAGAGTCCGAAGGGGTTGTACCTCTTGCTCTCCTTCCCTCCCCCTTATCCACTAACTACCCCATTCGCGTTTGTGTAATTACCGGGTTTTATTGTCGAATGAGTGGAAAAGAACGACGATGCCCTCAGTCGGCTAAGCTATTTTGGCCCAGTTGTGCGATGTAAAATTCGAACATAAAATTATGACGGTTTTGCTGTGAGGCGGATACGCACATACATCTCGGTATAGTAATGTTATGAGCAATACTGTATAGTTTGTAGCTTAAGACTAAAGTTAAGTGTTGAAAAAAAAAGAAAAAAATTTAATGATCCATAAAAGTTTGTTTAGCGGTCCGAGCGTTCAAACAGTTCTTAAAATACATTGTACAGTAGTTCAAGTCGGCTGACTGTGTTGGCCGACCAACGATATAAGACGGCGCATATATTATAATATCCAAATCGTGTGATAAAAAAAATAAAAAAAAATAGGACTCGCGGGCGAAATGCACTGCATGTGTGTGTTACGGAAGCAGCAGCAGTTAAAAAAAGAAAAATTATTCATGGTCCGATTTTTCGGACGTTCACTCCGTCTCGGATGTTTGAATAAGCCGAACACGACTTAGGCGTAGCTGCGGTTCCGACTACAATATTATAATTGATATTATAATATTGCACAGTATAATTTATTATTATTGTTGTACAACACGTGTATATAATAATAATAATATTATTATAGCCGACAAAATAATATTTGCACACACCCGATTGAGCGTCTGAGGTGAGGGAGGAGGTTCCTGCTGATGGTGATTGCGGGGGTGGGGTGTATGGGGTGGCGGCGGTCGGGGACGGAGGGGAGGACGGGCAGCAATACGACTGTCATAAACAACTGTCGGGCCAGAGCAGAGTTTTGGTAATATATTATCGCTCTGAAATCTCATCACGGTAAGCCGTTGCCGTGCCTAATAATTTAATCGGTTGTGCGTCGCAGGTAGACGTGGCTGTAATAATAATAATTATTATGTAGTGCGTACGCAAACTTAACACGTCGTGTGTGTTTCGAGGACGTGGAAATATGATATTGTAAATAGTGTGATGATAATAATAATAATAATAATAATAATAGTAGTAATATAATATTATGTCGGTCGACTCTGTTGTTACACCAGCGCTCGTATCTAAATTAATATATATTATTTCAGTAGGTTCGCGAGTCGTGTTTGGATTCGATTAACCACGTTTGGACGGTTGTAGTATATTAATAATTAGACATATTTTAGACACATACAAACAAAATATATTATATTATAATTGTACAGCAGTCGTATACCATGCAACGGAATAGACGGGCGGTCGTTCATCATTTTTGAATATTATGTACCTACGTGTAATTATTAATAATGTACTACATGTAAACCAGCTTACAATTATTATTTTAGTCATAATATCGTGTACTGTATTATATCAATGGCATAGGTAGGTACAAATCGAGTTATACAATATAAAATACCCGATCTTTAGGAGGAGGTCACTGGTCACCACTATAACATCAAATGTTGTGGATTATTTAACTCAAAAATGGATAAATAAAAAAACTGAATTAATAATAATTGTGTATAACCACGCGATGTGTTAAAAACAGAATTGAAAACCACGATGTTGATTTTGTTGAGATTTATTCGATCAAACTCAACCGTTCTTGAGTAAATAATACCAGACGTATATTAACGATACACGTAATATTATATATATTATTGATAAATAAACGAAAGTATATCACCAAAAAAATCATAGCAATAAAAATTACCTAATTGAAATAACTGTAACGAACCGCAAGAATAAGAGAAATTATTAACGTATCGAAAAACGATTGTAATAGCATTAACTAGCATTTATTAATAATAATTCGTCGATGTCAAATCTTGTAAAATGCACAAAAATATTAAAATCGCTACTATTATTGTTTCCACGTTCCACATTGGCAAATTACCATATGAAATTGTTTGTAAATTGTGAACCATTATATTATTTTTTCAATCGTCTTACGCGATTATTATATTATTATTTCAACGGTGTCGATTGGTTCATCCACTCGTAATATCGGTGACTTAGGTGAAAACCACTGTATACGTTGTCTTGCAACCTGCTGCAGTTTCCCGTGAGTACGCAACGACCACTGTTGTAGTTGTCTGTTAATGCCTTTCTCCATATTTTTGTCACGTTTCGAAAACATTGATTATTATGTATTTTACGTATTCGCGTTTAAACGTAAATATTTGATAAGGCGACGGTTTTTAATGTACTTTCACGGAGTCGCCATTACAAACTTAACTCCGACCAGATGCGCGATAAAACATGTATCTCATTTACTCATCAAGTATTATGCATTATTATTATTATTCACTGAAACGAACACCGCGTTTTCAGTTAGAATCTGATCAGTTTCTTTGACACTCAGCTGCTGGTGTATACATCTGGATCTCACATTACACTCGGGAAGGCAGGGGAGGACCCTTTGCCGTAATATGTTTCGCCTAATGAAATTTTCCAAGTTCGCGTGTAATTGGAATAACTGTATTAATGTTAGTGTCAAAATCCGTCAAAAATACAAGTACGATATTATGTAATAATATACGTCGTACGCACAAATGCATATACTACTGGTATAATATAAATATATACCTACAGGGTGATTCACCGATCACGCTCGATTCCATATCGCCATTGAAAAACCTGATAGATTTATTCGAATTCTGATTATTCAAATTTTTAATTAATATGATACTTACAGAATAAATATCACCCTTTTTTAGATTCTGAGCGAAGCGATGAATGTATTGATTTTACAATGATGTGTGTTTTTTTTATTTTTTATTTTTTTTTTTTTTTTTTGTATCTGTCATTACCTTTTAGGACAGTAAAAATGCTTGTATTTTTTTCAACGGTAACTTTTCTGATAGGAAAGTGAATCTAGTTGGTACTTTGGGGGTCAAAAGTCAACATTTCTCAGTAGTTTTCAAAAGTGACGTGAAAATCAAAAGAAAAATTAAGGAAAAATTTCGAGAAAATCGATTTTGGTTTTTGGTGTAACTCTAAAACAAATTAACGTATATACATGACATTTTCACTGGTTGTTTATATTTGCATTTTCTACACACGATAAAATTTTTAAAATATTTTTATTTGTTTTGAACTGTTGAGGAACATTTACATTTTCCAATTTTATTAATATTTTTTTCTATGGATGTCAATAAAACTTTATTTATTGGGTAAAAAAGCTTGAAAATTTAATACAAGGCTCCTGATATATTGTTACAATAGCAGTTGAAAAATATTAAAAATACATAGGCAAAATTTTTTTTTATAAACATTTAAAGTTCAAATTTCGACAAAATTTATCAAATTTATAATTTAATAATTATTTTGTAGTTAAAAATTTATAAAATGTTCAACTTCTATAGCTAAGGATTGAACATTGAAAACAAGGCTCCACGTAAATAGGTTATATATAAATTACTTTATTTACAATAATATTATCAAATATACTTGGTAATACCATAGGATGACTAACCGTTTTCGCTCAGAATCGTTTTTCTTATACAATGATATTATATCATTGAATTCAAATTTAACATCATCCATTAAAAAATCTGTTATGTTATTAACCTAGCCATGTGAATTTTAGGCAACATAAGTAATTTAACTACAATTTAGACACCGAGATGGTATGTAGGTCAACTCCGTATATCGATTAGGGATTAGAATTGGACCCTGGACATAGTATAATTGACTACTAAGCAAGATAAAAAAAATATGAAAAAAAATCATACTAACTGCCTATTTGTTAATTGAAAAAATTTTAAAAATTATAATTAATGTATAACCTCGTAATGATAAGTTTTTTTTTTATCTAGAACTACCGAATTACAGAAGAAATATACAAATAATTGTTTTTGACGTGAACGGATTTTATGGACTAAAGTAGGTACGCCTACATACAAGTCGTATTTGACAGTTCGACGCATGCTATTTAAACGCGTATAATATAATTCTCGTATAAGTTTGCGAATACATAATACTGGCTTTCGACGATTTATCAATACGCCTATATAACATAGCATTGCATAAATATTATAACGATAATACTATAACATTTCAGCGTATTATCATGAAAGGACGGAAAAGAGAAGAAAAAACTCGTAGCAGATGGCGTATGCTAAACATTTTGCGAATCATTAAGCGCCGTCGTTGTTGTCGTCATCACTGCCGCTCCTCATTGTTATTAATTTTTATTAGAGAGAAACTCGACTCGAGATTCGTGATTTTACGTTCAACATTTCAATTGAAAATAATAAATATTCGGACAGATTTACAATTCAATTATCGGGAAACGGTTTGGCGTTATCGCGTCGGGTCGAAAAACAACAACCTAAACTCTCTTGTCGGGACACGGTTGCACTGTCGTAGCGATTTTATTCACACACACGCACAAGACTTGTCCGAGCCCGAAATCCCTCGGGCTCCACGTCCAATTTTTCTCATTTTTTTTTTTCCCCCGACCGTATATTCCCTCGCGAAATTCCTCGCAATATACGAGATTACCTCTTGCCTCGCCCCGGCCCGAGTCGCTTAATCGCGCGCCGCACAAAGTCCAAACGCGTGGCCATCAATCAATAATCATAATAATAATACGGGCGATGGTGCCGTGCGACCCCGTCGGCCGACCGCGTTGCCGATGGCGACCCTCGATATCGGGACGACCCTCTCCGACGTCTCTCGTTTTCCGCGCAGCTTAGTACGTTTCGACTCGATATCGTTTATCTATATTCCATAATAACAACAAAATTACAATAAAATGTCGTCCTACCGCGGTATAACTGTTATAATATTACGTATACGTTTAATAATAATAATTACACTACGATGGTGCCCGTGCTTATTGATTCCGACGAATGCGTCGACAGCGATTTCCCGTGCCCGCTCCGATCGGCGATGGTCGATATATACGCGCGTATATATATATATATATAGGTAGCAAAATAATAATAATATGCACGTGTGATGGCCAAATGGCGTGCGTCTAAAATCCAAATGTTGTATACTTGCAGGCTATTATAATATGGACGCGGTGATGATTTATTGCGTAGCGAATTCGGTATGTTCGCGTGACTGTTGATATGATATATTATTATTCCGACGGATCGCCGTGTAGGAAATAACCGTCACGATGACTCTGTGCACGCCGTCAAGGTTTTTCGTTTTGTTAAAAATAAATAATAAAATAATTCCGAACCGACACGACGCGTCCCTGCAGCCTCCCAGACCGAAAACAGCAGCTAATCGACATCGATCGATTTTATAATTGTATTATTTTTTTTTTTTTTATTATTATTCCGAAATACTTTAATTCGCACCCATAATAAATATGCGTACAACGTGCGTGTGTGTATGTGTGTGTGTGTGTGTGTGTGAGCGCGCACTGTGCATTCAATGAGTTTGAATAACTTTTTTGTTGTATTTTTCAATACTGTTATTCTGGTTTTACGCTGCAACTGTTGTACTGATCCATTGTTATTACTATTACTGTACTAAACTAACTGCAGTGGTTTTATTATTCGTTGGAAATAATAATTTCGACCTACTCGATACGATAAAAAAAAAATTTTATCCGACGGGCACAATATAGAAGTAATAATTTCGGAATGCTAATATTAACAGTTGCAAAAAAAAGTGTATTTTTTAAACATTTTTCAACAAAGAAACTTTATATTATATTGCAGTACCATTATACACGTTTTTTTTTCAATAATAACATTTTACGACAGGTATATATTTGCCCTCTTAACATTTTAGTGGTTCAAATTTTATAATGATATGATATAAGTAACTGTACAACGCCGTCAAATAATGTATTTTGAGTAAATATAAAAAAGCCGTACAAAAAAAAAATGAAATATTTTAATCATCAATAAAAATGGATATTGGGTTTTTTTAACAATAATAATAATGAATGTTCATAAAAAAAACCGTTTGGTTTTGTGTTAAATGAAAATACGTATTAATTGCCGTATTCGCATGACAGTGAAATATTGTGAGCTTAAAACTGACGTCTTTAGTTTTCCGAAAATCACCAAGTTGACAACCTGTCCGTTCATATTCGTTTGTTTTATTTTTTTATTTTAGAATATTCGCGTATATGTCATATTATGTATATGTATAATCCTTTCCAAGGCGGACACCGCGAATCAATGGTTTTTTTAATAATATTATATTTATTTTCGTGACGTCTTATATATACTATATAACAATATGTATATAAGTATATTTTATTATTATACCAATCGTCACGCAAACGCATTTGCCGCTAGCCAATTGAGTGCGTAAAATCGAGGATGAAAGAAATGTAATTTCTTTTACGATCGTACGCAGAACGATAAAAATAAATTACCTCTTCATTTATTATTATTTCGGTACATATCACGAACCCTTTATTATATTGTTTTTTTTTTTTAAATCGTGAAAATCCCAGCGACTTGGAGCAGCTGCTGATGGCAAACTCGAGCCGACGATTTCTCGGCACTTTGTCGTGTCATCGGCCGTTTAAATGCTGCAAAGGTGGTATGCTAATGAACTTTTTTTTTGTTGTTCTGCGATGGCGACGGAACTAGCCGGCGGCGGGCGGTCAGAGTCGTGCGCGTAACTGATGTATGTGAGACAAAAGATGGGGAAAAAAAAATAACAACGCGAATTATTTCCTATTCCTGTAAAAGGGTTTTATTTTATTACATTTTAACAAGACCGCACTACGCCCGAGGACTTTTTGAGCTCATTACACAAGGCGTCTGCTCGGTCGTGTATATACAAAAGGATTTTTATTTTTCTCTCTCACCGGCTTTTTCCTCTTTTTATTTTTTGTAATACCCCGTGTACCCAGAGTCCCACTAAAATGCAAATTGAAATATCCCTCCCGCCCGCCGCCACCGCCGCGTTTCCCACGCTGCCCTCTGTCGTATATAATACGACCGGGAAGAACATGAGTTCTCTGTTCAAATATTCCTGGACTTTTGTCTTTTAATTTACGTCAATTAGAGTTTCAATTAGCGTCCCCACCCTCCGACGGCCGTCCTTTTTTTTTTTTTATCGCTCATTTTCGTATCCCACCCATAACTCACCTCCACACGACCACTCACACACCATCACGCTCAGTATATACGCCGTGCGTAGGCGTACACAAGGAACTTTTCCAATGTAAAACTTTTTACTCAGTCTGGTTTTTAAAACAAAAAAAAAATGTGCGCGTGTGTGTCCGTGTGCTCACACACATACATTTATATTATTATACGTACGCGGCATAAAGTACCGGGTAAACGCCAAGATGGTCCTCGGAATAACGCATTAACTTTAAAGGTCGGCCGTTTCATCCGCCGCGGAAATTTTAATTTGAAATAATTTTTTGTGCGCGAGGGGAGCTGCTGATGAAATTAAACGCAATTTCGCGACAAAAGACGCCTGTAGTTTTTTATGTGTTTCGATGACTATCATGCGGTGTCCCGAGCTTCGAGTAATAATAATATACGCGCTTCTCGGAAGTCGAGTTATCTTTTCAAGCTTTTATGAAAAAAAAGTAATATATATTCATCCACATGAATATTTATGTAAACTAAGTTAACTTTAATAATAATGGCCGTTTTAGATATAAGATGAAAAATACACTATAATATAATATGAACTTTTTTTTAAATAATAAAAATTAATAATACCACGCAGTAGATGGAGTGATAGTGTGGATACGTCTGTTAGGTATGATGAGCTGAGTGATTTATAATCTATAGAATACTGCGTTTGTCTTGTATTCCGGCACCTACATGGCTACATGTAAGTAAGTTATAAACTATTGTGAGTTCTAACCCTGTTGAAACAAAAAAGCAAATATATTTTTACAATTTGTAATAGTTTTAAGGACTTGAATATTTGAATATTCTCCGGTACAATTAAATTTCTTTTTAAAAGTTTCAATTATATGAATATATTATTTTTATCATTTTTATCATATCGTCAACTGTGGAAAAGTCAAGAAAAAAAGTAACGTTGAAATGAATTCATAAACAGTTGGAGATAATTAAAAAGTTGAAAGTACATTTGAATTTGCACCTTATTTGCCTATTAAAAATATAAATAATATAAAAGCACCGTCGTGCTCAGCTGTTTTATAGTTTTCCAATTCAATTTGAGAATTCAAACAAAACTTCAATTGGAAACCCAAGAAAAAACAACGTACTCGACGGGGAAAATAAACAATAATAATATATTATTATACATTTTAGGAAAATACGAAATAACGGCGTTGTCCGTCACTGAAATACATTTTCAGCGCCGACGACGAGCTGATAAACAAAGTTTTAATCCTGTTCAATAAGACGGGCTGCAGAGAGAGTAACCTTTGGAAGTTTTCGATATTAAACGACTGACCCTCTCCGGTTATCCAGTAGCAGCACCACGGTTAAGCCTTTGTTTCCCACTTAAGCACATCAAAAATTCCATTAGTACAGTATCTTAACGAGTATTAAAGGCAATTGAAAAAGCGAAAAACGTTCAAATCCCATTATGAGAGTACACAATAAGTCGTCAGTAAAAAAAAAAAAAATAAAATACAATTTCATTAAACCTTATTTTTTCTCTCCGCCGGAACAGTTGGTCGCGTAATAGAGATTTCGAAGATTTCAGTTGCATATTTTATGACCTCTTACAATGTAATTATCTTCCTTTTTTTTTCCACCCATCAGTGGAGTTAAATTATTCAGATATCTATTAGTGAGATCGATTCTCGCAGAGAATTTGCATCTTGGCGCTACATATTTTATAGCCCTTAGTGTTCGGATGCATTATTGGTTGTATATTAAATATGCATCATCGTGTGAATGGCAGAGACTGATTTATACGAATGGCTCCGAAGAACCCAAATCTATTCACTCCTAAATATATGATAATATGTATAATGGCATAGTGCTGCAATTATTTGAAACAATTTTAAAGGGTATAATAAATAGTAATTTAGGCATATATCTATAATAGTATATTATATTATGTACTGCATATTGTATAAATTAAGTATAAAGTATTTAAGTATACTTATGTTTAACTGGTTCAACTTCACCCTGAACCTGAATAAATCGCTATCAGAATTATACTGATCTCATAAATATGGTTTTAGAATCTACAACGGATTGTAGCGACGAGGGACCTCTTTGGAGGTAGTTCAAACGAAAAAAAAGATTGTAATATAGTTCCTCTGCAGGTTTAATGTAAAACGCAGATTGTATATATTATTATATTATGAGAGTTGAAACAGGCATTTTCTTTAAGAATTTTTCAGTTATATCAGAGATAGTAACGCCATTTACTCTAACCGTATCTGTAATTTATTTTTACCTTATACTGTATATCTACTATGGTATTATAATTAAAGTCTTTTGTAACAAGCAGACTATGCGGTGTCCATAATGTGAAATTTCAGACGTAAACATAATTGTAATTACTAATCTTGAATCTCGATACATTTATGAATAATTAAAAACAGATATTATACAAGTTTC
Source organism: Sitobion miscanthi (assembly GCA_008086715.1). Lineage (NCBI taxonomy): Eukaryota > Metazoa > Arthropoda > Insecta > Hemiptera > Aphididae > Sitobion > Sitobion miscanthi. The sequence continues at coordinate 21,843,914 of CM017800.1, forward strand.
TAGAGAAATAGGTGAATGGTAACTGAGTTAAGTATATTCTTATTGCAATATTGTATTCCCGATTTAAAAATAATTGAAACATAATATATGGTTTCATAAAAACAAAACTCCTTGCTTCAATAATAGTTATCAATTTATAAAATATGTGAAATAGAAATGCAACCCTAAATATAATTATAGCTATGACCATATAATATAATAATATACATTTTATCTATGGTAATAAAGTCTTAACAAGCATTCATCTGTGGAATATTTAAAAACATTAAGTAACCTTAGGTTTTATAATTTGACATTTTCATTTTCCACTGCAATAACCGTTCTACATTATTAAGTCTGATAATTACTTTAAAAATGATCTTAAACATGAGAATATTGTACACGTGCTCATATACATATAATGTCTAATGTGTTAACAATAACCACAGCGATTTCTTTTATTCGTAAAAAAACTATTTACATATCTAACTGCCTGTCCCTTTTTCTCTACCTTCCGGCGGTAACCATTTTCTACATAATATTATTCGTTTAACGGTTTCAATTTTTTTTTTTTACCACGACATTAATTTATTCGTTATGTTCATAGTCACTACTTCGAATATGATATCCACGTGACGTGCCTATGCTGCGACGCTGCCGTACTACACGATAAATTATTATTATTTCCACACCGCAGTAAGGCCTATACAGCTGCACCGATACAGTTTACAGCTAGAATTATATTTCTCGTGCTCGCGTAGATGGCGGTGCGCATAGTATTATTATATATACTATAGACAATCCGCCGAAAGTCATGCGTAGAACCGAATAATTCTCGAATGAATTTATAATATTATTATTATTATTATTATTAACGAACAACTCGAGAATGAAGTCGATCGAAACCGACTGCTTGACACGCGGACAATGTAATATTATTATATTGGTCTCCGCGGAAATCATAGTCTGGCAGGGTGACATTTGCTCGTAACTCGTAACATACCAACGAATTATAGTCCTGGTGACGGGGTGGTAGCAATATAATATAATAACTCTTCTAGTTTTTCTAAATTGCAGCCGAGCCGCAGCTAACACAATATATTGCCTCCGAGGACATTATTGTCGTCAGTCAACAGTCGTGTACGTTTTCAGTTCGTTTTCGATCCTCAACACTATAATAATATCATACGCGTCGCGTCTCTCTCCCGCGATGAAAGAACCACACGTCCACACTCGCAAGACTGTATCACATAATAATTATATATTAGAATATTATAATATTGTATGGTGCAATGAGAACCGCGTGCGGGACTGCCGGTCGCGACTGTAATAAAAAACAAGCGCACGTAAAGCACAAAATATTTGAAGAACGACGAGTTATAAATAAACATATTTAAAAAAAAAAAAAAACACACTCGGCTTGGCTGACGTATATTTTGTGAACGATTGTAAAAAGACCCAGCGGAGCTTATATTTCTCTTGGAAAATGTATATTTTGTGTTTTATAACACTTGGCATTATTATAATACATACATATACATATATATATATAAACACCACGTGACAGTTATGACGGATGACTTTTACGGCACCCGTCATTATTATGGAACGCTCTCGACTCCGAAAAACTTGACCCATTACCCTACACACAGCGATATAGAGTGGTCTAATAAAACATAAATAAACATGACTGGTTTTTTTTTCTCTTTTATATACATATTATATACGCACTTCATATACTATAACGTGCCTATACATACAAATTGTATTTGTTTCATATCGCCCCGAACGACAGTATTCCCATTAATACTTTCGTGAAATCGATTACCTACGTATTATTATTATTATAACTACCCATTTTAAACGCGTGATCGCCAAAATATATTATATCTCTCGTATTTGGCGAACCATCATCGAAACGGACAAAAGCGGCGCTCTCTTCTTTCACCGTATGATGTCATCCTGCAGTCCTTCGAGTCTTTACGATTATTTAGCCATATTATTTTCGGGATAAAATATAATGTTTAGTGATAGGATTTTGCTGTCTCTTACGTTTTTTGTCTATAAATGCTACACGACCTAACTAACCTACAAATTGTATTCATTATAAAACGAATTTAGAATGTGTAAATATATTTTTTGAATTTTTTTTTGCAATTCTTCAATTTTATCTTATCTCAAAACCCGGATTTAAATATAATAATTTATTTTGAAATTAAATTTATTTCACTTATTAGTTATTTAACTAGATTTTTGGTCATTTTTAGAGTTTTTAGGACATTTTTGTGTGTGCTTTTAGGTCATCAATATCCCATCTCTGATAATGTCCATCGTTACAAGCGTAAATCGTTATTATTATTAACGTTTGAAAAAACAGTGATGTAATATTATGCACAGTAATCGAAATAATACGATAGTTTTCAGTTTTTTTTATACGTTTTCCAATAACCAATATTCTAATTGCCTGCATTATGGTATTCGTATACGCGGCTGTGTCGTCTTTCAAGTTTTTATAACGACGAAAAATAATATTATTATTATTATTATTGTGAAACATACATAGTATATACTAGCCGTTTCACGCCGTCGGTGATTGACTTGGACGAGGCGCTTTGTACTGCAGACGAATATTATTAATATATTCTTGCGATCACTGCGACGTGGTTTACTGTAAACTGTCTCGAGTGCATATTATTACAGAAACCAGCGTGACTACTAAAACTGTGCGACATTCCGACGACAGTAATTAGGTATTATACGTCTCAGTCAATATCAAAAACGGACGAAACGCGTTTAACGGTTCGCGAGGTTTTAAACGCGCGCATCGATTGAACTACCACACGACGCAGCCGCCACCGCCATTATTACAGTCACCTTTGCACCGTCACTTCGCGTATACTTTCAAGCCGGCTCTGGCGCAAGTATAATATAATAATGTTATATTATAATAATAACATTATGTGTCACGTAGACACTTGTAGGAGGATTCATGAAATGCATTATAAGTGTATTATTCGGGTGTAATATTACACGAGTACCAGCTGTATAGATAGAGCTGTATAGAGCTGAGGCGGCTGCGTGACGACGAACGATGCAATTGCAGCATTGCAATATCATATTATAGGTATACGTGTGACGTCTATTGCGTCAAAGTGCCGTCTTGCATAAACCATGTGATAAAAATAATAATTTTCGACCGGTACAGAACGTAACCGAAACGTTTGCATATCCATCGTGACCTTCGTGACCGCGCGCTTCGAGGTGTCGGGCCAAAGAGCTGGAGTGGGTCAACAACGCGTGCACCAGGACGGAGAAAAATCACAACTTTATCATTATAGTATTATTATTAATACTTTTTACTTCTTTCGTTCTTTCGTAGAACGATCCCGGTAAAAAAAAACGCATCACCGGAATCCTGCGTTGGCCGTCGAAATCACCGGTTTCCGCGAAAGATTTTTATTTATTAAACAATACAACCCTATGGCTTATACAAGGGTATTGTGGCGGGACTGACACAGTGGCGAGAGCGAAGTGGTGGCCGCGACCTAAGTGTATTTCACTGAAACGTATCGCGTGCCCTGACACTGATTCATGCAAAGTTGGATCACGGTCGTGTACGATCGCGGTGGTGGCGGTGATGGTAGTAATGTGTGCGTGTGTGTGTGTGTATGAGTGTATGTTGCGGTGGGAGACGGTCCGACCGTTGTGTGGTTACCATGGTTACGGTATAAATCATCGTTCACCTGCGTCCGTTCCCTCGGCTGGCATTAAATCCTTGTAATTTCCGAGAGGAAACTTCGCCGGGGGAAACTATTAAGTTTCCAAACCCAAATTAAGCACGTAACCGTTGAGCTTCTTATCTACCACCGTGGTGGTGGCGGTGGTGGTGGCGGCGCCGGCGGCGGCGTGCATGGAGTTGGCACGCCGAATTCGATTATCCGGGAGCGGGCGCCGATGACGAGCGTAGTGAACGCCGCCGCCGCCGCCCCCGTTGAAGGGGAACCGATTGTTTCGGCTTTAATTCACCGATCGAGTGGGTCTCGAAGGCAAAACGAAAACCTACCCACATAACATGCAACCCGCGCACAACATAATCAGATAAACTCCAATTATGTGCGCGCGACACTTCTAATAATTATTATCACTATACCACAAGTCTATAATAGTTTTAATAGGTAGTACCAAAAATAATAACAATAGCCCTGCTTACAATATTATTAGCATTTGGTTAACTCGAATACGCTCCACGATAATATAACGACATGTTATAACTGCGTTCTGAGACGATATTATAATTATCTCTCTCTCTCTATATTATAATAATATCGTACAAACTATCTATAGATTCGTGTAACAAAACAAACACGATTCGTGTTTTGCGTCATAACTATAATAATATTATATACGTTAGAGATAAATATATTACAATCTTTTGGTGTCGTACATGTTTGATTCGCTTACAATTACAGATTAATACAATTTTATAAAAAATATGTGTATAAAATGTTTTTCTTCGATAAGCATTTCGTACGGCCCGCATAGTGTTCTACCCAGTTACTTGGGGACAGATGATACCGTTACATTGGACATTCCTAATCTAGAGGGACTGGCCTCGATTTATCCCGTATATGGTCATATTACAAGAATATATTGTACTCGTGTGTATAATAAAAATAATAATATACGTAGATTGAAGGTGTGTTATTTATGACTTTTCAATCTGGTCCAGTGTCCTGCCATTGATATGGAACATTTTCGAAAAAATATTTGACTGTCTCGAGTATTATATTAGCTGGTGTGTGACATTTTGACGAATTACAATTTGTAGTGTTTTGACACACAATTTTACTTTAGAAAATCCCGATCGGGTCGAGGTATTTTTTCGGTAAAATCATTACGACCCTAAATCATTTTTTTCGATGAAGCCGACACGTAAGGTATACTGCAGGTCTCTTATTTTAGCGGGTACAAAATATGTCAGAATCCCAAACGACACGCCAACGTTGCGATAAATCCACCACGTTTGGACCCCTCTATGGCTCTATGCCATAGAGCCATTCCCAAAGAGAGTCTATATGGTATGTGTATGCCATCATATCACCGCTGTCATCGATATATTATTATCATTATAATATTAGATTAGTTGATCTCAGTCCGTGGTTTGTGTCGTGATATCAAATACTTATTAGTAATATAATTACAATCGTCCGCTGTGAAGATGGTGACCCCGAGCTATCGAAATATTAAATGGAATCGCGCGACCCCCGAAACACGTCCGTTGTCGGCCGTCAAAACACCGTCTCACCGACACCTTTTCGTTTCCAGGGGTTGCCTGGGATCCGGGTGCCGTTGAAGAGCAGCTATGCGTCGGCCATGCCCCAGCAGACGGCCGTGTTCATGTACAGCACCGCGGGTCCGGACGGACAGACGGTCACGCTACAGCTCCGCGAGACGGACGAGACCATCGAGCTGCCCGCGTCCATGCTGTCGAAGATGTCCCGGCAAACGGACACGGCCACGTTGTCCATCAGCTACCAAGACTCGGCGGAGGTGCTCACCGACGGCACGATCGACCTGCTTCTGGCCACCACGCCGCTCCACTCTTCCGGTAAGTCTCAGTTATTTGGCCGTGACAAATTATTATTACTTCGGTTTTTTTTTTCAACTCTATAGATATTAGGTAGTATATTCCAATCACAGATGTTATACATATTATTATCTGTGAATCCAATATTGTATAGTATAAAAAATTTAAACTATATAAGTACCTATATAAAGCGTAGGTGCATTGTAATTGAATTCGTGTTGTAATGTCAGGCCTCCACCCCCCCCCCCCCCATCCACAGATTTTGATCTGGATCCGTGATGATGGTTTGATATCGCTTTCAGCTGCTAATATAATATCGTGTAGGTATGCTTTCCATCAATAATTGTATTCCGGTTACGCCTTTCATAAGCATTGGCCGATTTCTTTGGCTTTATTTATACAAGGCAATATTAGAGACATATTTTAAAAATCCGTACACTTCAAGGCCATAATACTGCAGTTTTTAATTTTTTTCTCGGTCAATCTCCGGGCTTAACTATTGGGTTGTGGCAAATATTGGACCGCAATCACCCCCCCCCCCCCCCAATAGTGTTTTATATGATATATTTCAAAAGTACCTACCTACGGTGCGGTTACCGTTTTATGATATTTTGGCTATTTTTTTTTTTTTCAAACTTTGGCTTGTCGCGGTCGTCGGGTCCGTTCGTGTAAAAACCGTTTGGCACCGTCTCCGAGTTTTGCGCGTTGGGTACGCGTCGTTAATCGATCTGTATGTGCGTCTGTGTGTGTGTGTGTGTGGTTAAAAAACATTTTGTCCTCTGGCACGGATGGAATCCGTCGGTTTACCCCGCACCAATACACTCGGTGGGTGAAATATAAATATATATACAACACATTCGTGGTTTTGGCAACGGTAAAATTCCTCTAACCACCCCCTTCGCGGCAACAACCCTTCCACCACCTCGACAACACCGCCAAACAGTTGGGCCACCACCACCGCCGCCTTATGTTATCACGGGGAGGTACGTTTTGTGTATATTTTTTTCGTCCCGCTTACACTCCCCGCACAAAGGTCTCTTTTTCCGTCCTGGTATTTTTTTTTTTTTTTTTACTTTTATGACGTGCAATACCCATAAAATGACAAATAAGAGGCCCTTAACAATGACGGGGAGAACGCCTTTTGTTTATGGACGCCTGTAATTTATTTTATCGCCGACACCCTCCCATCGCCATACCCTTCCTTCCCGCACTTCACCACACGCATGGCATCCGAAAAGTTGTACTCGCTAAAGTGGCCCTGTGCGCGATTCTTTACTTGCCACCGCTCACAAAGGTTTACGTGCGCCACCGACGTACGACCCTGCTGCTCCTCCTACGCCAACGTCCAACACTCATCGTAACACACACAAACACACACACACACGTCATATAAACACATTTCTCACCGAAAAATGTCGTTCTGACGTCACACCTATGACTTACGGTACAAATGAATTCCGAGTCGAGACCTTATTCCACACGGCGCAGCATCCACCGCTGAAGTCCAAACGAAAAAAAGTAATTCGTTTCCACGTTATATACATCATTATTCATTACCTACAATATATTATTAATAAAGTTTTCTATATTATTAATAATAAGTACACATCAACATGGTTTTATTGACCAAAAGTTGAACGTAAAAACTTTCTGTGTGTATGTTATGTATTTATGATATTACAATCCGTAAGTCCTAATATTAATTACATTCTGTTTGTTTTTGAATAACTAAAGGGTTTAAAATATTTCCTACAAAAATGCATTAAAAACCAGCTTGTTTATATAAATTACGGATTATAATATTTTTATTTAACAATTTGTAATAATATTTTTCCGTGGACAAAAAAGCTTTTAAATTCATTTTTTACAAATATTAAAAATGATTAAACATTTTTAGTAAAATAAACATAGAAATAAAATATTTTTAAAAAAATTACAAGGTAAAGCTTGATAAATAAACAATGTGTGAATATAATATGTTTGCTCGTATGCAAATTATATTTATTTAATTTTTAATAAATTTCTGGTGTTGGTTTTTAAACAAACCAATAACTATTTTTTTTTAGTTTTAATTTTTTTACCCAGGTCATTTAATAAAGTTGTGTTATTTTTTTTTTAAGATTAACATTAAAAATGTTGTACACATATTAACCTTCTTATAATTTTTGTTCAAAAAGAAAAACTTTAACAATGTTTAATTTTAGTTTAAAAATGCGCGAAAAGCCAGACAATAATTAATGTCACTATAGAGCAGACTGAGGAGTTATATTTTTAAATCTAAAATTACATTGAAGTTCGTCATGCCATGTTTTGTGAGTAGTGACAACTTTTATTATTCTAAAAAAATAATTATAATAACCATGCTAAATAATGATAATAATAATGGTAATAATAAAATTTGTCTTTGTACATTGTCCACGTCTAACTTTTATCTTTGAGTATAATTTGTCAAATTGTTTTAAATCTAAAACCTTGAAAATCCGTTTATCATTATTTCAGGGGACAGACTAAGATGACAAAAAAGTAATTTAAAATGATTTTTTTTTTTTTCATCGCTGTTTTGCATTTTAATTATTATTTAAATCAAATATATTAGAATAATAATTCCTTTTACTCGCCCAAACAATCACATTTTCAAGTTAGTAAGTCTCTTTGTTTTGTTTTTGATACTTTTTTGACACTTAATTTTCGTGGGTTGATTCATTTTACTATCAATACAAATATCATCATAATATTATTTGATTAGAAAAAGAAAAAACACCTATAACTGTCAATAAGTATTTTTTTATTTTTTTCAATTGTTCTTATTATTTTACCGTACATCTTTGGGGAATGTGAGTTGATCCTGGGACAGTTGTTTTTACATATTTATCTACGTATCCCTAGAGACAACGATCCTTTTTTTGTTGGGGTTGGAGGCGGTTCGGGAAGGAAATGCAAAAGAAATGTTTGGCTCCTTACGTGCTCGGCAAGATGCAAATTCTCGCTCCCTGCCCCGTTAATCAAATAAAAAAGAAAAATGAAAGAAAAAACGATGAAAAAGAGGACGCGACTAAAATTGTTTAGAGGTATATATGCGTGCGGTGTACACATGAAATCGAGTTAATTTTTAGGGAGTCCTCAGGTTTCTTGGCGAACAACCAAGTGATACAAAGTCTGTTCAGTGGATGTGATCCAAATTCAAGAGTAGGTACCTACATAATATTATAATATTTTGTTTTAATATGTCTTATTTGCCCCTTTACGAGTGTTAAGCTAATTTCCAACTGATTATAAATCATACTGTTTACCTGTATCAGGGAAATGAGTCACAACAAACATCTGTTTCTAATTGCTCTGTTCATGGGATTAGCAAAACAAAAACAAAATATCTCTCGCTATTAGCGTAAGAGCATATACCTAATGATACTATTAATATTTCAATTCATTATTTATCTGTTAAAAATACTATTTTACGTTTTATTTTATTGCTATTAAATATATGTATAATTAAAATCACTCGATGCTCTATTCTTGATACTAAAATAGTATTCCGAATTATTATTACTATAATTATTAAACTAAATCATAAGTAATTACTTTTGGTTCTACTATTTGTCATTAGAGTTGCTTTGATGTTTAAAACCATCATAAAAAATTACGGACGCCAAAGAGATAAAAATTCCCATTACGAGTACTTGACCTTTTCAAACACTATGCCCTATGAAGTTTTCATACACTCTGGTAGTAATTCATTAGAGCGCAAAGGCCACGGGGAGGTCCATCTGTATCCAAAAAGACATTTCGGTCAAAATGTCAAGTTCCCTGCTGGTGGCCAACAAATTGGTTACATATTCGACCGTCAACCCCCGTTGTGGCGTTTGGAAAATCGTTTTTTTTCAGGCGAATTGTTTAAAAAAAATAAAAATAAAAACAATGATTGAAATATTTTTGAATATTGCAGAAAATTAAATTTTTTGTTTTCATTTTGAAAGGTACCAGAAGTTTCAGTGTTCATTTAAACATTTTAACTTATATTTTATGGGCACTTTTAAATCAGAATACAATACATGATTGTCTGCACCTATGACAGTGGTATAAACTATTTTTTCCGCCACCCATTTGTGGTTAAGATAAATCGCCCGTCACCAAAATATACTGTACGGTTCATTTTGAATGAGGTTAATTAGTAAGAGTGTGGTGACCGAAACGATTATGAATGTAATTTTACGGATAGAAAAAATTCTACGCATCTCATCGGAACCCTTTTGCATATTATGTGCACGTTAATACGTGTGCATTATAATAGGTTGGTACTTTGAACGAGGTTGACCGCCAAGACGAAATACTTGCAAGTCGACTGTTTACTCGGTTAACCTGCAGGGTAATATTAAACGGCAAACTTATTTCGGGGGAAACTTGCAGCGACGATATAGCTCCCGGTGGTAGTTGATGAAAAGTTATACTAATAATTGCTTAGAGTGTACGCCAACAATGTTATTCAACTATTGGTTATACACGAACATCAACGATGTATTATAATATAATATATATATATATATATGTAGATGAATACACTTGAAAACTTTGTGGCGATAACGAAAGATTATAATAATAATAGTAATAATATAAAATATACAGACACACAATATACGTTATTATACACACATAATATTTATATATCAATTTATATGGTATAATGATTCTGCATCGTTATCAGTCCTGTAAGACAGTGGTGCGCAACCTTTTTTGATCCACGACCCCCCAAAATAATTTATTTTTAATACGACCCCCCTTCCTACCAACATTATGTAAGTGTGTAATTTAAATTTACTTAATAGTCTTAATGTATACACACATTACATTCATATACATTAAATCGTTAATTTTAGAGCAGTTTTAATATTTCTTTAATTTAATTAATCAAAAACATGAAAAAAAAATACAAAATTAGAGTTTTATAAAATCTAAAATTCAATATATCATAAATATAATAATCAAAAATTTTAATATTTTTAAAATTATAAAATTACTTTTTAATTATTTTAATGAGAGGCCTGAACTTGCATTGTAGACATGATTGATTCTATGTTTGGTTTGATATTTGTCGGTCGTTTAATTAAAAATTTATCCATATCGTTTTAGTTTATATATTATAAAATATTAAAATATTAAAAATTTTAATTTAAAATAATACAAAATACAAATAATTATTACAAGCTATACAAAATTATAAGCATTAATACGATCAACTCAACGGCTCGTACATGACTACCGGACTATTTCATAATAACCGTAAGATTAAACAAAATTACTGATTAAATTCAATTTAAAAATAACCCATATACTGCGTGGTTCAATAGAACTTATTATCGCAACATTAAGATATGACATAATGTCATAATATTACGATTGACACAGTCATCAACGGTACAAAATAATTTTACTTTATATAAAACTATAAAATAATATACAATATACATAGTATAAAACTTTTTTCATTTGGTGATTACTGGCAACCCCCTAATAAAATTTCGCGACCCCCAGGTTGCGCACCACTGCTGTAAGAGATACTTCTTAAAAGTATCCAAAATCACAGACGCAGATATTACTTTAAAAAGTGTTCAGAATACCTATTTGAATACTCTGCGAAAAACGTATTCGTGTACAAAATAATACTTTAAAAGTGTAAATATTACTATAGATACTTAGGTGCCCGCAGTATAGGTGGCTAGGGTGCTTTCAAATATTTCAACATTTTCATAAAATATTATTTTAACCTTATAAATCAACTTAACCTATATTTTCATGTATTTCCTTAATTTTTTTAAGCATTCATTTACACCGTATTATGTTTGGTGGAACTTTAAAATACTCAACTGTTTTCTTTGAATTTTCGGCTGAGTATAATAATTCGCAGTAAAAAATATATTATTATATTGCCCGCGGGTTTTGTTTTTATTTAATGTCGTGGTAAAAATTGTAACTTGAGCGAATGAGTATTTGAATATCAGTATTATTAAATACAGTCGCTTTGAGAAAGTATTTAAAATTTTAAAATACTTTCTATTTGAGTACTTTAAAAGTACCTATTTGAATAATTTTACTCGAGTAGGTACTTTACAAGAATGATCGTCATTACTATATTTTTTTTTCGTTAAAAAAAAAATCAAGTCGTACCTGTTTAATAAAAAATATACGACCGCCGTTAAACGATAATAATATTATTATGTCGCAATGTCATACCGTTATTGTAATAGCAAATCATCCAAACAATTGCACTGACATGTCGGCAATTATATAGGCGGTTACGATATTATAGACTGCTTATGCACGGTTCACTATACAAAGCCCAACGTTAATTATTGCATCATGTAATATTGTAATGCGTATAACATTATTGTGATGGTTTATCTGAAGGATTTGCCGTCGTCGCATTGTGTGATCATTGTTCATAGTATTATTATCGTCTCGGCGAGGCCAACGTATTCACATAATAATAATATTATTATTATGCTTCGAGAAAAACCGCTTGTAGGAAAATTCGATCGCGAATCATTTCGGCTCGTAATCTCTTGTCGTCGTCGTCGTCGTCGTCATCGGCAACGCGCGGCGGTCGCGTCGTGTTATCACACGTAACGCAGCCGAATACATTGTTATTATTTATTATTCACCGATGCGAACCGTTTCGTTTCGCATTAGAGCTCCGCGGTCCGTTAGTGCGCGCGTGCACTTTCTGTAGTCTCTGTGGCGGCGGTAGTCCACGTCACCGCGTCACGCAGCCGCCGCCACAGCCACGTGGTACATTGTATCATTTTCCGTACGCAATATAATAATAATAATTATTATTATTATTATATCATGACGACTATACAATGAACAACGAGCGAGTGAGCAGCAGCAGCAGTAGTAGTGTTGCATTACGAATCCCACCGAGAAAACCGCCCTTGCCGCCGGGCACAGAGTAATTTCCCCGCGAGACCACCGGATGGTTATATACTACACACGCACACACACCCACACACCCACACACCCTATCACACACACACACACACACGCTTGTAGTTTACCCGAGCTTCATCCCTAATCCACCGGATCGTGACTTCCGACCGTCACGCGACCGGCGAAAAATCTGCGATAGTGTGCGATAGACGGCCCCTGTTACCGTGTGGGGGGGGGGGCAGTGGTGTATCCTAATGCGGGGCGGAAAGGGGTGGGCAGGCTCTGCTGCTGCGGCCTTTTGCACGCGCGCGTAAATCATAATATACAATTTGCGTTTGAGCTTTTACACGCCACCGTCACCGTGCATTGTAATATACGTATTCATAACGGCGGTGGTTGTGCGTGTAATAATAATAATTATTATTATATAATAATGTGTTACGGGCTGCAGATGCGAGCGAAACGCGCGACATGTCGCGTGGAAGTCCGACGACCGTCATGGCGCGGCCGCAGTGGCGTGAACTCGCGTGGCCCCGGGTGGTCGTATTATAATAATAGTATATACTACGGTGGTTCAGCCACACAATAATAATAATAATGACATAGTGTCCCGCACTCTCGGAGAAGTATGATAGCGTATAATAATCAAATACGCCCCCCCGCACACACGGCCTAGTATTAAAAAAAACTGCCGAATCGACCGACTCGTCGAGCCCTTTTTTGTGTTTTGGTATGCAAAACTACAACCGTCGAGACGACGTCGTCGGAGGGCGATTTCTCCTCTCGCAACGGAAATATCGAAACCGGCAAACGCGCGCGACTCGATTTTTATCATTTCACGCGTATCCGACTCTATGCGATTGACCTGGCAAAATATTATTATATTAAATAGTTTACCACGTGGCTGCGCTGCATAAAAATATAACGAAAAAAACATTTTACACGAGTCTTTTGATTTAATCACTAATTACTATTACAATACTACACAATAGATAAGATACTTATTAAATTACAGTGTATCATAAGATAAGACGGAAAAGTAACATAATTTACACCTCTCACTGACATACAGACGGTGATCGAAGTGAAGGGTACACTGAGGGATGGCATCGCACCACTTATCTTGAGCCGTTTCGACCTGTGCATATATAGACGTGACACGAAAGGAAAATTGTATGATTATTTCCCATTATTTTTTTTAACAGTTAATAATTTTCCAATATATTGCTATCCGACGGCATATTCATTCATGGTTGACGGCGCGTTCTGCCTGGTCGGTGAACGAAATAAAACTAAATAAAACCGCAATACGGACGGCGGTATACCAAATAAAACTAACCTTTAGGTCACCGAACCAGCGCCATCGCTGGATCAGAGCTGTGGAAAACTCATAACAACAATTTATTATATCGAATTTCGAATCGTTTTGTAATCACTCGTGCGACATTATTGCATAGGTACCTATGATATTAATATGCCGACGAATTACATAGTTCCTAAAACTATATCATCAAACATCATCGTGTGCAGATTCATTTGTTAATTTATTAATATATTATAATGAGACGCGTCGTAATAATAGATATGGACGAATTTCGCTGTCTGGATATCCATCTCGTGAAATGAGCGATTTCACTATGTAGTTGCAACATATAGGTACACACCAATATAATACAATTTATAGATACATTGTTTTGCTTAGGCGCTTACTATTAATCGTTTGCATATGAATATTATATTTTACAGATTTATAAGATTGTACCTACCTGTTTAGTATTTTACTACCGAATTATTTTCTGTGGAAAACCTATGTACAATAACAAAATCATGTGTGTGATATGTAATAATATTATACTGCCTACTGAATACGTAAATTACACACAATATATTATAATACTATCAATCGTCGTGTGCAGCCGCATTTATTTATAATGAGACACATTGTAGTATAATATAATATAACGCAGGTACATTAATACATTATTTTACTAACGATTAATCGTTTAGATATTATGAATATCATTTTATAACGAAGCTTGTATTTAATATTTTACTAACAAACTATTTTTATTCGTTGGACGGTACGTTTGAACAGTACCAACGTCAATATAAATGTTGTTTTTAATCCACGTATTTACGTCATTAACGCAACATCGGATTTCGTTTCAATAAACATTAACTTTCAAACTTTTCTTCGATACTGATATACACACACTCCATTAGTTATTCAAACAAAAAAGTTAATTGGTAAAGTTTTTTTTTAATGCCTTTTTTTCGTCTCATAAGTTCTAGTTTCACAATATTTATTTATTAGACGTTATTTTCAGCTAGTATACGCGTACACATAAATTTTTTTATAATAAACCTAGTAAAGAAAAACAAATCTTTCTTCTGTAAGGAATATAGTTTACTCAACTACAAAGACTTCAGAGAAATAATTTTGTTTCAGTCATTAACCAATGGTTTAAAAAAAGATGTTTGAGAGTTTTTAAAATGTTTTTTTTTTTTAATAATCATTATTATTAAAGTTTATAATTAACAAGACGTCACTTTTTAGTTTAAAAAACGGAAGTATATTTTTTTTTTGTACAACACAAGGTACATTGTATTATTATACAGTCAAACGGGTTTTTCTAGTATTTTATAATTTTCATTTTATATATAATACAAACGTTTAATTCAATATTTACTTTACAATATTAAACTGATTAAACCATATTAATTTAATTAAATAACAATTTTAAACTTTTCCATGAGTTTTTTTTATTAACTTTTAACATATTAAAGCGATCTGCACACAAGTTACGTATAATTATAAAAAAAAAATGCACACAACATTGTCAGATAACGTCGACGTCATTTTTTTCAGTAGTAATATAAATAACGTAATATAAACGGTATATAACATTATTGTTATTGTGGGACTAGGGTTGGCTTAGCTGTCTAAAAATAACATTCGTTACGTCTGTATTAAGCCACACGAACCTTAACAACCAATCTGGATGATTCACCTTAAAAAAAAAATCATTTTTTTCCATAATAATTTCACTCCACTTTGGATCATATTTAGTTCGGGAAATTTGTTAATATTTGTCACATAATATCATATTAATATATGATTAACATTAAACTGGTGACTTTTACAGTTTTACTCCATATTATATACATAACGATTATTTATACTTGATGAGCTTACCATGCGTCGCACGTTTATCATAATCAATTGTTCATTTTTCCCTCAAACCCTAAAATATATAATATATAATTATATCATGCAGTATGCAGCATTTGTAGCCAAAGATCTACCATCTACGATCTGCCTAGAAGTTCTTTGGATATTATAACATCAACTGGCGATTTTGTTAATATTTAACTATTTAAGCGTTTATAATGTTATATACTATATACTTAGTCGTTTCTCATAGTTGAACCGGCGCTGTGGCCGTTTTTACGAATATCATCAGTTAATAATCTCCGAGAACTGCGGATACTTTTCCACTACTTACAAAAAAGTGTCCATTATATTTTTAGACTACCACCTTGGTAGTACGACGACGATAGTAATACCTAATATGCAGAGTATTCAGATCTCAGTATTTTTCACGGAACAAATAATATCATGTGATGTATACAAATAATAATATTATAATATTATGTTATGTAGAACGGAAACGAAAATCGTCTTGATTCATAAACGTATGTGTTACTTCGTTCGGGATCGGTTATCGCATCGGTTGTTATAATATAATAATATTGTTATTACCCTCGCTGTATATCGTCTACGGCCACTCGCCTGGACTCGTAAAAGTCGACGCGGCGCCTTTAATTCGTCGAGTCGTTCTTCTGCTGCACTATAATAAACTCGACGCGTTTTCCCGAAAACATTTTTCATTTACTATCTCGCCCGCCGTTGTAAAGAATTTTTGAGCGCGCCACCCCCTCCCCCGTCACCGCAAGCACACTGTATATGTATATATATATTCGCTATCTCACCGCACGCCCACCCTCCTCACATTATATACTCGCCCGGTTTATAGACAAAAATGATCCGAACTTCCCCCTCGTCCGTTACGGTGCGGACGGTATCGTGATACGATTTAAGTTTTTCAAAGTTATTGCTCATCGTCGAAATTCGTTTCTTAACTCTTGTTCGTAAAAACACAATACAGTAAAAAAAAAAAAAAACCGATGCAATTTGCGCTTTTGAAAGTATTGGCGGTGATATTTCGATACATATTATTGCCACAAACAATATAATATATATATATTGCCAGCGAACGTGTGCAAATAGTGTGTATATGTGTGTATTTTCATTTTCTGTCTGTATGTATACGTCTGTGCCTGTCTTTCTTTCAACCATCTGAACCGTGTAATTTCGGATCCCGTCATTCGGGGTTCTGACATTTTTTCCACCATCTGCAGTGACTCGCGATTGACAACAAAGAAACACCATGTGAAGTTTTTGAAACACGAGCCAATCAGAGTGTGCGCACGGCGGGTAAAATGAAAAAAAAGAAGAAAAAGAGTCTAATGAATTCTCTGAACAAATACAATATAGCAGGTTATAGGTAGTCCCTACGCAGTACAGTTGGTATATAAAGATAAAACGACGGGATAAGGGAAAAGCTTAAAACGATCTTTACAAACGTTTATCTCGAGTTATAATTGCTCCTAAATCCTAAAACCGACTTTATGGAATTGCATTTTCCCTGTAATTTGTTCCATGCTGATATCGGTTTATGAGAGTATTTTGCTCGGATTGCTACCAACAAGTTGTTTTGTCGGGTATAATATTCTGAAGAAACACCGACGTTCCTTATATTATTATGTAGGTGCCTTCTCGTTTCAAGCAAACCATAAATAGAAATATGAAAGAGTCAAACCGCGTCGTTCGTTTTTAATATGAAATATTTAAGTGTTTTCGAGATTACAAGAGTGGTTTTCATTTTTATAAAACAAATTATACGTCTTGACAATTTTCAAGAACGTCTGTCAGCCTAGTAAAATTGAAAAGTTTTACTTGACATATATATATATATATGTATCAAAACATATTACTTGTGTTCTGTATTTTATTATTATTATTAAGTAGATATTCGGAGAAAATGAATAAATTATATGGTCTAATAGTGAAATATATTTTATTTTGCGCACTATAATGTAACATTATATATTATTTTAAAGTTAAAGTACAGAAGTAAATGTATAGAAGCAATCATAATTACTATAAATATATAAAATATATAAATAAATATTTATTTAGAAATTTGATATTGCTTTTATACATAGTAGAATTTTAATATAAACATTAATATTATTTTAAACCATTTAAATTAAATTTGTGTTTATTGACGAGCGTGATAAAATATTAAGGATGGCCGTAACTTTAAGCATAGAACTTATAAATATTTATTAAATTGTGTGAAACTGTATAATTTTTATTTTTTTATTGAGCTTTTATAATATGGTATACAGTAATTATATTGAAATGAATTCAGTGGTTTCCGAGCGTGATTGTCAAAAATTAGACAATTTATTAAAACTATTCCGAAAGTTTTCTTTTAAAAAAATAAACTTCTGGATGGAAAGTGTCTGATTAAGGCTGTCGGGACTGACAGGAATCGTTCCCAAAATGAAAAAAAAAAATGGAAATTCTAAAACTTTAAGAATCGCGTCGAATTCAGAAGTTGTGTTCGTTTTTTTAATCAGACTAACCTTAAAAATACCTTGACAGCTTTAGCGTGATATGTGTGTGTGTGTGTGTGTGTGTGTGTGTGTATTACAGTTAAGTATAGTTTATTACTTGTGGGCTTGTCTTCTGTTATTTTTGAATGTTTTTTTTTCATTTTGGAGACATTATGCATGCCTAATGATCCTGAATCATATTCCATTTATATTATTATATCATAATTAGTTTACTATATTATATTATGTATAATATACAGCTAGCCGGCAGGTAGTTTATACGTCTTGTGCACACATATAATTCGATAAATTCAAATATTTGTTATAAATAATTATTGATGTATACTGGTATATATTTAATACAGTGTGGTGTTGTGCAGTGGTTATTTGTGGGTACTCATATATTCCGGTACCTCATATTTTATGTGAAGGACATAGTTTTGCAAAAATCATACATCCGAATGTAATTATAAAATATGTTCTACATTTTGGCGTATTTTAAATTTGATATAATATTCGCATATATATTATAGGTTTAAAAAATCCAGGGAGACCCTATTGGTAAAATAATATATAGTCTCACAACACGTGTAAATTAAAAATGATATGTATTGTTGTTAGTGTTGTGTAGTATATATAGTTTTGTATGACTCATGTTTAATATTATTATAATATACTTAGTCAAATTCATATATTATTATATATCGCCATTTTAGTTTCAAGTTTTAACTATCAGGGTTTGTGCAATTTTAGCCCCCCCCCTCCCCTCTGAAAAATATTCCTAGTTGCACCTATGTATATGGCATTATGGCTTACCTAATACCTACTTATACTAGATCTTAGATTTATAAAATCCAAGGAGACCCTCAATAAAATAATATAACCGCACACAACACGTGTAAGTTAAAAATTATATGTACGGATTATTGTTGATTGTGTATTATAGTAGCTTTATAATACGATTCATGTTAAATATTATAATAATATATATAGTCAAATTCATAGGCATATAATATTACCACTACCCAATACCCATAGATAGTTCAACTATACCTATACATTATGCTAGATCTGCTTTGTTTTTGATCAGCGTCGTCGTGTTATAATATTATTATTCTGTGGTCAACAACTATGGAGTAACTGCATGGATAGTGTGACGTGTTAATTCGGAGGTTGTCGTACAATAAAGGGGCCCCGACTAAACGGACATTTCATCTTTAGTTAACGGTGCATGATGCTTATTATATTACCTAATATAATATTATTATACTTTGATAAAGTATAGCACCGATCGAGGCATGGTTTGCACATGGATTACTTTTTCGTGTTGATCGATTGTATTGTAAAATAATTTGGCGTTTGTTTTGTATAACTGCACCTCAACGCTGCAGCGCTACGATATTATTTTATAACAATCGCACATTAGGTATATTACTCAAATATTATGAATAAAAAAATTTAAAAAAATGATTATGTATTAAAGAATAATGAATTTCCAGTATACAAATTGCAACAAGTCCTATCCGATTGCAATTTTTTTTAAATGAATTTTTCTACTGGTCTAATCGCGCTTTACCTACTTACAGCAAGAGTACAACAGAGCAATGTTATTATTATAATCTGAACGTCCGTGAGTCGAAAGTTTTTACAACCGTGATACTAATATAAAAAAATATGTCGTTTTGACCTATATTAAATATTATGTACGTTCAAACCTTTGAGTTTCTAGTTTTCGATTCTATTTATTCTTATATATACTTCGTATTTATTAACGATATTTTTACTCTTCCACCCGTGTGAGTTTTGAATCGACTTAATGTAATGACCAACTAAAAGTCACAACAGCTAATGTCGATTAAAACATTCTTAAATTTTATTTAGCACACAATAATATACCGAAAATCCAAACAACATTGTAACAACGGTAAAATATATATGTATTTTTACTACGGTAGTAGTTCTATATACGAGTATAATACAATAATGAAAGTACACGTGTCATACATAACTATAATATATTACACTATTGTTGGCGACATTTGAGCATGAAAAATAAATGCAGCTATTTATAATAATATTATATTATATAGTATAACCTACTGAAATAAAAATATAATGGTGTTTTTTTAATAGTTTTTATCGTCGCGTAGTCGTATATGCGAAGAATAGAGAACGAATTAAAAAATATATTAATGTATAAAAATTGCAAAAAATATAAATAGAAATACAAAATCAAGTTGGAAGCAAAAAAATAAAAAAAATAAACGTTTAAAAATTTATCAGAGTATAAAAACCAAAAAGAAAAAAAGAAAAAAAGAACGGTCAAAACTCTGCGAAATTTCACTGGTTTATCGAAATTAACATT
Source organism: Sitobion miscanthi (assembly GCA_008086715.1). Lineage (NCBI taxonomy): Eukaryota > Metazoa > Arthropoda > Insecta > Hemiptera > Aphididae > Sitobion > Sitobion miscanthi. The sequence continues at coordinate 21,864,451 of CM017800.1, forward strand.
TAAAACGAAAAGTAGACCACAGTCTGTAAACATCTGCTGCGCACCCGCGAAAACCGCCAGCCACGCGGACTCCATACGCGCGCGCTCGGCCCGAAAAAACCGCATTAATATTGCAACGTGGTGTTTTTATTCATTTTTTTTTTTCGATTTTGTTTTTCCTCGCAAGTTAACTCCCCGGGACGGTCGTCGGCTGTGGTGGTGGTGGTTATCCTTCAGAGGCAATCTCGTCATAATAATAATAATAATAATAATATGATCTCACTGGAACGGGGTCGGCGTGCGCGCGTCGCTCGGAATAATTGAAGCACGTACGAGATTCGCGGGACCGCATCGCTCTGAACAATAATAATAATAAATAATAATAATAATGTACAACGTTTGTAGGACGAAGCAAAATGCAAAGACAGGTCGTCGCCATTGGGCCCCCGCCACCGCGGTAATCTCGTCGAACGGCCGCCCAACCGCCCAACCGGTTGTGACCATAGAGTAATATTTATTACCCACTTGGGTTTATCATCCCAAACGGCTGTGACGAATCGTCCGTCTGAGAGAGCGACATTGCTACAACGTAAACCGCGATTTCCGGAAAAATATTATTTTGAAAAGGTTTAATAATGGTAATTTTTCAAAGTGATGAAGTTATTGAATTGTATTCGTAGGTGTGTCCAGACCTCGTCCGCAGGTCGTGCACAACAGTGGCATATCCAGGCAGTGGCGTACGCAGAATTTTTCAATGGGGGGAGGGGGCATGAAAATTAGTTACAATTTTTTTTTTTATTTTGTCCAGTCTAATAATCGCAGACGTTTATTTGAGGTATTTTAAAATGTTTGTAACTTCTCAACTTTTTTGGTAGAAAAAATGCTCTGATCATAAACTTCGATGCCCGATGAATGTTTTGGAAGCAAATTGTACTTTTAGAAGTCGAAATTGAAAATTCCAGTGCTTTTTAGAATAATTGCAGTAAAATTGAAAATTTATTAAAATTATTTGGTAACCAGCTTGGTTATATACCGTCCTCACTTGGATTGTATTTGATTAATTAAAATAATTTTTTTTCTGTAAATGTCAATAAAAAATTATTTATCCGGTCAAAAAGCTTGAAAATGTTATAGGTAAGTTTTTATTATAGCTAAAATATTAACATAGGCATCATGGTTATTTTTTATAAGCATTTAAAGTTCAAATTTCGTCAAAACCACAGTTAATTTGTTGTTCAAAACTTATAAAATATTAAATGTGTATAAGCTAAAACTATAGAAAATTGAATATAAGGTCTTTCATACAAGTAGTTCATACTTTTTCCGAAAAATACAGATAATTTTAGGAAAATTGGTATGCAAATACAATGTTTTTTCAAAAATGAATTCATTCTGGTAAGACGTTTATGTAATTTACGTCTTGCTTACTATAGCAAGACTATACACTTTATACACTATACACTATACACTTCAAATTAGCAATAATAATACGGACACTGTATCCAGGGGAGGGTTTACTGCACCCCCCACGCTACCAAAAAGAATTAAACTAGATTAAGGTTTGGGAATATGACCCCCAAATTTTGAAATAAACTTCATCATTTGATAATAATTAAATCAGTTTTACTTTTTTTATTAGGAATAAAAAACAATATTCCTTTTATCAGATAAATAAATAACTAGGTAGGTTATATGAAATTGTATTTGGTAATTATAAAATATAATTCTTATACAAATTATACTTTTTACAAATGTTTATTTTTACGTGATGAATATCAAAAAACTTAATATGAATTCAGAAACTTGGAAAAAAATTTATATTATGCACTGCAATTTATAATGTACATACCGAAATTGGATCAAATTTCGCAGGTCATGGCCTGTGCATGACAGGCATGACCTGTAGACACGCCTATGATTGTATTAATTGTATGGATAACCAAACGCGGAAATATTGGTAACTAGTTAAACATAACATAGTATGCAGCCGGGCTTACACTACACCGTGTCGTGTCGTGTCGTTTCGTGTTTTTATGTTATTATAATTTATACCAAAATTCAATACCAATGATATGAATATTGTACCTGATGATAACATAATATACCTAATTTTTTTTTTGGTTATCTTTTTTCCGTACATAAACGTAACCACTAACCACGGACAAGATTGCACACGGTCAAAAGTTGAATATATTCGAGTATGACGTGATATCGCGCGTTAGGTAACTGTGATTATTTTACACGGCACGGTAGAGTGTGGACCCGGCTTGCCTCCAGTAAGATTCGGTTCTTATCTCTGGTATATTGTGGTATATCGGTATACTATGTTGATGTTGTAATAGGTATACTGCTTTCTAACCGTTCGGCCAATCGTAGCGCCGATTATTTTTTTCCTGAAATCGCAGTTCACGATCCGCGGTGGAGAGTGAAGTCACTTCAACAGTTCAACGCTCAGACTCGGGCATGACCTCGGCGGATCAATATCAATTCTGTGACAACGATAAAAATTTATAAAATTATGACATACCAATGAAATATATTGTTATAATCAATTCCGGTGAAATTTCGTTTACCGCGGCGATAAACCGAAAACGATTTATTTCGTTGTTTTACTGTTGTAGCTATTATAGTGTCGCCCAACGACACCGGTGTTGTATTTATAAATACAGCGTTCGAGTAAATATATTGGCAATTAGACGACACGCATTCGTTTTTACACCCACACCACGAGTCACGACCATGGTCGCAGTATGAGCAGCCATTCTACCTGAAACGATACCATCGTGTAATTTGTACGTAACATTACCCGTGTTATTACCTATATAAATACTAAAACGCGTACTGCAAAAAACTGCAGGATGATATTTGATAATAATAATAATTATTATTATTATTATTACTGTTTCTGTTTTGTTGTTGCCGTGTATAGGGTATAACTTAATATTGTTATAGGCCGTCTGTTTCAAACTGCTTCAACGGCCACTATGACAAAATATATCATACAATGGTAATAATATTCTATTAAACACTAGCACGTCACACGTTGTTATTATTATTATTATTTTGTGTAAATGTGTAATATCATTATATTATGCGAATACGGCCAATACGTTCGGCCATAATATTATATTATACTTTTTAGACATTTCGACTCAATTACCAAACTAAACCAATAATAAATCATTGTTATTTCTGCTGATTTAACCAGTAGTATAGTAGGTAATATAAAAAATTGCGTACCAGCTCGCTACGTTCATACCTAGTTTCTTTGTAATATTTTATCGACAAAGTTCGTTATTATTATTTCATTGCACGTGAATATTTGTGTGTAGGTACGGTGTACCTATTATACATCTTATATGATTATTATAAGCCTCATCACTACATTATTAGAAATATTAAACTGTATATTATATTCGTAATACGTAATTCCACGCCTTGTCAATTATTTTTCGAGTATATTTTTTAAGCTTCTTGCAAATGAACAGTTTTGTAGAACGTTTTATGTCGTGAAAAAGTATTATTATTCTTTTTAATTATACGCACAATGAGGCTCGTTGTTTAAATATAGAAAAACATATTTTGTATTCAAAAACAAATTAAAAAAAGTTTTAAACTTCTGAATATTTTGCTAAAATATAAAAGTATGGAAAACTTAAAAAAAAATAATAATAAAAGGATTTTAGGAAAATAAATTACTCGTTTCATATTTAATACTTATCTCTCTGTAAACAAGACAATCCACTTAATGTAAACGATATTTCTATAACGTTAAGTGTATTATTAAAGCATGTTTTTCGCGGACCTTATATGAAGAGTCTCGAATACAAAACATCTTCTCGTGTCTATTATTAAGACCGAATAATTTACTTTTTATTTTCTAACGATGATATAAATTACTGCGTAATGTAATAATATGTAATGCGTTCAGAATTTCAAATGTGCCTTGATATTAGATATTATTATACGGAATAGTTATTAAACAAATTCGAGGAAAACTTATTTTTATAAAAATGTTTAAAATTGTTCGACTGTTCAACGGTATGTGATCATATGATGGTATTTTGAAAGTGATAGTGGGTACCTACTTCTTAGTAACGAATGTTTGTTTACAGAATTTCATTAATTTCAAAGTTTCCTATCCGAGTCTACAAACAAGCATAATATTATATTTTATTACCTGTATATATATACCTGTCATGTCGCACACGAATAATTTCTGAGGATATTTTAACTTTCAATGTTTATCAGCTAATATTAAAATAATTTATTTCTGATATTTAAAACTGCTCCATTCCGATTTCGAAGAATTCAAAATTATTATTATCATATTATTTTTAAATTTATACTAAACCTCTAACATAATATATTTATTAAGATCTGATGATTCCAAAGAAATTGTTTATAGCGATTACAGAGAAAGCAGATAAAAAAAAAACGTGTTAGAAAAATGACTTAATAGTACCTATATTTCAACTATAAAGTATCGATTGTGTTGTATAGGGAAAATACATAATATTGTTGACAACTATTTAATCTTGTCACTGCTCAAAACCATTAAAATTAATTTAATTTTAAAAAAATGATAAGACCATGATTTCGATTAAGGCCACAGATTCCATGCACACAATTTATAATGACGTATAATCTGTATGATCTCAATTCATACAGTTATTGTCTAAAATAATAAATTACACCGGACCTTATATTTGCATAACGGAAATTAGTCATTAAAAATCGAATTTTTAAATCATAGAAAATAAAAACGATTCTAGCTATATAACTGTATGTAAATATTATTTTTTAATCTGAAAGACGTTTCTCGCGATACGGTTTGGCAAAACTCAAGGCGTATTTGGACATTATAATAATAATATATGCAGTCATGAAGGAGGTCACGTGCGTTTTGGAGTGGTCACGAACGTTCATCGAATCCTACTCTTTTACGATCCTTTGAGACTTTTCCGGAAAAACTCGTATCCTACGGACCAAACGCGTTCCCGAAGCGAAATAAATATAAAAAAATCCTTGCCTGCTTGTACGATTAAAATATTTTCCTTAACCTTTTATTTTATTTTGTTTGCTTGTTGTTTTTTCATATATATATATTGTATATAATGTATTTTTAAAGTGTTTTTTTTTCCGACAGTAATCTGCAAAGCGTAAGAAACGTTTGGAGAAATATTTTTTTTTCTTCCGCCCCACCGCCGTTTCATCGCTTATATAATTCAAAAATGTATTACCACTAAGTCTTTAAAAAAAGCCTCTATTTCCTGTAGGTTACATTACTGTTATTGACAATGTTTGAAATTTAAAGTTGAATTTTTCTTTGTTAAACCCTCTCGGTCATAATATCGTACTGTAAGATTAATCTGCGATTGACGAGCCCGGGGTGACTGCGGCTAACAAAAAAGTATTAAATAATAATAATAATAATAATATGTTTTTGTTGTAAACCAGTATTTATTTTTATTTTTACGATATTCGCGATCCAGTCAACAGGTACCCATTTATAATCTCGTGAATTTTACTCCCTTGAAGTTTATCAGGGAACACGCTCACGACGATATTTTGCTCGGTACAAATATTCAAGGTCCAATAGCAATGAGCTCGAACTATCCGTGCGATGTAAATTAGTGATTATTCCCATCCGACATATTTCACGAGTTTAGAAGTGTGTAGTAGAGTACATAAGGATTTTAAAACTAAATTTAACTATTTTGGATCGCAACAGAAGTTCAAAAATGTAATGGAATTCATACGCTTTTTGCTCGCCATCATCTTTTATGTTTCGGGATCGTCGTGTATGGTGTATCCATATAAGGATTATGGACATGCAAACTTCCATGTGTAATATTATAGTTTTTGAGTGTTTTTAGTTTTGGAAACGCATTTGCCATCATAATGTGTATCCACTTTCCACATGCGTCGCGCATTCCAAAGTAACTAAAATACACATGCGAGATAAAAAAAATAATATTACTCTACCCTTTTACACATTCTAACAACCCCGCAGAGATTCCTGAAAAAATGTATATTTTGATTAACATCTGGAACTTATTCCCATGAATATTTTTCGTACGACTCGTAAAATCATTCTTCAGATTCAAAATCAGTCTACGACATAACATTTTTATTTACAGTACGAAACCACTGTTGTATACATTATATTATGTACATTTGTATAAAATAAATGTATATATATTATATACATTTTATTTTTGGCGGTGATATATCCGCGAAGATTCAACAATTGAGATGTTTTAAAAAGCTTTGTGAAGAATATAAATTCAAAACTCTTGCCATTGTTATCACCTGTATAGTTGTTGAGAGAAATGCATAATATTATTACTACACGTAGCTGGGTAATGTATTTAGTTTTGGTCAAACGATGTAATATAATGATGTGCGCGAGTCTGAATGACGAATATTTTAATAATCAAAGGTCCTGTGCAATGACCAGACAACTCCGATTTTTGGCAAATATCACGAGTTCACAATATCCAATGAAGCAAAAATGTGTTTATATGCTTATGTACAATAACGAAACGATTCCTTTCACTTGATAGCACTAATAAATAATAGCTAATAACACGTGATATTAAAATATTATAAAGATGCGTCTAATTTGAAATATTCGGAGTGAGAACCGTGGATTTGTTGAAGGCGTACGAAAAGTTAAGTGAAGCACTGTCTATAGTGTCATAATAATTTAATGATAGATAACGAATTTTTATTTAAATTTAATATTTAGATTAAATTATATATTAAAGAAATAGCCAAGTTTATAAAAAACATTACGTGTACTATATTTGCTTATAATATTATTCATTAAAATTAAATAGTGCATTTTTGTTAAATTCAGTTTCGAAGAACACCTATGATATACAATTATCATACTTGGTTCTTTGTTTTAGAGATTTTAAACACCTTAATTTCCGCTGTCTTATAATTAATAAATTCTTGGGTCAAATGAAAATACTATTGTGGGTCAAATATATGCTAGATAAATCTAAGGTTAAATCTTACTTTTCAAATTAAATTCTGTCAAATTATCAAAATTAAGGGCGCAATACATAGGGTGATAATAATGGATCCAGAATATATGTTTAAAACAAATACCTATACCCTCATCAAGAATTAAATAATTCAGTTGTAACTTCAGAAAAGTTTTGTAAAATGGAGACTTCTAGTTACTGCACGGAATTTATTTAATTCCACAATACCAATATACCAGAAATAAAATTTTCAATCGAGTTACATACGCTATAATATTATACTGTAATGTACTGTGTTTTGCAACCTAATTGGTTTTTCTTTTTTATTATTATTAGTTACATTATGTGCATAAACTATAAAGTAACGCTCAACACATAGTATTCAGATCCAATATAGCGAATTTTAATAAAGTAATTTTTTTATAATAAAATGTTAACTACACAGGACGTGCTTTATTGTCTGGCTGGTGAATTGGCGATATTAATTGAACGCATAATACACTTCTTTAATTTATAACTTTTCAAACAAGCTTTACAAGGTTGACCGGAAAAAAATAAACTATAATTAGAAATAAAAATGGAGAAACCTGGTATACGAATGCAAGGGTTTAGGTAAGCGTATATTCACCACTCGTCGTTGGAATTGCTGTGTTGATCTCTTCTCTCCATTTCGTTCTCTCTCTCTCTAATTTATCTCTTACCACTGCCCTACCGGACGACCGATAGCGAAATAATACGATCAAACCCTCTACTCCGAAATTAAATCAAATGTAGTGCGTCTGTGTGTGCATTGGCGCACAGCTTACGTTTCAATAAAATAAATAATAAAAATGACCAACAAACCGGCGTCGACCGACTACCGCGAACGGAGAGTGGCAAACGGCGCGGCGCGGCGAGCGAGAGGCAAAAATAACTGAGGGGCAAGCGCGGAGCAGCGGGACCGGGTGTGCGGGTGGATATAAAGCAGCCCCCGGGCGAGGATCTCGTTAGTCGAAAGGGTCAACAAGGGATGTTTTCTTTCAATATGAACCCACCACCTACTCGTGTTCCGCCGCCACTGAACTTAAACGTCCCCTTACACACCGCCACGCGCTGACTCCGGGCAAAGCGCGGCCCGCCGCTGTACCACGCCCCGGTGCAATATTTTTCTAATAATATAATGTGCCCTAAAACATCGTGTACACGTTATACATGTACATAGCTTATATTATATACATCATCGGCGGGTGGACGGGTGCGGTACGAGAGAAGAACGCTTGTTTTTGCTGCGTCCGGAAGGAAAAATATAAAATCTCGTGCGCCGCTGTTTGTTTGCGTTATATTCCTCCGGTTGTTTGTATAAATATATACGACGACGTACGATATACGTATTATGATATTATATATATATATATATATGTATCGTATATATTTATATGTATAATATTAAACCGAACATCGACAATCGCAATACGGCACCGGCGGCGACGGAGATTATACAGTTACCTATACACATATTATATACGCGCCGGGCGAAGAATGGGTCGTGGCTTGCTGACAGAACGAAGGCCATTACGATATTTGTACAGCCTTTTCAGAGGTATATAATATATTATTATTATTATTAATATATATATAGCGACAGAATGTTTTACATCGTCCATGTTATATACTGACATGACGTGACCGGCGGAAATGGTGCGCGCAACCCCGGGGGCGCTATGGTGTTTGTTTGGACCCGAATACATGTACGCCGTATACCGATGCGGATCCCGAAATTACGCTGCTCTAGCTAAAATAATAATACTTGTATAATAATAATAATAGTAATAAAAAAAATAATGGCAATGATGATGATGATGATGACGACGACAACGATGTTGATGAAAAAAAACACGAACGAACTACACACCGCGGGTTCATATAATACAATAAACTCGAACGTATTGAAGTTGATATTGTTTTGTGTTGAATTTATTTTTTTCCGTGCGACCTTTGTACGAGAATAGGTTCGAGGATTATACTATTTCATACTTAATCTAACCGCACAATAAGTACGGGCATGTACAATAACACTGTTGAGCAGAATATTGTATTAGGTCATAATTTGTTTTGTTGTTTTCCGATAACTGAATTTTACATTTTCTAGGGTATAATACATTTCCTATGAGTTGATTATGTTACTTGAAAATAGTACGTAGATACTTATAAAGTATTTATTCAATAATAATTTCCACTTGAAATTTCTCAAACATTCAATAAATCACATTATCGGCAATATATGTCTACGCTGACCGTTTGTAACCTATAATAGTACCTATACATCGGTGTACATATTATTTTAAAATTGAACCAAATTATCTTTTGACTTTTAAACATTGGTCGTTATTATTATCGTATAGAATTTTAAATTTAAATAATAAATTAAATATAAATTTAAAAAAAAAAACGGAAAAATGTTTTACAACCATGACATTATTTGCTCATGAATTAAATGTTTAGAACAATATTTTGGTGCACTCTCTCCACTAAAATATTAAAATGAGAATATAATATGAATGTAAACATAAACTATATAATAGTATATAATATTATAAGTACACCTGAAATAATCCCTATCACATTTTTCTGAAGATACCCTAGTGAATTGTATTATTAATATTTTATTAAAAACGTTTAATTTTTGTTAAAATGTTTACCAATTTATTCAGAGAGAACTGTTTTTATTTTAAGTCATATTTATTGAAATTATTTAAAAATCCAACTCCAATCCCTACTTTAAAACTGTAAGGTCGTTGCATTCAAGTTTAATTGTTTAAATCAACCTTGATGGTATTTTAAGTATGATATCATATAGTATATTAATATACACAGTGATCAAAAGACCCTCGAGAGTTTTAAACGCATACAAAAATACTTAGGTTCAAATTATTAAATAATAAAATAAAAAAATATAAGATATGTATATACCTATAATATTAATATTAATAAACGCTATTTTATAGAAATTCTCTTTACTTCCATATTATACTGTTCAATTAAAACGAGTTTTTTTTAAAAAGAAATGTTTTCTAATTAAAATCGTTGTCACATTTTAAATACATGTATATTAAATTCAGTAGTTATAATACAGCCTTTTATTTAGCCATTTTGTCTATATGTTATCCCAGATTAAATAATCAAAAAATATATTCATCAAATTTCCCATTGTTAAATTATTATTTAACAGTAGGCACAGATTTCTATTTTGTACCGTTTTATGTTTATTATTGAATGTTGAATACGTTCATTGGTTTGCATTTGTCAGCATTTGTCAAAATTTAAATATTTTATGTATTACATAATTATTTAAACAATAGTTACAGATTATTATAATTATACAACCGTTAAGAAGAGTTGTTCCTTTGACTGGTATATTTAACAAGTACATAAGTACATGTGTACCCATCCAAGTACCCAATTCAATTCGCTTTATGATCATATTGCAATTTATCATGATATTTATCTTAAGAAACGTGTAGCTAAATTGCCTATCCAAAACGCCGTTTAACCATAATTTTATTTTTAAACTTAATTAAGCTTGTATTAAGACTACTTAGGGTATGATAGGTAAAATATATTTTATCGTATTCAAAAATATTATGTAAATTATTGTGATCATAATGTGACATATATTCATTAAAATTTTGGTCTGAAAATTTGGTCGAGGTGATTTAAAATATTATGTATATTAATAAATATATTACTATTCAAGTATAATTAGTGGTTGTTTTGACTCGCTCCAACTTTACTTAAACATATTCAGAAAACATATTCAATAATTAAGTATGCCATTAAATACCATTTCAATGTGGTATGGACAAAATCGACTTGTAGTATATATTTGTAAAGTAATTTTGTGACCCCGACCTTAGAGTAAAATGTAATATGTAGTAGCACTTAATGACCATTTTACATTTGTATTTATATTCAAAATTTTAACCATTATATTTTACATTTTTCAATTTTAAATTAAAATTATATTTATTGATCAATCGTCAATACATAATACCATAGTGGATTAGCCAGTAGTCACACTCGGAAAACAATTAACTTTTTTATTACATGATTGAAACACTTAATACACAGTCTTTTTTATGTTCTGTGACTTCTATTTCCATATAATATATTGTATTATAATAAAATACTTTAATTTAACTAAAACAATTTCTATGGAAGAAAATAGTTTTCTTTCTTTTTAAAACCATATTGTATCTTTTCATACACCTATACTTAAGACTTCTATATAATAGTAAGGTAACAGAAGAGTAGTTGATAAATGTATTATTTATCCACAAATATTATTAATATCTGTGATTTAGTATGGGTATTATATGTATACTATTACAACTGAATTTACGAGGAGAAATGTCTAGAAACACAATAAAGACCATCCATATAATAACAGGAAACGAAGGGGACTATATCCGTATATTGTAACCAGCAATAAATATTTCGAAAATCAACAATCAAGTTATAACTCATATAACATAATATTATATAATATATAATATATATGATCGATTCGTGATCATATTTCAACAAAAAAATCTCTTTAATTTTGAGCAAATCAAATAAACGTTCTGAATTTAAAATCTTAAATGAAACATTTTTTTTTATTTATATCATTTTTATTTTTAGTATTACTTACTAGATATATTATATGATATAAAAATAACATTATTACAACGAGAGTACGAGACAACAATTGAATTTTAATTATAATCTCCTAAGAATACCGACGTCTTTATCTGTATGATGTGTCTCTATAGCTGTGTAACGAAACTCAGTTTTACTAAACGACTTATAAAAAACTATAATTGAAAAACTTACAAGCGCAGTATATGTTTGGCACATGTTCAACACACTATTATCTATAAGAATACACCATTTTGATTACAATAGTTTTAAACTCTAACAGCTTTAAAATGTTGGCAAGTTAAGTATGTAGAAAAAAAAAATGAATAACCATATTCAAATACATAGTTTTGCTTTCTATCTATAGAGCGATGTAACATTCGCGTCTGTGCGGGTTGGCGTGATTTTATGTTTATATAATATATACATTTTTTTTATCGTTATAACAATAATCATCCGATTATTAACTATTGTGTAACTATCGTCCACGTTGCCACCATCACATTCGCCACAGGTTATTCCACGTGTATATGGTGGCACTTTTGGTGATCATTTTGGACGAATCTTCCAAGTCAACCGAAAGTTGTGCACTACCGTGCCCCCTCGCAACTCCGTTAGGTGTCGTTCAATATATGTGGCCAATGAGTTTTGAAAATTTCATGCATTTGAACTGTTTGGACTGTTTCAAACGTTCATTTTTTTTTTAAACATATATTGGCATGAGGCAATGTGTGTTGTGTTCTGCGCGTCTGGCCGGTGACCATTATTAGGTCCCCAATGATATATTACCTACTTTGCCACTTTTGTATTAATATTAATATGTATTACTATTATTATAAGTTTTTACTGTCGACAAATATAATATGCTATGAAAATTAGACGTCCGCGAGCGTTCAAGCCTCGTCGCGAGGTTTTTTATTATATTATTATTAGTGGTAGTAGTAGTACCAGTAGGTAGTATATTATGCCGTCGGTGTACCAAAATTATTTAAATTACCAATATTGTTTAATTATTATTTAAATAGTTATGCAGATATATAAGTAGTGATTTTTAGTTGATTTGGATATCTGCAGTAATTTGGGTGGCCTGATATTTTTAAAAATAAATGTAATAAATATTATTAAGTAATAACTAGTTTAATGTATTTTTAGTTTCTTTAGGTTAGGTTCAGCAAAGAAGTACCTATAGTTATATTATATAAATACTAAATTAGTATACAAATCACCATAGTAAAGTGCCAAACAATATTTAAAAAAAAAAATTTTGTATCCTTATACAGGGTGATTTACCGACCATGCTCACCGTTTTAATCTTTAAAAATGTATGTATTCAAATTCTGATATTTGAAATTTTTTAAAATACAATACATTTAAGAAGACTCCTGTGACGGAATAAACTTATTTTTCTTCCAAATGATAACACCAACCTCTTTTCCTGTAAATTGTGAAAAAGACGAATTTTTTTAATGTTCATGAATCTAAATTTAAATTCAAACAAGTTTTACATTAAATATAAAATAGATGTAATTTTTTTATGGTACTTATTATGCTCGTAGAGTTTTTAAAAATTATAAAATACTAATTACTGTTATTTTCAAATCATCATAGTCTCCATTTCTTTAAAAATATTATCATGGACTATTATCCTTAACTTTAATAATTCAAACACTACTTGTTCAAATTTCGATTTATTTACATCGACGTAAAATAAAAAGGCGACTTAATATTTTACTGTAAAAAAGAGAGTCTTCACTTGGAAAACTGCAGATGTTTTTAGGTCACTCCTTAAATGGCATAACAAATGTAAGTAGGTATTTAAAAATATGGTTTTTAAGTATGCTTGAAAATTTTAATATAAGAATTTAAATAACTTCATTATTAAAATAAAAAAATAGTGGTAATTACGCATGGTGAATTGCCGTCTGTATATTGTTAATGTAAATGTTTAAGATTTTTTTTCATACACATAAACATATTTCATTATATACGCACACGTCTGAGCCTGCAGCTAGACGTCAGATTATGCGTACCATACACACTACTCGGTAGCCTATAATACATTTTTATACAACAAACTTTTAATTCCCGTGACGTCGGGTAAAACGTGAAGTTGTCCGTGCGGGTGGTAGGGTGGAGGGACCACGAGAGTTTCACAAGGCACGCCGAGACAAATCCGCACGCATCTATATCAATTATTTCGAACGGTTAGCCGAAAAACAAAAGCAAACGGTTTCTATATACCTATTGTGTGTACATTATGTAGACATTAAGATTTACTTTTCAAACTTAATATCATCACACAGCTATTTAATATAGGCGGGGGGTTGAGTTTCGGGCGGGACTGCACCGCGACGCGTACAACGCAAAAATAATAATAATTAATAATTATTCGCGTCGACGCGTCGTCTGGTCGCACGGGATGATGCGCGCGCAACATAGGCACAATAATATAATACACTTGTATATATAATAATGTGATATCATTGTTGTTATTATATGGACTCGTTTTTCACGTAAAACCCTGTAAATCCCCCGTGGGTCGTCGCACGTGTCGAAAACAAGAATAACGCACATCATACGCACACTGCAGACATATATATATATAATACACACGTGCGGGAAGACTTTAAACGGGTTTAGCTTGCTCGATGTGCACGTCGCTTATATATATATATATATGTGCGTTTGTGTTTCGGCACACGTATCTCCTTCTCTCCGAACAACAACCCGGCGACGAGGAAAGTATATTGTACAAAGAGAAGAAAAAGAAAAAGTTGGACTGCGGAATCTCGGGACACATAATAGTGTATCCTGCTGCTCCTCCCGATCGAATGTTTGAGTTTTCAAATCGGTCGAATAAACTTTGACGAACGCTCTGCAGAGTTTCTCGCCTCTGTCGTCATCTCCACCGTCCGCATTGTACGCGACGTATATATATATATATATATATAATACTGTAGGGCCGCTGTTATCGTCGAGTTATTATTTATTTTTGAACTCACTGCGGCTCTAGCTGGTGTACACGACAAAATCACGCGCTGGCGAATTTCAGCGGAAACCCGAATACTCCACCGCCGTCGCCCACCGCGCACCGCCGCCTCACGTGCGTCCCGTACGATAATAATAATTATAATAAAAATAAACAACGACAAGCATAATAAATCATTATTTTTGTGGCAAGAAAGTTATTATTTAACTTGGCAAGACCGACGACTGCGACGTCATGTTTTATTGAGAAATGCGCGCCGCGTTCTCCAGAGGGGTATTTGTGTTGTGTTAACTGTACACTAGTGGTACTACTACTGTGCCGATGCTATATTATTATGCCGCCGCGGTCTCCCTATTTCGGAGCACGCGACCGAAAATAATATTAATAATAATCATAACTGTAATAATAAAAAGGGTAAATAACAATATATTCGCATAGCGAACAAGACATTTACCGAGTTCTTTTTTTTCTCGAACGAATCGGCGGAATAGCGCGCAGGAGGCGGAATAAGAAAACGCTGCTGCAGGTAAACCCCTCGGGTGTGTTTGCGGGGGTTTTTTTTTTTTTACTTTAAAACAGAATAAATCTGAGGATTTTACAAAACAGGGATTTGCCGAGATTATTTCACTATACATAGGTATATAATAAATGTATATATAAATGGCCCGGGCGCGTATATATAAAGTCGCCACCAGGGGTGGGTATAGGGGTAGGGGTGGTTTCGTGTTGATGTCCAGGATTTCGCAGGATCCTTTTGCGCATCGCATAGTCGTCGTCGTCGACGTCGCCGTCGTTGGGTATTAAAACGCAAAGTAGTCGACGAAAACCGGAGATTTGCCGGTGATAAGTTACCCCGTAAATTATCATTTACCTCGGACGCACAGTGTACTTAGGAGGCGAACGCATTCCTCTACGTTAATATCATTGCACTATACGCTGTATACTTGGGCGCCGTAGCTGAACCTTTGATCCGATTTAGGTGAAATTTTATTTCGAAAAGTCGTAGCGCGATGACAATAAATTTTACGGTTTTTATTGGAGGAACGGCGGAGGCCACTATCCACATTGGGAGGTCGGTAAATCCGATACAAATAGCCACATAAACGTCATTTATTATACGCGTCTACTGCGCGATATAATAATAAAAAAATAACCATATAGAATATATAATAATATACTTTATATAATATTATATACATATATCATTATGTTACGCGTATATATATTATATACCATTAAACCTGCAGTATTGACGATAAAAGCTTTTTTTGTTTTTAGCCGCTTTCATCATCGGAATTAAAAAAATAAACCATTAGCGCTCCGAACTCCGGAGTTTAACGTAGGTGCATCATATTATATATACATATAATAATATTTTTGGTGCGTCGACTGTACGCTCTTGATGGTTAAGTTGGTAATGACTTGGAATTTTTTTTGCCCATACTCAAAACTTTGCACGTTTTCAAAGTCTAAAAGTAAACAACCCGTGAACGTTTAAAACGGTGTACGGGCCGCCCCGCGGACGAGGAGCTGCTGGCCGCCGACGCTGCCGCCGCCACCGTGAATATAATGTCTTTCCTCTTTTGTTTTTAAAACCTTATTAGTGAATACATGCAGGGGGAGCATTTAGAAATACTCGGCGAAAACTGTAATTAATTACTCAACCATCTCTAACGTCGCGGCCCCCGTATACACGATCGTCGTATAATATATTATATAATTATTATATTATGGCTGTGTGTTTAATATACGCTGTACCGCGCGTGGTACATAATATGGGAGTATAATGCGTATGCGCTCGATGTATATATTTATATGTGCAGGGGTGTGTATATATATATATATATATGTGCGCGTGTGTAAGTATATATATATATGTGTACAGTATTGTACACGCATACCGCTCAAACTTTGCGCCGACTAATGGCGTTTGGACGTACAACACTATTATATAATAATATAATATAACGACCCCGTGTCCATCAAATACAATATTATCATATACATAATACCATATAATGTGCCAGCTACACTAAACCATATTATTATATGTATAGGACACGTCGTATATACGGCGAAACAAACGCGCAATTAAAAAAGAAATGCGTAGGTACCTACTAAAATAATATTATATACACGTCGTTATACGGCTCTTAATAAAATCGGTTGTTGTTTTTTTAATACCTATTATGACTGCGAAACATTGTGGCGTATAGAGCTTAAAATAATAATAATAATATATACTTAGATAATATTTTTAACACGCCTCTAATGTAGCCTCCTCCTACGAGAAAAGTAGTAGTCCATTCGGTCAAAACTGGTTTACCGTAAAGATTCCCGTTTTCCATTAATTTTTTTTTTTTTTTTGTTTCCCAATCGAATAGGTAACTGGAAAATTCTACTTTTGACACCTCGAGGAACAAATACTTGATTCCCTTACCTATCAGAAATGAACAAAGATAAGTTGAAAAGTTGAACATCTGAGCATTTTTTTTTTTTGTTCTAAGAGGTGGTGATGACAGACACAAAAAAACACACAAACACACCATTGTAAAATCAATACATTCATCGAAGCTCTCGGAGCTCAGCAGCATCTAAAAATACAATAATATATACATATATTTATTATATTATTATACGTAGAGAAGACGCTTGACTCACCCTTTACACACGCACACACTCAAATGCGTTACGCATGTAACAGTCGTATAATAATATTGTACTACGCGAATTTAGTATAGTTTAACTGATAATCGAAAGAAGAGGAAGCCATAAATGTCGTGATTTATGTTACGAAATTTAACACTCCGCCGAAACACGGCTGCGGCGGCGTTTCATCCGAAATATATACAAATCTTCCCATTTGCCTCTCTGCGCCAACACCATATAATATATATATATATATATGTACTATATTCCACTCTATATACCTACGTCTCTAAATGGCGTAGGTACAATAATATAATAGACGTATATGTTTGTATGGATAATATATACACATAAACACATTATATTATGTACCTGCCTTAATATTGTTATTATATTATTATCCTTTGCGCGAGATACAATACGCCTGATGCAGGGTATATGATAATATTGTATGTATATAATATGTATATATTATAAGCCAATAAATTTCGATTTGATGTTATAATATTATTATTATTATTATTATTATTAAACGCGCGCCGGTGCCGCCGATAGCGGGTTCGAAATCCATTCATCAATCAGAGACGCCCCAGATACGCACTGTGTAGTGTATACAATAATAATATATAGGCACCTACCCATATAATATAGTCCTACATTTATAATAATATATATTTATATATTATATGTACAACCCGCTCCATTAATCGAAACCGTATAGTCTATATATATTATTATTATGTACAGAATATACACACTTGCATACTGCACTGAACTTTATGCGCACGGATCACAACAGCTATTTTAGCTATTATTATGACATCGTAATAAGATAATAATAATATTAAAATATACGCGAATATCGTTGACCGCGGTTGCAGTCGTCGTCCGAGTCGTTGAATGTTGCGCGATATTGATTTTATATCGTTGTAATATTTCATAATATGTTATAAGGGATAAATTGTAGAGATGGACATGAGCTGCATACTCTTACAAATGATTATAAGTATAAGACAAAAAAAAAACATTATTTATTGTTTTTGATTTAAGTTTATACCTGTAATGGAAAAATAAACATACTGCTCCCGAGGAATTAAAATTTTGTTATCAACTTCAATGTCACGATAACATTACTACAACCTCGATTTTCAAATCTGGCAATTTCAAGTGTAAACAATAAGTATATTGGAAATGATATCCATTCTGCAAAAAATCGAAACTATTGACGAATTTGCAATTAATATTGAAACGAAAATAGTATAATACTGTAATAAATATAAAACCTGTGTATACAAGACGTGTGGGACTATTAGTTTATAGTTTTGTGAATACTGTGAGTTGTGACCTTATACACTAGCGAGAAGCAAATATTTTGCTTAGCCCGCAAGCGTATTCAAATATAATATATTGGGCAGTTCTAAATGATCCCTAGCCCAAGCTTAAGGTATGGCGGGGTATACCCCTCCACGGCTCCCCCCTCAAGAGTTTAGACCTAGTTTCGCCACTGGATTTATTATACTAATTACTTTCGCGTGTTTGCTGTACGAACAACTTACTATAACGAGTCGTCGCCGCGTGCAAGAGCTTGGGAGCTGCAACGCGTAGACACTATGACGACGTCGTCGATGCTTTGCCATGAATATTTAGCAAATAATATCACTAACTAGAAAATAAACTAGACTAAAGAAATACGAAACACGAAGATAACATAAACGGGCGTGTGTTTTTATTCGCTGGAGACAAAACATATTATTGATGTTGTATATATTATAGTTCTCTCGTGGTGCTCCGAAAAGGCGAAAAATGGATCCCATATAGTCGCGCCCGATATAAAAATAAACGTATTTCTGTAATATAATAATAATATAATATAACATAATATATAAGTATCGGATGAGTATGACATCGGTCTGTGCTCGTACAGACAGCGTGGCGGCGATCCCTCCCCTCCTTTGCGCGTGTGTATAAAATACATACCACATAATAATATATATCATTATGTCTATTATATAGGCTAACGGTTAGCCGCAAACCAACCGATGAAGAAATCGATCTCTTTTTTTTTCAATCGTCTTTGCCGCCCGGTCGCACACACGCTGTTATTATTTTACACTACACCGACCCCTTCACAGTAGTAATAATAATAATAATAATATAATATATGGCATTATGTTTTAAGCCGCCCACCATCGTAGAACGCATGACACGGGATGAATTCTGTTCGCAGAAAACCCGATCGCGAATGATCAAAAAGGGTATTATATTATTATTATTATTATTTTATTAAGCTGAACATAAAAAAAAAAAATTTATATATGTGATATAAAAAGCTATTGCCTCCTCTACTATATACGTATATATATTATTGTATATAGTGTTCTTACGCTCGCGTACCGATCCCTTTTCTTATAGAGTATCGGAGCGTAAATGTGATTTCGCCCGACTGCGACGACGACGACGTAATTATTATTTTCTAAAGAGATGTTTTTTTCCCGTATAAAAGCGTATCCGTTTAAATCCGTTTTATCGATCTATCTCGGCCGCGGTAGATGAACGAATGTTTGAATAGCGAACGTTTTTAGAGTTGATACCCGAAGGTGAAAAAAATATTCGTAAAAAATGACAAAAAATTTTTCGCCCAACGTGGGGCTCGAACCCACGACCCCGAGATTAAGAGTCTCGTGCTCTACCGACTGAGCTAGCCGGGCAGTTGTGAACGTTGTCTGGACCAATGTCACTTAATACGCAGACGAAATATTATTTGATTTTATTTAATTGTAATATTTTAATTGTAATATTATTATTATTATTATTGAACAGTCGTACCAACATACAGGAAGGCGACACTAAAGTCCAACATGTACAAGTATACTTTTATAATACAATTATAGCATTTATATTTAACTTGACAGTTTACTGTTTACTGTAGGTAGTAGATACCTTTATCGTGATTAAATTGGTAATATCTTTATTAAAAATAAAAATGTACAATCATTAATTTTTTTTAACTAAGTTTTAAGTTTAATAATGATGCTAAAAATATACCTAGGTATAATATGTTAATTGGAAACAATTTACAAATGACTTGTTCCAATGGAACTGCTCTAATATAATATTATTATCATGGAAGAAAAAAATGTTTTAATTACAATTTACTGAATTATTATTCAACCTTAACCTTAACTGCCTCAATTATTTATGTAATTACATTTTTATTGTTAAAATAATAATAATAATAATAATAATCGAGTGCACACAAATGTTACCGAATTTTGAAATAGATATCTAAAAATATTCACCTAAAATATATCTAAATTAAATGTCTATGGTAAGTACCACGGTATGTAAAGTGGTTATCTCTGGTATATTATATTTGTACCATAGTACCTAAATCGATACCACATTAAATTCCAACGCTTGTGCTGTGATAATATTATGCACTTAAACACAAAGCGTACAGTCGAACATGGTATTTTTGGCGGTGAGATGTGGTCGCGACGTGTTTTCGTGAGAGTGATGGAGTGGGTGAGAAGGAAAAAGCGAGTGAGATCGTTCGCGTGTGTGTGGCGCCGAGCCGTGTTTTTTTTGTCGCGGGGTCCGCCGGAAGCGGTGAACAATATTTTAAAACAACCAGAAATGTCTCGGCCAAAAGTTGTTCGGGGCAATAAAACCAATGATATATGATGGACATTTTTTTTACGGTAAAATAATATTAATAATAGTAATAATATCAAAAATAACAACAAATAAACACGTAACAATAATAATAATAATATTATGCACAACAGAAAAATATGATGACGAGGCGCGCGCACCAGCTGCTAGGGTGGCGATGAAAAGGCGGAGATTTTAATGACGTCACTATAAAATATTTAAAAACAGTCCTCATCTGTGGCGGCTGGCTATAACACAATGGCGTAGGTACAGTATAATATTATCAGAATTTTATTTTTGAAAACATTACGGCCATTATTATTATTAACAACAACGACAGGAACTGGAAGTGGGTAGGAAGGATGTGAACGTCGCTGTGTGTATAAAATATAATAACAGTGGCT
Source organism: Sitobion miscanthi (assembly GCA_008086715.1). NCBI lineage: Eukaryota > Metazoa > Arthropoda > Insecta > Hemiptera > Aphididae > Sitobion > Sitobion miscanthi. The sequence continues at coordinate 21,885,780 of CM017800.1, forward strand.
TGGATATGTGTATAATATCAGCAGGTTAACTCGTGTGCCGAAAAGGATACGTCCTTTGTAGGCAACGTGTATTTCCTTTTCATGCGATTCCGACGAGAATTCGTTTGTTAATTATGGTTTTATATTTAAATAATTGCAATAAAACATCGTGATAAAAAAAAAACCAAAAAAAAATAAAAAATAACAATAACTAAAGCGGTTTCATTAAGAATACGATGCAAGGTTCGATTACATACTATTATAACTAGAACAGTGGTATTATGTGTTATCACAATAAGTATAAACATATAGTCAATAAAACCTCACATATTATTATACAAAATCTCAAAAATGTGAAATACTAAAAAAAATTCAGTATTCACTATAGCACTTCAATATTAATTATTATTTCCATCAAAACTATCAAAGTTTAGGCAACACTTAACAACAAACATACAAAACAATTAAATACTTTAAAGTACTATAATTTTTTAAATAATTATTTAAAATAAATAATAAGTTAGTATTGCATTGTATATAGGTAGTGCCTCCTTAAAATATTTTAATGGCAACGCAGTTAAAATAAAATACCATCAATGCAATATTACATATTACTATATTATTATGATTACATTTTAATATTTCTTATTCATGGCAATTAATAATTGATAATGGTAAAACTTCTTGTTATAGGTAGAAATATTATGTTAAAACAACATTTTTTTTTTTGAAAAATGTTAAATTTCTATTTACCTAATAAGAAAATATAACATAATATTATGTAGGAAAAAACATCAAACTAAGTATAGGCACAAAGAAAATGTATAAATATGTATGAAATAAATTTGTATAAGTTGGTACTTAGATTGTCTTAAGATAAATAAATAAAATGTATGCAAATTTCACAACTTCTAGTACTTCCATTACTAGTCTCAAACCCTGGAGTTGAAGTACAAAGTATATGCGTGTAGTTGCCCTATTTAAATAGTTCTCATAGCTCACGATGGATTTTTATTTGTGAAAATAATTACTTACACCGACTAAGGATTTTCTTTAGTATACAATTTATAAAACAAAAAACTAATCACAAATTAATTTTTTTAATTTCATTATTCGATGAATTAAGTTTTCAAAGAAAAATATCTTATAATATTTTTACAATTAAAATAATAAAATACTTTTTATTAATATTCACGAATAAATTAATTTAACATCTTTGAATTTACTTTGTTGATTCATTAAATTATTGTACAAATACTTAGTAAGATTTTTAATAATTTATACATAATTATTTTTTTTTTTATAAGTATGAATTAGGTAAAAATATTTAAATCACTAACTACATTATCTATTCTAAAATGTTTTGCTTGAATAATACTAACTGTATAACTAAATATTTTATGAAGTTATGATTTCAAAGTTTTTTATTTATTTATTTTAATTTTTTACTAAGTCTACATATAAAATATGTGTTTACTTATTTTATCATCCACATATAGAATTAATAAAATATGACAAAATACAAATACAAATAAACCAGCTTATTCACTAAAATGACGATTTTATTACTATATAATAATGAAAATTATGTATATTTTTAATTTAAGTTTTTTATTTTAATTACGTCTAAACTGTATTTTACTGATGTTTAAATACAAATAATACAATTATCAATTACAAAATTTCGAGGCATGAAATAACAATCGAGCTGGTTTTTCAGCATTGAAATGTAAATATTTTTTTAAAAATCACATTTACCGTTTTTTTTTTGCAAACATTATAATAATTTTAATAACATTGTAGTTACTCTTCCCTGGTTTTAATTAATTTATTATTCATAGAAAACTACAATTGACTATCGGTAAATAATTCCAAGCCACCATACCTAACCTAACCATACAATATTATATAATGATAGTGGCTATTAAAACTAATAAATTCATGTCAACCGTTTCAAACGCAAACACAATTAAAAATAAAACTGCACATAACGTATTTTAATAAAGAATCACGTAAATCGTGTGAATACCTATTCAAATCTCGGACGGTAATTCACTCGTTCCTCATTGGTTTACGGTTTGGAGCCGCGTATACACAAAACATTTCCGTAAATACAAGCGCACGTAATATTATTATTTTTTATTATTTCACAAAAATCCATTTATTTCGCCCATTTCTATGACATTTTTTTTGTTTGCCTTCACATTTCTAATAATATATCGCGAGATATCACATTGCCGGATTTCCTTTGCTGCAGCACCCCTATCCGTGAAAACTATATTGCCCATTTTGGCACTAGTCGCGGGCTTTTCCACCCCCCCCCCCCATCCAACATACCAAACCCCGCTGTTGTCATGTTATTACCGTTATTATTGCACGTGTGAACCCCGTCATAGGTGAAATAGGGGTGGTGGGAAAGTTGCGCTGGGCTTTTTATATTATTCACGGTCGACACGCGAAGTAATTCCGTCAAAACTGCGCGCACACGAAATCGCTTACGTTTTTGGAAACCGAATTTCATAGTCTCGCCGTGCGGGTGTGCGTTGTGAAAACTATACCGCCGAACGACTTGTAACGTCCGTCCGACACGGAAAAAGAGTAGGCACCTATACCTAGGCATATATAATACCACTGCAGTCTTCTGATTAAAGGGGGAGTGGGGTGCTGGACCCAAAAAGCGAATTCGTTTTCCACATAATATATTATAATATAGCTGGTAGCTGATGCCAAATGATCAGCATCCCTTTGTGGTAAACACGGTCGGGTGTTTTCGACTGTCAGCAATTTCATGGTATAGGTTTTGTCGTCTTCTGAATATATGAATATGCATAGCTAGTAAACCTTGTATATATTCAATATAATATATTATATAGTATATGCGTACAGTAGATACATAAGTACCTACATAACATAATATAATGTTATTTAGTATAATAATATATACACTATTGTCTGCGCGCGAGGGGACACTATATATATTATATACCTATATATATGCGTGTGAATGGAAATTTCATATGAGAAACAAGAAGATAAGAATAGCGTGTCTCAACTCTTCACGCGACACTTAGCCCCCCCCCCCCCCCCTCACTCTCCCACCCCCCAACGACAGTGTTATTTATATGTAACGTGTAGGGTTATATTCTAATATATAAATAATATATATTATGTTATTTATTATTATTATTATTATACATTATATTATACACACTGGCTGGTACGCCTTCAATGCCAATAACCCGACTGCACAGGATTTATGAGCGTTTTAATACATGGTACTGGGTCGCTGGAATTCGTATAGAACTTACCTACAGAATATTCTGCTGCAATAAAAACATATTTTATTAAATAATGCGCGATGCTGAAATATGTTGATTGTTATTATATTATATTATTATCATTATTATTATTATATTACGAAGACTGCGGCGTGTATAATAATAATGTACACCACCGAGAGTGGTTCCTCGTCGGGTGTAAAGGAGTGCAGTTTCTGAAATACCGCTGAATCATAAACTCACTCACAGTGCAATGATTTCGCTCGGAAGACAATAGTGTCTCCGGAGAGACTTGGCAAAATATCAAAACCAAACGTACTTAGGATTACCGTCTAAATGAAATGTTTTCAGTGCGACAAATGTTTGTAAATGTTACACACGCGCGTGCGCACACTTGCACACACACACACACGCGCGCGCATACACAACCACAATTCTATAACGACATGACATAATATTATAATGACCACATATTATGCTGTAAATATTAATTTGGATATAATATTAGATAATATTTATAGTTAGTTTGCTCATTTTTACATCAGTGCCGCCACATTTTTCAAAAAGTGAAAAATAAATCTATATATATAAAAATGGAGCGTGAAATATGTCGTTACCTCATCAATCAAAAACGGCTGGTCCGATTTGGCTCAAATTTTTTTTAAGATGTTCGTAATTGCCAGGAGAAGGTTTTTAATAACATGTTTATGAAATATACACTTATACACATGTATAAATGAGTAATCGTACAAGCTATAAAATCTAAAGTGGGTAAAATGCTTCAAAATAATGCATATATTTTCCAAAAGACGCAAAAAACATTAATAGTCCGTATACTACGCGGGTTAAAATAGCAACCCTAGCGTACGCAAAGCAGCGGCTTCTTTCGGGACTCCATCAGAAACGGAGTTTGGTCTCCTTATTCTAGTCTTCAATTTAGTATCTTTATCGTGCACAGAACAATACAAATAACAGCTAATCACAATCAGTATGTTTTACCCACGATAAAATATATAACGATTTAAATTTTAAATATAACTTTAATCGTGGTTTTATCTTATCGCAAATTAGCATAATCAGACATCACCGTATTGTTCTGTGTCCGTAGTCCGTACTCCGTTGATATGTAGTGGGGTCGAGGGACCACACGTGAGTAGGTCACAAGTGACAGTAATGGTCCAATTATGTCTTATAATATAAAGAATTATTGTGAAAAAATTTATAAATATCTTTGATTTTGATTGTGATAAGAGTGATAAAAAAACTAATGCTTATCTCTTGCAATAAAAATATAAAAAAAACCATGATAATAATTTTAATTAAAATAATATGAACATTTAATTTAGTAAATTAGTAAATGGAATAACTTATACTGTCGTTTCATTATTTTAGATAGGTAAGTAGGTAATGCATATTTTATTATAATAATTAAAATAACAAAATAATAATTCTTTATTTTCGCGATACAACATATTGTTTATTTGTTTACTTATGGTAAATTCTCGAAAACCAAAAGCAATCTTTTAATATAAAATATAAAATATAATGTATTATGTAGGTATGCTATAGTAGTATTATGTTATGAGAAGAACAATCTGCAGATTATTCTATCATTAACATTTAACACACATAATCATGGAAACTTTTGTTTTCAAGGTCAAGTCATTAGTAATACAAATACATTATAAATACAACTATCTCTATCCACCACTTACAAACTTCAATATGTAGGGAAATCTATGCACAACAGTTTTATTGATACCCAATCTCACTAAGTATGCACAAACCAAAACTTCGAATATTAACTCAAAGTTTGATGGGCTGCGTATGCATATAATAGTTTAAAACAATTTTAGTATTAAAATGTAATTTATAGTTTATAGTTTTTATTATAATTTATAATTTTAAAAAAAAGTATAATTTTGAAAATAATTAGAATGGAAAACAATTTTACAGTGTGTAAACTCAAAAACTTACTTAGTTAATACCTAATTTCACTAAGACTGTTTTATCAATTTCTGTAGTATTCATCAAAAATATATTTAATTATCTCAATGATAAAAGGAATATTATTGTTCTTTGATGCTTTTAAACAAACAGTTTTCATATGTTTACAGGTGATGGCCAAAGCACAGATTCACCTGGTTTCGAGCTTTTCGATTCGGACAACGGCCATGATCTCACGCTATCACCACAAACGTTTACGGCTAATACCACAGCTGAGTCTTTTCTAGTCAACGACAACTCAAACAGCATAGGCATGCCCGTCAATGAGTCTGACACAGGTAATGTGAATATTTTATTGTCTTAGCAAATATTTCAACCATTTAAAAATTAAATATTAATAAAAATAACTGGTTACTCCGTAGAAAGATTTGTAAATCTGTATTCTTATAATATTACCTATATAAGTAGAAAATGTTTACTTTGTGACTGCGAAATTCTGTTGGTACTCTTATAATATAAATTATTCTATTTGTCAAGTTGGACTTTATTTATAATATATATGATAGAAAAAAGAATTTAAAAGAAAAACTCAACGAGTGATGAAAAATAAAACAACAATTGCATTACAGTTTTTATGCTATTATATTATATTTTTGTTCTCTAAATAAACAGCAATAGTAGACAAAAAACCTATTGTTTCCCAAAGATATTTACAGCGTTTCTGGTTCTGTAAAAGTGCAATGCAATATGTTTTAATCTTAATAGCTATCTAAACAATTACTAATTAGTAAGTAATTGCATTTACATTGTGCAGTAAAAAAAAATAAAATATTATTATGATGTTGGATATTTATGAATAATGTTATCATGTTTATTGAAAAATGAATAAATATTCCCAAGCCATGAGAATTATTATATTCCTGAAGTTTATTGTATTTATATAATACAATAAATTAATAGCGGAATAAAGTTATAACATGCTTTTTATAGTTAAATCGATATAATCTATATATTACCCAAGTTGATATTTTATTCATACTTTTTGAATTATGTAACATGACATTTTCATGAGTGAGTTTAAAACGTTCATTTTTTTATCACCGTGTGATTGAAATTCATACATAATTTTTATTTTTAGAGTAGGTATATACAATTTATATAATGCCTATATTTTCATCAACTTAATATAAATATTGTGACATTATCAGTATTTGGAAATTACGAGTTTTTTTTACGACTTCTGGGGATACTTTGATATATGTTTTTTTTATTTCAAACTGTATACCTCTCCAGTGCACCCGGTGCGTTTGATTACGAGTAAATTCTACACCACTTTTCCCTTCTCTCTTGCACACATACACACACAATAAATACGTATAGCTCGAAAACAACTGCCGGGGGAACGATAAATAAATTTGGGGAAAGTTTTGGTTTTGGTGCCCAACAACCTTGCTCCCCCACCCCCTTAACACACCCCCCGCGAATCCTTAGCCCATGCGTAATTTAATAGTTTCCATCCCACCATAGTGACGGCGGCAGCGGTGATTTAGCTCCATTCTAGGACAAAAACTCATAATTCACGATATTGCCAAATGTGCATGTATACTGAAACCCTCTCAAACACACCCCTTTTACAGAAATAGGTGACCTGCGACGCCAGAATTTCTAAACAGAAAGATATTATGGAGGGAAAACTTATTAAAGATACAATGTCACAAAACGAAATATTAAATTCAGCATCTAATTTTTGACCAAACACATTGATGCCTGCTGATAAGATTATCAACCGCAAAAACCAATGGGTAGCTGTAAACTAGTAAACCAGAAATAAATCGTTCTAATAAGTCATTCAGCATATTATGATATAGGTAATGAAATAAATTAAAACTTATTTGAGCTTTTGTAGCATAATTTATAATATTAATTATTTAAAGCGAATAAAACGCGATTCAACAATTTTTCAAGTATAATTTATCAGAAACATACTTATACAATATTCACAGTTTCCTATTTTAGAGCATACTATTTTTTTTCGTTTCTTCCTAAACGGAAATCTACATTTTTAGTATCAAACGTACACACGGAGGTATTATTTATCTCTCCATAACTAATATCTATAATCTAAAACAACAGTTGATTATGTCTAAATGTATAGGTACCTAAATGTACATTGATACATTTATCAATTCAACTTACTTATTTAATATGTTCTAAATGAAAACAAATTTATTATAATTATTAGTTTATTAGTTTTTTCAATTTTTCTTCATTGGACGATAAATATTTTAATTTTACTTATTTTCTATTATTTTGTCATATTTTTAGTACTCAATAATTAAAGCAATAATCATAATTTAAAATAAAAAAAAAATCAGTTACTACACGCGTTTCAAGTGTACTTAACAATTTAACATAGGTATAACATTAAAATTGCTTAGTCAAATACAAATAACAATAATAACCATGATTAATTATGTTCGGTTTAATAATATTGTTTCAAACAAGCAACTATTTCTTTCTTTATTAAAACTCGGGGTGTAACTATATACTTTAACTATACTTCTGATATAATATTATCTATAACACTTTTTATTAATATTATCAGGTTTTGGTAATCTCTTACAGTCAACAGTTTATTGGATACTACTCGTTCAGACGACAACATAAAAAAAAAACGGTTGACATATTGGTTAAAGAGTGCGATTTGTAATATACACTGTAATATACAAGGAGATGTGAATCCGTATAGTAGACAGGAAAACGATTTCAAATCCCGAAAAAAAAACCTTTAAACATTTTGATGTGCATGTGTCGTGTGTGTGTAATTTTAAACTGTTGGCATTTGTTTATTTGGCTGTCGAAGTAGTTGATGAAAATAGTTGAAATTTAAAACGAAAACGACGTATTTGATTCTTCGGACTTCCTGTAATCCAATAAAAAACACGTAACAAAAACAAATAAAAGTGTAGGTTTGTTCAAGAACTTTTATGATTTGAACAAATAAATCACATCCGTTTCAAAAACATTTATTCAGTTATCATTTAATGTATATTTATTTATGAAATACCATCAACGTTTTCAGACAACAATATTATGTTTTATTCATAATCAATAAATTTAATAAATAAGTACTAAAATAAATGTAATTGACATTTCATTTTTTGATGTTAAAACATTGAAATGGTTCTTTTAAATATGTTGAGGTGATTTTCAAAGTGTTGAAATAATAGGTAGGTACCATTGTCTGTTAACACATTTTATGAAATAAAATGTTCAAAAATATTACTATTTTAATCGCATTTACAGATAAAAAAAGTTGCTTTTTAATCATTAATTTATAAATAACTAGTTACAAATAATATGCTACATATTATTTATTTATTCTTTCCGTGTAAACATATAAATCAACTCTTAATAATGATGTTTATGAATAGTAAATTTTAAAACATCAAAGAAATAATGATAATGTATCCTATAAATGCTAATATGCTATAATTCTAACTTAATCTTTCACTGGAATCATTGTTTATTATAAATATTTATACTATTATTAACAATATTATTCCATTTATTTTCTGCTTGTAGATTTAGATGGTATTAAATGTTGTGAAAGTTAAGATTTTCTCCATTATATTACTATTAGTGCCCGCGTGGGAGAGAAATTCTATCGTTACGTGTCTTTCCTATATTATAGTTATGAATATAAATTATTAAAATTATAACCAAACTATATCAAACTTTAAGATTATGTACATATGGTTAAATTAATTGTTGAGTGCAAATATAATATAGCAACATGTGGACGGCATTTTTAGTATTTTTGGAACGTAATGACTGGGTACTTGACGTGTAGTATAGTGTATACTCGCAATAAAAAAATAACTAGAAGAATAGCTCAGAAAAAGTCACTTAAAAGTGACATATTAATTAACGTCGACAATACTATGCGTAGACATATTTTAATACAAAATGTAATTTTAAACTTGGATGGAAAAAAAATAAGAAAACTAGTAGGTTCATAGCGTAATAAAATTAAAAAAAAAAAAACAAGATACTTTACAACGGTACAGCGCGCTGGTGGTAGGACCTATATATATATATTATGTACTATGTGCATAAAACGGGCTGTGTGAAAACAGGTCACGTTGAATGGAACAAGGGACACATATACATGTATATACTCTTGTGCACTCAACACGTCTTAGTTTAATTAAACGACAACCGTAGGTGGGCCAGAGCAAGCTGCCGCGTGGTAGGTGGGGTGAAGAACAGCAGACAGGTACTTGAGTCCATTGTCGGATTATTCAGATTTATTTAGGTTACGTGCGAGCTTAATGGCAAACGGTAAACAATGATTACCGACGAGTTTAGCGACTCGGAAACCTACGTTGTTCGAAGGGCTTTTATCGTGTTTAAATATCAGGAATAGCCTAGACAACAACCACGACTGAATCTGATTTTGAAGCGGCTATATTTTGGTCCACGAGAGACGAGCTGCGAACATACTATATAATACAATAATAATTGTGAATTGAACCACAACGAAACTAACTATTATTTCACTAAACACATAACACAAATCCTGACATTATCTTATTGCAAGATTACAACTACTTTTAAAATTAACTGAGTATGAGGGCTTTTAATGATACAAATCATTATTATATTTAGAAAATCAGAATGGTGTTTTTATAAAAACTTATTGTATGCATTATTCCAAAAAAAATTGAAATTTAACTCATAAATCAACAGTTTTTAAAAATGTATCTTTATTTTTTTTTATCTGAAACAAATAGAAAAATACATAAGACGTTGTTGACGTACAAGCAACGATATCGATAATTCGATAAGATGATAGATGATCTCAAAGACAAATTTTCAACAAAGATATCAATTTTTAAATATCCAATATATTGCAATACCGAAATTAATGATACGCCACGGAAGTATCCAAATCATAGTATAGTTCAAACTGATATGGCTAAACCCGTTCATCAAACTGTAGAATTGAAAGATTTAAAATAAAATGTGACGACGAATTTTATATAATATGATAATATATTTCCAGAAAGAAGGAAAAAATAATTTGGTCATAAAAGGAAAACAAACGGGAGGGTGCACATTTTATTTGAATGTTCCACTTATCAGTAAAAAAATTTTCCAGAGTTGTTACAACACACCTTCTCAGTTATCGAAAGTTACCACGTCATACTTTTTTCCATTTGTAGTCAAATTGGAATTTTTAATTGACAGCATACGATTTTAAATAATTTAAATTATTGAGCAACGCGATATCATACAAAACAAAATCCGTGCTGTTATGTAATCCATAGTGGGAAAAACCAGAATATTTATATTTACCTATGTTTATACGCCAGAAAAATTAAACTCTCGCATTGACGTTAATTCTGAGGTTTTTACAAAATGTATAAAATAAAATTGTAAATAAATTCAGTTGATTAAATAGTAATTGGAAATAAAAATTATTTATCACTCGAGTGAAGCCTGATATTTATATAAAATTATATTATTACTTATTAAATATTTATTACGATGAAGATCATTCATAACTGTGAGAATAATGTTTATACTTACTGTAAGAGTTTGTTGTTGTCAGTACTTTGAATATGATTTTATTCAAAAGTTGATCGAACATCAAAAGATGAATTTTATCGCCAAGTATTTTCTTTTATTGAAACATTAATAAGCAGTTTTCTTTGAAAGTCAATTTGAATAGAGTAAAGGTTCAAATAAAAATGTCATTAGCTTTATAATCATAATTTTTTTTAAACAATTTAAACTTTCCACGGATATTTTATCTCTTAAAAAATAATAATTCACTACCTACTTCCTTGAATGACTAACATGATAATATTATACAGTTGTACATACAATTAAAAAAAAAAAGGTGGGTAACTGGATGTCACTCTGCTGTACAGTAGGTTACAAGTGGGTCACTGTAATGGATAGTAATTTGTATGGTCACTGTAAATTGAATTCAATGAATTTTAACTACAAAATAATTATTAAACTTTAAATTTAAACTTAAATGCTTATAAAAAAAAATTGTGCCTATGTATTTTTTATATTTTTCAACTGCTATTGTAACAATATATCAAAAGCCTTGCATTAAATTTTCACGCTTTTTTTCCAACAAGTAAAATTTTATTGATATTTATAGAAAAACAAACTAAAAAAAATATAAACTGAAAATGTTCGTAAACAGCTCAAAATAAGTCAAAATATTTGGAAAATGTTATGGTGTATAGAAAATGCTAATATAAATATTCAGTCAAATTTCATGTAACTACGGTCATTAGCTTAAAAGTTGTACCAAAAACCAAAATCGATTTTTTCGAAAACAGATTTTCTGTAAAAATTCCAGTTTTTCCTTAATTTTTCTTTTGTTTTTCACGGTGCTTTTGAAGTGACAGACACAAAAAAAAATAAAAATAAAAACACACATCATTGTAAAATCAATACATTCATCGTTCCACTCAGAATCTAAAATAATAATATTAATAATAATAATTCAATAATTTTGCATATAATGTACTTCTCTGCTGAACATTAAAATATTTTAGTCTACTCAGTTTTGTAATTATATATATTTAGTCGATGATAACTTAACCTTTAGTGTCATATAGAAATAACCACATTAGTAAGTTATAAAGTGATCATAATATGCTAAACTTTAATTCTACACTTTACTCATGTATCGAGTGATTAACTTGTATATAATAATATGATAAAATAAATAACATAATATTTTGAGTAGAAAGTTATATTTCATTTACCCGGAAAACGTTACAAAGGTCTGTTTCTCGATCCTTTTATGAACTTTAAAGGAGCTGATGGCCAAGTTATTCACGCATCATACATAAAATGAAACCTAGACTTCGAGGAAATATAATTAAGTCCTTTAGTTTCCATCAGTATGAGTTTACAAGGATCTATGGCTTCGACCGGAAATAAATAGGCCCTTTAGACTCCCGGCAGCGTTTGGTCGTATATTGAATGCCTTAACCTAACCTATTCCGCAGTTACTCTAAATTTCAAGAAACTTGTGTGCTTACATGAAACTGTCTTATATTTTAAATTTAGAATAATAATAATAATATGTCAAAGCAGTTTTCCCAAATAAATTAGTAACGTAAGATATTGGGCATTCAAATGGTATGCAATATATTATATGGGTATATTATGCAATGTATAATGATGCATTGAATTTAATATTATTACGAACCTTTGATCAAAACTAAAATATAATATAATATTAACAACAACGTACCTAATTAAAACAATTACCTACCTCATAATTATTATTTAGAAAACATTTTAAAATATTGAAAAGATTTTTTCGTGATCGAGCTGGTTTCTATAAAACGTAACTTGTCGGCTTTCGAAATAGTTTTACTAGTTTTTGAAAAACAGATTCATCCTGGGATCAGCAGCACAGGACCAATTTGCTGTTGATCGACTTTAAACTTTCGGTCGGAAGTATGAAAATGAATATCCTCAATACCTCCAAACCATTTAAACTTTCATCCCCCCTTTACTTCCGGTTAATTAAACGATCGAACGTTATGTGGTATAAATGGTCTTATAGATAGCGATCATTAATATTGCCAATATTATAGTATATATTAATTTCGCCAATACGTCGTTTTATCGTCTAATATACACCGAACATCTTTATTTTACCGTAGTTTCTCCAATAAAATATTCTAAGATACGATGTCGTTGATCATATAATTTAAACCTAAGATATCACCGAAACTTCATATGAGAAGAAATATACTTCGAGATCACATATTGCATTGAGTACGTTTTTATGTAATAAAGGAGTCATATTCCATGAACGGCGGAGGGGGGGGGGGTTTGGAAGCCAAGAAATAAACAACAGTACTGAAATAAAATAGCCGTGTCAGTTTATAATAATACAAATACACAAATGTCCAAAGAAACATCAATATGAAGTAACTTAAATACCATTCACTTTATATTCAAACTAAATTTCACTAAATTTAACACGAAATATTTTACGTTTTCTTGAGTTTCAAATATTATTGTCTATTATATAACAGTTAATAAAAATATAATATATTCTATGTACTACCTACGTCTTACTAATAGCAAAAAATAGACTTATACTAATATTAACAGTTTATAATATTCTTAGGAATAAAATATGGACTGACACATCGCCGAATCGTTTTTTATATTGTCAATGATTTTTCATTGAATTAAAATTTAACACTTTCCGGCATCACTCGTTGACTAGGAACACGTAACGTACGATACAGTTGCAGAGGGACTACCCCAGTTTTTTTTACATCGTATAAGACAATATAGTATATAAATTGATATATATGTATATACATTTTTAAAAATATCTTTATCGAGACTCGGGGAGAAGACGAAGAACAATAATTAAAGTTTGGCAAAATGTACTATCTGCAGAAAACTTATTGAAAATAGTTTTAGTTGACCGACATCAATTATTTCTGACAGGGTGGTCTCAGACTGTCAATTAATAATACAACTTTGTACGGTAATTATTTGTGTTCCTCTGAGATGTAATTTTGTTGTATTTCGTTCTGCGTTTACGGTTTGATATTCATTGATAACGAATATCGAGTCGTTAAAAAATGCAAATATCTCACCTTCGATTGCCGTTTGTTTTATACATAATATATTATTATAAAACGTCGATTTATTTTTAAATAATATTTGTCAAAATGTTTTTTTTTATTATCTACCGTCTAATTTATTCATTGCAATTTATAATAACTATTATGCACTACGCAGCTATGTAGAGTCCTTGAAATGTGAAAGAAAACATATTGCCTACTGAAAATTGCTTATTGTAATGACATATTTTAATTTCCACGTTTGTGTTAACACGAATTACACTGTTCGATAAATTAACAAATACATACCTATGTTTGAAGAATAAAAATACCACTTCGGCTGTTGTTGACCTTTGTTCAGACAAAAGGGTTAATATTATTAACCGTGCTGTCGTGTTAATACGTAATTTTTGCAGATAGTACCTAACTATTGTCGAGGACTCGACGGTCCTGCAGACGGTTAATTAATTCTAACCTCGTTTTATGACGAAGCATAATATCATAAATTAGTCAGAATAAGCCTTTATCCTGCGTTAAATGTGTCACGACTAAGGCAACCACCACTGTGTCGCCATTGTATATCCAATGGTAAACATTTAAAATTATTGTGTAACATAAAATTACATCGAAAACGCGTTTCCGTCGAATGTATAATTCTTCTGAATGTATAATATTTTAATCCCTTGCACTTATTGACATTTTTCCGGTGAACGATTATTGTTGGTATTTCAAATTTTAAATTTAAACATTTTTATTCCATTACCATAACAAATACTATCAGTTAAACAGTATATGTAGTGTAGTACACCAATTTTAAACGCACACAGTTTGAATTTATAATACTTCACAATACGCGTTATGAAAATTAAATTGTATGTAGGTAATTTAAACAAATGTAAAAATAAAAAGTTTCAAATGTTTCAAAATAGACACTAGGTAACCTATATTTCATTATGGTGGATGGTTCGCGGTAAATTAGAATTTCACTTACAATTTCCTTGTTCCAATAACAAACTTCCAAAACTCCCGCATATTTCTCAAATCCCATATTTTTGTCTACTGCAGAAGGAGAGAGTGGTTTCTGATAAAATATTAAACGTTTTCTGTTTTCTGAATAAACTGCAATAATTAGGAACGCGTCTCGATGGATATTGTACCTATCCCATGATATTCTACAGGGAGCGAACAAGTCTTGGTGAGATTCCAGAATGCTCGTTTTCGATGAAATATACATACACCCCGTGCAACATTGCGTATTTAATCGTCCCGAACAGGACTAATTATGATAGATGGATAAATGTCAGGTGTAATCCGATCGACATTAAGCCCGAATACGATTATTGTGGTTAATTTTTTCACCCGCCTGCCCGGAAAAATAACGACAGGGCGAAAAAGGGAAGTACCTATCTACGCTGGTGTAATCAATTTGCGTGAATTTATCTCTTTTGTAAAATAACATTTACCATACAAATTGACCGATTTTTTTGTTTATCCGTATATATATATATACACCTACATGTGAAGGATAAAATCCATTAATTAAACATTTGCGGCGTGCCACACAAATATTATACGTTTTACAAACTTTACTTATGGATATTATTATAATAATTGTCTTTATATGGATACATATTTTGTCTATGCGTGTATACAGCATACATAATAATATTCTATCTTAATCAAAGTAACATATTATTCAATATCTCGGTCCAAATCCACATTGTATTATTATGCGTGTTTACTGTTAAGTTCAGGTAAACTAAAACGGTGCTACATTATAGTTTGCTGCGGGCATTTATAGTTTATATACGCTTATAAATAAAATTAAATCGCAATTTTTTTTTTTTAAATATCAAATAATAAACGTCAGTGGTTATGTTAAATAAATGTGTTTAATCTAAAAAATAAAAAAGCGAAAACGAAAAAAAATCCTTTTTTTCTGGATCCCGCCAGTTCGGAGCCACTTTCCAACTGGACATTGTAATTAATGCGTTTTACCCTCGGAAAAAATGAATGCAAGTGTTTTCCGCATTGGAATCCAATAGCACCTCCTGTATTAAAATGTTCCTATATTATATTCTATTCAAAAATATAAAAATATTCTTTAAACCATAAATAATAATATACACTTTATTAAAACAATAAAAAAAGTCAAAATATGCATCTATTAAAGAAAGTTATATATATCTATATAATATGTTAAGTAAATCCATATTTATGTATTTGTTGGATTCCGCAATTATACAAACATTGCATTTATCTATGACAAATTGGTATACTGTATTTTAACGTAGCTCGTGACTTATGCTATGAGATGAGCTTAATTAAAAATTATTTATGAAATCTTTATAATTTATTTAACATCATATTTTATGCGTGCATAACATATTTTCACAAAATCTAATGGTTCTAAGCATTTTTTATAATTATTGTGTTATGATATTTCCCTTGTTTGAAGCGTCCTGCACCATATATTTTCTTCTTTTCTTCTTTGTCCGTGGCTATTTTTAGGGGCAGTGGAGGAACAAAAAACATAAAGTTTTGTTCGGCGCAACAATAATTTATTCGTGTCACACTCGTGTGCGCATGCCCACGGGTACAATGCATTTTTAAAACAAATATCGACTCGTTAGGGTCACAAAATTGAAAAGTAAAAAAAAAAAAAACGAAGTAAAATAAAGTGAATTGCTATATTCATTGGGCATTTGTATTTATATCGATGTCGGGGACTTTATAATATGCATTTGGAACTGGCCGCCGCGTTTGTGATACGCACACCGGTCGAGGCGCTACGTAAAAGTCCGGATTCAGAATTAATGCGTTTTCGAATATATTTAATTAAGCGAGACCGGCGTGATTCCCCTATGGGAAATACGGCCACGCATATACATACATGTCTATACCGTATACCTACTCCACACTCACACTCACTCATACACACAGTCACACTTACACACACACGCACACAAGAGTATTATATAAATATAAATGTAAACGTTTTAAACCCCTGTCGTTTGGTTTTGCGGTACGGGGGAGAGTATAGGCTTTGGACATCAATATTTAACCGGAATTATAAATAACAAAATAATAAATAATAATAATATTATAGAAGTAAAAACACAAAAAACAAAAATTTAAAATAAAAAGCGATTTTAAAACGCATAGATGAAAATACCATCATAATGAAAATGAACAACCTAATACACACATTTTCACGATATACGTGGATTTAACAGAATTACTGACGTACTTTTTGACCCTATACTAATATTATTATAATAAGTATAATATAAATTATATTATGTGCTTTGTACATACCCCAAGGTTTTCTAAATTCACCGATAACATTTTTCAATTTAACGTCTGCTCATAATCTGTATAGTAAATATTAAAATAATATGTATTGTATATCTGCATGAATCACACGATAAATGTGTTGATAAACAATTAAAAATCTAAAATTGTATCCGATTATGGATCCTTCATTATTTATATACGACTGTGATTTGATTTGTTAAACAGTTAATATTATATACGTTATGTCTTATGTGTTTATGTTTTTATGTTACAATATCCGTTATATATTTGATCAGGAGCAGTACTAAACTCAGATATATATTATCATGACGTTTATGTTATAAATTTTAAAAAGTCACATTTGAAATTTAACAGTCAAGTTTTTTTATCGATAAAACATAATATCATAACTGTAAGAAATGGTGAAAAAACTAAAATATTTAAAGTGAAGTAGTTTTTTAAATAAATATTTTATTAAGGTGGTCGTTATTGTGTTGTAATTTTTACCAAATATTTTTACCATGCATATTTTATAAAATGTATATTTTAATTTTGAGCATTATAGTATAACATCATAAAGGGAAACATCACAAAGTTTTCCAAGCTTTACCTATTTAAAATAAATCTAAAAAATTGTTCTTCAACATATTTCTTAAGGAGGTTCACAGTTTGATAAAAAAAAAAAAAAAACATATCAATTACCACGACTCACGAGTACTTATAGTATCCCAAGGTCAGCTCAAAGTTATCTCATAATGCGATGATTATAAACCGTTTTGTTTCCAATCTATAACAATCACACACAATCTGTCGCGGTTGTAAGCAAAAAGTGTTTAGCGTCAAATAACTAGTCCTTATGTTGTATAATATCTAAATATAAAAAAAAAATTTAAAATAATTATTTGTCAAAGTTTACAATAAACGAATATGTGTATTTCAATTTTCTTTTTAGGACCAATCGTATTTACGCGTATATTAATGTAAGCGAACAATTATTTTTGTGCCTACTCTTACAAAAAAATCACTTTCATTAAATTACATACATTAATATCAAATATTATTATACTCCCAACTGAATTTAACATGTTATAAAACAATAATATACTGACGATATTTTACTGTTGTTACCTACCTAAGTTATATTATTATAATTATATCTACCAGTTCCTCCGTAATATTTGTTGTCGTGTTATAGAGCTGCAGCTACCTAACTGTTCTTCTGTACACGAATCCACTATTAAAATATTTGTATTTATTATCTTTTAACAATTATATTATTGTATTTTTAATTAAATTTTAAACTCAGATTTTCATAAAAATAATAATAATTTAATTTTTGAAACGAAAAAAATTATGTGGAAACTATACCAGTATTATTATTTTGTTTTTTATTTTTTTTATACAACTTCATATATTGCTTTGAGTTTGCATGAGAGAACTCATTATTCACATACTTTTATAATATTATTGAACACTTGTAATATTAAATTCTATTGTAACGCTAATTTCCATACTTCATTTTATATTAATAAAAAGTAAGTTATTAAAAAAATTGGAATATGCTATACAATATAATATGTATATTATCAAAGTTATTATTATACACATTATATAATATTTTATTTCTTTTAGAATTGCACAAAAACGTAGATAAATTAAAAAAAACTAACAAAATTAAAACTTTTATCATAATCCGTTTTATTCTTCATAAGTGTTAATTAAAATAATATAAGTAATTTTAAACTAAACATGAAATATTTTATTACACTAAAATTAGTTGATTCTGAGAATTTATTAAAAATACCTCATGGAAGTCTTGTAAATAATAGTTTATATCTTAGATGTATGCAATTTAAATTGCTTAGTCAAGTATATGTAATTAAAATACTATTACAGTATTTTCCTCTTGCGAAAGTTTTTTTACTCAAAAATTTACAATATTAAGAAAACAGAATTAATACTTAATCTTAAGCTTGTCTTCATTTTTGGAGAATTAAATTATTTTTAAATTAAACTTTAATTTATTTATTTAATGGTATGAATATATTTTTGTCTCTTTTGTGCCCTAATTATCATTATTTTCAGTTACTCGTAATAATTTAAATTTCGTTTTAAGTAATGTTTTCTCGGACAAAAATAAATATTAATAAAATTCAGAATTTGTTTTCAGTTGTTGTTTTATAGCAGTGTTCACAACTACCTAATTGAATCCGTTATTAGTATACCGTGTACACAGTTCTTTTAACAATTGTATTTTTAGATGACTTGAAAGAGATGTTGTATTTTAAAGACCGCGAGGAAATGTTTTCTCTTAGGCCAAAATAGTGAGTTAAACTTGTTGGGGTCGAGTTTAAAAGTTCGAATGCTGAAATAGCTGACGTTTTCCCATGTACTTTGTAGAAAATAAACGACAAAGTGATGTCTACATTTCTGGCGTAGTTATACCAACCGATAAATACACAACGAACGTAATGGGATCATTGTTAAATTATATGAATTTCGAAGCAGCCAAAATACTAAAATAGTATATTTATTTTTACATAACAGCTAAATAATCAAACTCAAACAATATTTAATATTATAAGCAAAATACAATGGCGATAGTTTAGTAAAATTCATTAAAATAATATTGTAGTTTTGAATGTTCATGTTCTACAATTCATTGATTTAATTTCGAAATATAACAAATATAAATATTATTTGTAACAACTAAATAATAAAGCTAAGTCCCGAATAAAAAAAACATATTTTAATTTAAAAATTATTGAGAACGTCCTCGCCGATCGATCTTATTTTATGATAATGTACCTAATGTAATATATATAATGGTAGTTTTCTTTTTTTCGATTGCATTGCATGAATACCGATCAATGAGTACAAATCGTACAATCGCTAAGTACAATAGTATATATTATACTGTAGAATAAATGTGGGTACGACTTGGGTAATTATTATTACATCGTAATAATAACATTGGGTAATGTATCGATTCATTAAGTCCATCGAGATGTATATAAGAGTAAATAAGTTATTGGATCGAGTTGATATATTTGTAAACGATACTATATTATGTCCTATAGGCTATAAAATGTAAAATTGTAAACATATTCAAGATTCTTATATATATTATATATGTTAACAACCACCCGCGAATGCATAAACACGACAAAATATAAACAAAAACGCCTTTGTGTCTGCCGTCTGGCCCAGTTTTGATCCTAAAGATACCGTATACATAGATGCACGTTATTACGACCACGGGGCGATTTATGTTTGAGAACACTGTACTCGGGGTTCCAGAGGCAACGAACCCAAAAGTTTCTGTTGCTCCGGTGCTGCAGGATTTATGTGGTTTGTGAAAGATACTTAAAAGCGACGCTTAAATCTTGCGCTGTCGTCGCTGCTTTAAGCCCAAACTGTAAGAACTGTTGTACACACGCAAACAAGACCTTTTCCGGTGAATGGAGATTTCCCAGGTTTTCAATAAATCTTTTCAAACATTTCTAAAAACTCCCAACATCGTCGTCGTATGACGTTTCTAATTCAAACCCGCGCCGCACACACGAGTGTTCATAACAATCAAAACGCAAATCTGTGTGTGTGTTTTTTTTTATTATTATTATTCAGCGATATGAATCTGGACATTATATAAACGAAAAGACCCAATACTGCTACATAATACACGCTTTATCTAAATATTCGAATCAGATAAACTAAACGACCGAAATAAAAATAATGGTCATGTGCTCGGTAAAAACTCACTAAATCGTTATAGGTTATACTGCTACAGCAGTCGGGATTGGAAAAATTGTGTTTTTTCCTCAACGAAAATAATATATATAAAAAATCCCCCCTTACACTTATTTCCGAGTTCTTCCACCTCCCCAACGTAAGTCAAAAGAACTTGGTTCGAAAGCGGATAAAAACGTCATTGGACGAATCGGCCAAAGGAAACGGTCATTCAAATCAAACTAGAGTATTAAAGGCTGGCATTCTTCTCCTTTGAAGGTCCGAATCAATTCCGATCGGTTGAATGAGATAAAAGTTCCAAAGTCCAGTAATATAGTTTCTTACCCTTCGTCCCCAACATTTATATATTTTATTTTTTTTTCATTCGGAAAGTTCTTTTATTTCTCCGCGAATCGGAGGGGCCCGACTAAAACAAATTACACTAATGGACTGAGCCGTGTAGCTCAGTCAGCAGATCTCGTTCGAGATACTGCGCGGACCGGGAGAGTGATAGAGAAAATAAGAGAGCGGATAGAGTTTTACAAAAGACCATCTGTATAGAGAAGCCAAGATAACCGTTTATGGTGTCGAAAAAGTCGCGCCCTTGATGAATGCCCTTTGAACGATAACCCGAAAGTCTTCTTCTTCTTCTCTGTCCAGATGTGATGACGATTCATTAACGTGCTCGATCAATATAGCTAGAAAAGTCGACGAGACAAATATATACCATACAATATAGATAGGCAGGTAGTAGGTACATAATATCATCATACGCGGTGTAGAGCTTAAAAAACTGTGGCCCTAGTTTTATCTGTTTACGTTTTCGTTTTCGCGACTGCGTTATTACATATTATTATATATTTATGACTATATTATTATAATTTTTTTCGTTCCAACGGCTAAACGGCTTTATAATAATAATTATAAAATAATTCGACTTGTTGAAATAATAATAATATTGCGTCTTGAGCGTTTTTTTTTTATATTTATATAATAGTTATATAAAACATCATATTTTATACAATTTCCAAATAACTACGACTCGACTAATAATCTCTAAACTTTATCACTGTGGCTTGTATGATATTATAATATTTGAATTCACGGTGTGTTGAACTCGGCAGATGATTAACTATAAAATCATTTTCGTATCGTTTCGTTCACATTCACTATACCTATACAATATTCCGAATTCCAATGAAATTCACGAAAGACGAAATTCGAATATATTATTATTTTATTATTTCGCCTCGATATTATTTCCCTACTGTTCCCCGCCGTCATATCGATATATTTTTTTCCTCCGCTTTTTCTCGCATCTCATTTTTATGTTTTCTCCCTCATATCCGGGTCATATCTCGAAAAATAATATATCCGTTATGCCACGCGCTTCCAGCCACCTGGCTCGTTAATCTTCCGGCCAACAACACGCGATTACACATACAGCACCGTATATAATCTACAATCCCTCCCCGTTCCGTGTCCCTTCGTAAATATAATGCAATATATATATATATATATACGTTTTGTGTGTGTGTGTGTATATATATAGGGAGTGCTATTTTTTTCCCCTTTTCGTTCATACACACACACACGCGCGAGCGTGTATATATATATTTCTTTCTCGGGACCGAAGCTTTTTGCGAAGTCCGATGAAGCCCTATTGTTTTACGAGAGCACGTACTTTCTCGCCGGGAAAAAAACATTGTTACCCGAAAAACGTTATCTGGAACACTAGCCACCATTTGTCCGTACACCCACACACACACACATACACACACACACGTACTCACGTACATACAACGAACGGTGAAACTGCCGCTGACGACTCCTCTACCCACCACCCACCCACCTAATACTACGCGTATACGCGCGCGTGAAGGCAGGACTAGGTGTGCGCAGTGTTCGGAGAGAGAAAGAGAGGTTTTACGAGCGCCATAAATGAAGGCGTACAACGGTTATTGTGGACGGGTGGCGAGTCGTGTATAGACATCTTTTAAAATATATACCGCACATTGCATTGTGCTCATGTTTCGCACCGTAAGGCACGGTCTGTATAATATATAATATTATTACATTATAGGCATATAATATGATATTATTATTATATTTACTGTCAGAGGGAAAATAATCCTCTGTGTCGCACACTCGGTTTTTAATCGCACTCCGCAGTTGTCGCCCTTAAACGCACAGGTATGGGTACATTATAATATGTGCGTCGTGTTAATAGTGATTAGGTATAATATGATGCATTTTTCGGGTTAGATATAATTTAGAAAAAAAAGTCAGCCCCCGACTTAGACTTAAAAACTGCTGCGCAGTGGTCTGCGATAATTTTTAATTTGTAGATCTTCAGATATCACGGAACATGAGTATAATAATATAATGACGTATAGTATTACACAAACAATCTCAAAAAAAAACCTCCTGTAGATACTGTGTACAATATTATATAATAGGTGTATACTGTATACGTTTATAATCGAAATCAACCAATTTAAGTTTATATATTGATATACTAAAATTGCAGGAATAGCCATTATAGATAACTTTAAATCTGTACTGAAGTAGTAAAATAATTATTTGTTACACTTCCGTCAACCTAACTACCTATTATATTCGAAATACGTTTTATTATTTTATATACGTCATTCTATTCATTTCAAAATGAACAAAGATTTCAATCGGACAATTTGTTGCTATTCTACTGCAGTTTTAACATGTGAAATAATAAATAGGGCAAATTAAAGTTTCATCAGACGCTCGTACAATAGTAATAATATAATTGTGACGTTTAAATTATGAATTGCTTCTTTTTTATTATTAATATTTTCGAGTTCGAAATAGGTCATTGTAGTTATTGACTGTCAATAAAATTACACGAGTATTACATATTATAAAACGGTTTGTATCATGTCACCGTCAAAACTGATAATAATTGAGTTTTTCACTGCGATGTGCAATAATATTGCAATGCGTGGTATAATATAATATGCTTGCGTATATAATATAAATGTCAAGGTTGATTTTTAGCATAAATATCGGTATAAGAATCTACGAAGTCATTATATTACATTGCATGTTTGGTTTAATATTTTTGTAAATATATATTATATAAGTATCTATACGATACTACGTATTAGGTATGCATTTATACAGTTTACACTTGATTTCGATGCATTTACTATGAATATATTGCATCGATATCAAATCAATATATTATCACGGTTTTGAATTCGTAGAATAATAATGTAAATAAATATAGCAAATACGGTGTTATGGTAAAAATCGTCTACGCTCGATTAGTTATGTTATTTTCGTTCCAAAAAAATGGCATAAAATATTCGATAACATAGTCCAAAACAATATTGTCGTTGTAGCCTTGACCTCTTAGCTAAAGATTTGGAAAATATCGATGTATCAATCCGATATATTATGTTTCTATACTGAGAACAATATATAATTTATTTATGAATTTTCACACCACAATCACGAAATGGTGCGCAGTTTAAATATCACGATGATGATTTATTTTGTCTTATAAAAATATATACTGTACCGATGCGTATAGGAACTGCGGAAACATGAGAAATATCCGGTTGTAATCGATCGTATTATAATAATGATCGAATAAAACGTATCGCATTGTAAACGAGCCAATTAATAAAAGAAAAACAATTTTCTCTTTCCGCGTCGTTATCCATAGTCGTCATCGTCGTCAGCACCATATATATATATACATAATACGTCACACATAGATTAGGTATGTAAATATATATATATTATATATAAATATCGTACGTTTCCGTCGTCACTACCGACGGTCATAAAATTTCACAGTCTGACACCGCACCGCGGCAACCCCGTACGCTCACACATAATATATCCCCCCCCCCATGCAGCGGCCACGCGCGTATCATAAATCGAAATTTCCCGGGGCGTAGGTACTATACTACAGCCCCGAACAATTTATACTATCCATCCCCGAAAACCTGCACTCCTGCTAACGACGACTCCCGCTTCCGGTACATATAGCTAGGATTGGTGCGCACGTTTGTTACGGCGGCGGCGGCATAAACGAGCAAATGTAAAATATATTACTCGGGAAACTCGTTGCGTAATGAATTCGCCATAAAAAGGTTGATGAGATTCGGAAGAAGTGCTATAAAAAAAAAAAAAAACGGGGGAGAAAGTAAACGGAGCGCAGTTAAAGTTCGCAGCAATGTGTTCAACAGACATTTTCACACTAAGTACCGCCGACAACTACGGTCGTGCCATGCATGCGCATATTATATATATAATATAACACTTACCGTTTTTCTCGTGCAAAGTGGACGACGCATAGACGTGAAGTATTTGCGCGTTTAAAATAATTGAGAGATGTGTTTGAGTTCGCGTGAAAAGTTGTTAAAAAATAACCGACGACAACGGCGGTGGCGTTCTCATTTGAATTCTCTACGTTTCTTTTATGTGAATATAAAATAAATATATCCGTTCGCGCGACGACAGCACGAAAAGCCGTCGATTCGTTCGACGGCAACCCCGGTCGCGATTACTCGACTACGTACCTAGACACTATAGGTAATTGTGCAGGATTCCTATCACTTCCTCGTAATAGCTCACACCCACCCTCAGTTACCTACAGGCTCGTCACCGAGGGGAGGGTCTAGGGGGCCGGGACCCATAGGAAAAGTAAGTGGCCCTGTTAACTGACCAGCACAGTTTTAATTTGTATCCCTATGACGCGCAATTATATACAATTAATTGATACAACAAATTAAATTACAAGATTTTATGTATCATCGGCCGACAACATATTTATAATAAGGGGAAGTGTAATGGTGAGTTCACCTGCAAGCAGAAAAGGGTAAAAAAATAGTGGCCCCTTATGGACACATTCGTGGCTACCTGCCTACTTACCTCTATCTGATGTTCACCCATGATTATACAGCATGTTCCTTGTTCAGTGTGCAGCCAAAATATTTGCTATAGAGATACGTTTCATTTTGGTCCTTATTTCTCCTCACACGAGAAATACATTCGCGATTCGATAGTGTATTTTACGAGCTCGATATTCTATTATATTATTATAGTTATTGTCCGCGCCCGTGGACGTGGTTATCCGAAACAATATTACATTACCTCGTTACACGACGTGTGTATATAAGAACTGTATATATAATATATATATACAACTATAGTTGTAAAGCTGAAATGCTCGACGTAATAATCAAAATGAGCATTGCATGTATACTGAGCTACTACTCGATTTCGGATTTTCACACACTCGTTTTCGAAACGAGATGAGCTCATATTATTATTATTATTATTATTGTAGTTTACAGATGAAATTTAGTTTCTCAAATATTAGGTTTAATCTCGGCTCGTATATAAACAAGTCAAACTTTTCATCGACGCCGTCGAACAAATGTGAAATGTAAGCATCGCGCAAAAATACACACAACCCTTTTGTTTGCCCACGTTTGAGATTTTAGAGAGCTTCGGTATGAAATACAGCAACACGCTCCGTTTTCGTGTATTTCGTGCGGTTTAAAGAACGATGAACCGCGTAGCGGTACTAATTCTTAATAATTTGTCAACGTCACCGCAAAAACGAATACGGCGGCGAGACGTCGCCGAATTAACGTTGATTCTATAGGACTGTACGATATTATCATAATATTTTTAAAAGTACCTACTACGACGTGTAAAATATGCGCTGCGCCTATATGTATATTTAGATGATGTATTATATTATGTGTTTAAAGTTATAAAGTATTACGTTTCCAACTCGATATAAAACGCAATCTGCTCAGGTCATTATATAATATAATATTATGATGAAACTAATATCTCTGAAGCAGCCGCGGTAGACCCTGGGCCGGCCGAGACTTCATGTGTCTTTGATCATTTTCTGGACCACGTATTTTCCATGTTATATTATCATTACGCAACACTCGCGTTTTGACCGCATCTCACCATTACTACGCCCGTTTAATCTCGGAGAACCGATAGCAAAATATCATACAATTTTGTCATAGAAAAGCCGAATTCGCGACGGTCTTGTACCTACATGTTATAGTCATAACATCGATACGCAATAAACCCTACAGAGCGCTTGTCTCTTTTGCGTGGTCGACGCATTCGTTGCCGATCGCGATGCGAGACCCACCGCGGGGGATGTGGAGTTAAATCTTCCGCCGTCAACCGGGAACGATGTGAACATTTGGTTAAGTAAACGTGAAAGAAAATATTACGCGCGCGCGCACACACACACACACATATTTATATAACATAATACACGTTCGTAGTACTCAGTAGGCGCTCCTTCGTGCGTGCGTGTGTTTAATATATATAGACACAATAGTACATTATTATGTGCACACGGAAGCTGAGGGTATATTATACGCTCGCGGTTCGTCGAAGCAAACGTATCCGCTCTCTACATTATTATACAGTCTTTATTCTCTCTCTCTATCTGTCAACAACTGACGATTTCCCGCCGCAAATACCAACGGGGAGTGAGCGTTTGCCGACGGTTTTTCGTTCAGAATTATACGATCTCTCCTATGTAATGAGTGTGTGTGCATGCTGGGTGGGTTCGGTTCTGACTGTCTATGTGCGGGTGCGGCGGTAAGGTACACGACGGCCAATTCACTTACCCGCGCACTCCGCCGAACTTTAAATGAAGGAGATTACGAGAGCCGCCTATAACGAAAAATGACCATTATTATAACATGTCATCGAAATGCAACTTATGACGATAGCGATAATTTTATGTCGGTTAGAAATGTAATAATTAACCGGAAATGTCAAATCAAAGTGTACCATTTGCACACATAAGATGTAGTTTTCTTATACCAACATAATAATGCTTAAAATCCAAGCGAACGGAATATACTATAATTATTATGTTATGAACGCACTTAATAAAATTATTATGGATTCGATTTAATAAATCGTGAAGTAATATTTTATGTCCTCTGCACTGACACGTAGATATTATGTATTTTTTTTACCATTATATTGAGTCTCAGTTAAGATTTCATTACCTAGCTATAGTACTTTTATTCTTTTTTTTCACTCTTTTCGGGATTCATCTAATTTTATTATTATCAATTATCCCTAATAAATTTTGTTAAATACATAAAATGAGTTTAAATGAGTTTTAAAATATTTATATTTTTAAAATTTGAAAACAGCAACATCAACTAAACAATTAATCCATTAATCTCGTTCTAATACAATAACATATATTTGCTAAAAATTGTTTCATAAATCAAAATATTAAATTAAGTTATTGTACAACTTTGAAATGTCACATATATATAACTTTAACTACAGTTTTTATCTAGTGTAATGACGCTATTTGAAATTTGTGTAAAAACACTCGAAATTATAGCTGATAACAGGTATAGTTTTAGAATAACAAGTAATTATTTGTTTCTCCATTTACAGTTGGCAGCTCGGAAGACGTCAAGTCAGCAGATTTGAGCAAGTTAAATATGTCAAGGCGGTCAAAACCGGTGGCGAAAGCTATGTCTCCCAACAGACAGGGTCCCCAGCAGTGTATTGTAAGTACTACTTATATATACTTTTGCAATATATTTATACATTTATTTACGGTTAGAAACTGCAAAATCAGCACTATACATGAATCAATTTTATATAGGACCCATTATTTCACTCTGGTTATTCATAAATGCGAGAAAAATAAAAGCAATAGAAAATAATAAATCACTATAATATTGCTGTAGCATAAAGCAGTAAAGCATAATATTGAGCCAGGTGGTTTCTTTCTAACTGTAATAACGTTTGAAACCTTCAAACCCATATTAATATTATTATTAAATAATATTATTTGCAGACTAAAAGGTACTCCACAAGCGTACCCACTCGTTATATATTATACCGTCGGCTATGTAAGCAGACAGGAGTGTTATTAACGATAATATTCCCTTATTCCCCTTCCCAATAGTCAAACTCGAAACAGCTTTAAACGAGCACAAAAGTTTGTGTATGAACATGACGTTGAACAATAAGACGGTTATATACTATATTATAGTCTTCAGCCCTTCAGTTATTATATAATAATGCGAATGCACGGTGGAAGCCCCCGTGGTATTGGTAATCTAAAAATTCAAATCCAACATATTTCATCGCGTTTAATTATTTTATAGCTAGAGTACCTACGCCCGCTTTATTTAGTTTTCATCCTTGTAAAAGAAGAAAAAAAAAGCAATATTGCGAATCGGCAAAAATGTCGAAAGTCGGAAAAGTTTCACCCGATACAGCTGCAGCGCAAGTCGAGCGTATAAAATATTATGTTTTAATTAACGTTTTCTCATTAACTCGTATAATCAATTAATCAAGAATGCAACAAATTTCAATAACCCTAGATTAACGTGAATCTGTCACAGAGTATACACAACATGAATTCAAATTAAACTTCAAATCCGATTTACGCAACTATACAATACCGCGAATAACTTTCTTTACCAAATAATTAATACACTTTTGATTTAATTACGATTGATTTGCGTGCTAGGGAGGGCCATTATGATGGATAATATTATGTTAAGACTCAGCATATTATTTTTCAATCAAACCGTTTATGTTATCGTAAAAAAGGGGTTAGATCAACTCATCATCGAACATTGTTCGCCAGTCTTGTTGCTCTATCTCTCTTCTCATTACGGGCCATAAATCTTAATTACGCAACAACTCCTCGGTAACTTCCTGCAGCAAGGACCATTCAACTTTCTCGTAATCCTTGATATAATAATTCTTAAGTTGCCGCGTTGCGAATCCCTCGATGACCGCTGGAGACGCTTCACTGTATTTTCTTTGTCACGACCAAGGGTGTATACCATGATATTATACCACACAAAAGTTTTCTCGGTATTTTATAAATCACGGACACAAACGAATATTTTGACTGCTAAATTCGTCTTCGCTTAATCTAAAAAGGGTCGACATACCACGGAGATAATATTTGGAGCGTGAAAGTTTCCTCAACTCGTAAATTATTGTTAACTTCACACATATATATATTATACTTCCATCAACATTTTTACCCAAGACACGAGATCATAACAAAGTGGAACAAAAAACTATACAGTGTATACACTTTCATATCTTATGATATCCATGAAGTATATTTTGTTTATCTGTGCGAAAAACAAAAAATTAAAGTCCGGAATGAAAAGTTTTCCTTCCAGAAAAATAAAAACATTTTTTTCCTCCTAATAATTGGATAATTCAATTTCATTCTTCCGTCGTTCGATGGCGTCTGTGTGTCCACAATAAACTTAATATAATAATAATCTTATCAATTCATATAAATCTAAAGTGGAATATAAATTGTTGTTTATCGCGACATTTTGATATTCAGTCGAATTATGCGTACCATATAATAATATGTATCGCAGGCACTAGGAAATATTACTGTTTGGACTTAAAAACCTTTTCGGTTCTACCCTTTTATAATACATGTTCGTAATAACACCGTAACCTGTATATACTGATAATACTCACTTACTATATACAGTACACTCCTGACTATTATATACCCGTGTGGTGGGTATTATAATGTTATTTTGTTTTTATTAAAGACGGCACCAATGTAATGTTGTCGAAAGGACGATTTTTTTTATAATTCCATTATCTTTCACGGGAACGTTTCACATGTTCCTCAAAGTAGATTTAGACACGTTCGTTTAAAGAAAACAATAAAGAGAAACTTAGAACGTGCTTTACGTACGCTTTTTTCCCCGAAGAAATGATAGTTTTCTAGATAGGATCACGAAAGACCGTTTCAGTCATTGCTATTGTTTAATCCTCCGTCCAAAGTCCATTTCATTTTCACCTCCTTGTTTTCGCCGGTCTTATTATATTTATTTTCTCGTCTTCTCTTTCAAATAATACTAAACCAAAATCTCTACAAGCAAAAAAAAAAAAACATTCTTTTGTACAATTATTTCAAAAGTTCAGACAATTATTATCAAACATAATATTATTACAACAGAAGCCATTGGAGAAATACTCTATCGAATATAATAATATGATCATTAATAACGATCGAATGAAGCCATTAGATCTCGTCCACGCCTAACGTTTACATAATATTATAGCATATATTATTGTTTTTATTTTGAACGCCGTTAATACATGATACTGATGGGAAATAATATTTTTATGAAATTTTTAAAATATTGTAATTGAATACTTAGCTACACTCAAGTCAAATTAAAAGTGACGGTTTGGTAGTTACCAATTATTGAAATAGACGAATAGGTACCTACCTATACTAACCATTGGCGTATCTAGAGTAAAATTGGGTGGATTAGTCCTCCACTCCTCCAGTAGTAATTTTAGGCTCCCGAATCTATCACGAAATCCCCTCTCAAACTACATATTAAAAAATGATCTGGAGATATTTTCCCCATCCCCTAAATATACGATTATTCGGAAACCATACAGCTTAAATAATTACTTCTCTCAATTTATCTAAACTGATGTATACACTATACAGGTACTTCGAAACTTTATTCCGATCATGTTTACTTTGATATTGTTTATAATATCGAGATTATAGATGGTAGCATATATAAAGCCATATTTCAACTAAATTATTGTTCATGCGATCTAAATATATATATATATATATATATTTTACATTAATTATGGTATTAATAAATGCAATACAATTACATCAATTCATTATTTTTAATTTTATTATTTATTAATGCATATGACTTAATTTTGTCAACAAAAAATCTAATTTTTCAAAAGAAATGCACCGGAAACAGTTTGAATACATATTCAAACTATGACATCATAATTAAACTCTTGCATTCATAACAAGCACTCGTAAACAAGAAGAATTATATTATTAATTATCCTTGAAAGTTTTTTTATGGTTTTCTTTTTCCAAGAACATTATAATTGTCATGATAAATATGTGTAAAGGAAATCATTGAGGTAGAAAATTAAATCACTTGGTTAATAATATATTAAAAATAATAGTATGTTCATTTTTTTCATTCGAAAGTCTGATTATTCTATTTGAACAAATTTTTAGTTTTTTTTTCATTCTGAAATAAAACTGTATGTTTACACCAATCCAATTAAAATATTTATGAAAAACTGTAAACATCTCTGCACAAAATAATTAAAGATATTTTTTTATAACAAACAAAATTACTATTTACATAGTTAAAAATATTTTTTTTTTATGCAAAGAATTAGCATGTTTATTAAACATATACATTTACTTTTGAAGCATTATAAGCTCATAATATACTGTACATTTTTTATATATTTGATAAATAATCTAATAATCAAATGGTTTTATAATAATAAAACAAAAATGGACCTGGGGACATAATAATTAGTCTGCTGGTTTGAAGTAATTTTGTTTGACTTGTCTGATCCTCTATACCTAAACTTTTACTGTCGTATTAATTATCCTAAAATCTATAAACAATCAAACAATTATGCTAATGTGTATACAAACATTTCCATTTTAGCATAACACAAAACGTATTAAAAAAGTTGAAAAGTTTTTTTTACAACTCGTTGTTAATCTTCTTATAAATATTGGACATAGGATTTATTTTATAGAATTCCATAACGCTTGAAATGTTTCAATATCAAAAAAAAAAAGTTTTTGTTTATTCCCATTACCTTTGCAATACAATTTTATTGTTATTCAAATACAGTTGCATATGAAATCGATGATTGTTGTTTTATATGTTCAAGTAATACAGTTTTTTTTGTGCCCCTAAACGTTAGCTTCATAACACGTGTGTTGAATAATAATAACAATCTCATTTTATTACCAACACTTTAATGGTGCTTAAACTTTTGTTATCGGTTATGGAACCATGACAAACTGTAACAAACAAAAAACTCATCCATTATAAATACTGTATTTATATCGTTGTGTATTTGTGTTCTTTAAATTAGTTTATTAACCGAAAAAAAAGTCGTACCCCCACAGTAATACATCATCAAGCAACGAAATACTGTTTTGAACATTTTGCTCCACCATTGACGTTGACTAATTTCGAGTGTCAAACTAAATGAATCGCTAAACATTTCACCGTGCTAACTGTATTATATGTCTTGTCATATCCACCTCGACATATCGTCAGTGGCGGTACTTTAACTCGTACACCGCTGCGGTCCCACGCCGTCCCCACCCATCGCACACCTGTTGGCTAATTCCCCGCGCGTAAACGTTTGTAAGTCGATCATGAACGCCCGTACATCAAGACTACCGGCAAAACTTTCGGTGCTAAGGTCGCGCGTCTGCAGCCCTACAATAGGTATAATATATATATATATCATGTATATATATTAGTGCACCGTGCAGGCGGCGTTTTCTGGAAGTTTGTAGCGCACGACTCCGCGGCGTTGATCGGAGAAAACACGCACGAACGTATGGAAAAAACCTCTCGGTGACTTTGCACCACCGCACGGCATACGGGGTGGACTTGGAAGTTTCGAGAGAATTATTTTACGACGTGTAACGCCGAATGAGATATCCGAGACGGCCGGGGTAGAGGCGGCCGGGGCTTATAAAATTATACGACAGTTGTATATATACACATGTGTGGGTGTGTGGGCATGTGTGTGTGTGTGTGTGTGTTTACGCGGGTATAGGTGAAATAACAATAATGAAAGCATATGCGTCGGTGGTGTGTACGCGTATTATGTTTATATATACAATATGCGATATGCAAGAGAAATAATATTTACCGGAATTATTCATCTCCAGAGGCTTTTGTTTCAGAGTTTCGCTCGTTTTCACGCCATTAGGGTAATAAAATGTTATATAGGATTGAATAGGTTCGGCGAAAATTGTGTGCGCGCGGGTGGGCGCAGGTTCTTTTCCCGTATTTTATAATACTATTTTCTGCGGTGTGAAAACACACCAACCGCATAAAGCGAAAACATTTGCCACACTTAGAGGTATAATAATACGATATCGTTAAACTGGTCGTTGATTAATTTGTGCTATTGTATAGACGACTCTCAGATCGTTATGTAACTTAAAAATATTTTTTTTAATGTCGTTTAATGTTACACAATCAATCATTTCTGCGAAGGATAATATATTTTAATTTCAATACACTCAATATCTGATAAAGGACCTCACGACCAGGGAGTGTATCTACAACGCGTATTCACAACTCAGTGCAATAATATACTTTGCGTCCTATTGAAAAACAATAATCTATGATTATTGTTTACGATAAACGTTACGTTAATTAAAATTAGCAAAATGATATAAACATTTATTATAAAAAATAATAAAATATAATATTGTATATCATGTAAATTTTCTAATTATAATTTAATCTTATCATAATACCAAATCAAATTTTTTATCGATACACATATCATTTAAATAAACTGTTAACATTATATTTTTTCATAATGGTTTGTATTAATACTGATTTTTACGGAGGAATAATTAATTATTATACTAATAGTTTCTCTATAATGGCCTTCTCGAGTCGTGTTCTTAATAATTGAACCAAATTCACTTCAAAATTACAATTATTTCAGTAATTACTTATAAATTCTAAAAACATTATTCTTATTATACTAAACTTAATGCATAGTATAATATAACAGTACAATAATGAAAAAAAGTAACTAGGATAAATTCAAAGTCAAAAAACTACTTAAATGTACAGAGTTCTATCAATTTGCATTAAATGTAAACAATGTAATTTTTTTTTACCCTCAACATTTGATAAAATATTTTTTTTTTTTTATAATAATCCTATAAAATACGAAATTATTGATAATCACCCAATTTATATATTTTATGAATATTAAAAGAACAGTATAATAATATTGAACGCATGAATAAGTTTAAATGATAGAGGTTAGCATAAACTTGTAATCCCAAAGTATAAATAAAAATAAATAGTTTCCGATTTTGTAAAAATTATATATATTATAATCTCTATACAATTTCTTACCCTATATTTGTGAAATTTTGACGATAATTTTAATTTAAGGTTATCACAAGGATATTATAATAATTATATAATCAACTGAATCGTCAATAGTGTTTAATTAATAAATTAATATTTTTCAATGTGAACGCTGAACCCTCTACAAAATGATTTAGCTAAAATGTTTACTCTTAAGATAAATATACCTACATCAAAGCTTTACCTAAGTAAATTATTCCATAAACGTTCATTTCGTTGTATTTACTTTAATTGTAACTCTATAAATATTCCGCATATATTTAAATACTAATTTAATTTATATATTATTCAAGTATACTAATATATAGTATATACCATATTATATTTTAGTCATTTCAGCGTAAGACATGTTACAAATATTAAATTAAATTCAGACTGTCAATATTTTTTTTAATATAATTGAAAATCGTAATTATATTTATAAAATAAATAATCGTACTACGTTATTAGTTTCTAAAAATGTTTATGCGCAGTTTTATACATTTTTCATATATCTTGTTGAAGTTCCCTTAGTCGTATACTTTTTTTTATGTAGACACGCCGATGAAATTATTTTCATAAACTTGTTTAAACTTCCTCACAAATGAATCCAGGGTTAATGTAAAATTAAATTAAATTCCTTACCAATTAGCTAGCACGTTTTCTTTTGCAACTCTCTTTTTAATAAAATTGAATGATTTTGCGTTTTAAATATCGGCAGCAAACAAACTTTTAAGTATTCTTGAAACGCGCATATTGTTATCACGACTACGTAAAATGCTGTTGTTAGATCAAGTTTAAACTATTATTGTAAATTTGTAACAAAGGATCGGTATCTTTGAGTTTACTGTTTTACTTTTCATAATACTATAAACACAAGGTTCTATTGTACACGTTATTATAACGAATAAACTCATATTATAGAATGATATTTAATAAAAACGATAAATCACTTCAATTTTATAAAAAAAATAATGCTTTTGAACATTTTCGTGTTATATTAAAACATTTAATGATTATGTTTTTCAAATAAAGATACACTTTCAGAAAAATAATATTAATTAATTTTTACGCAGTTGAATATAAATGTTGTGTCAATTTTAGTTTTTTTCGAAAGATGAATAAAAAATATAAACATATTAATATAATATATTATTATATTACAATAATATGTTTTATATTTTTTTATTACTATACCTAACTTATCGTGTATGAATAATTTTACTATCACTCCTGTTAGCTGCATAGCCTATCGATACATCTGTTTCGTTCCTTATATTAAAATAAAGAAAATAACGTAAAAATAATAATTATTTTCATTTCCCTCAATAATATTTTTCATGATACCACGGTTACATCATTATCATCATATTGTAGTTAAGTTCACAGATCACACATTGTATTTTTTTTTTAAATGTACAAATAATTTAATTTTGAAGGTACTTTGTAAACATAATATTTTAACCACAATCACATCTTTTTTGTGAAATGGTTTGATGCTTCTTGCAAGCAAATCACACTGGATACGCCGTGCCACGTGTCGTGCGTGCTAAGTCTGACGTTTCGGTCATAATGGTTCAACTACTACCTAGGTATATTTTCCGAATTGTGTCCGCTGTGGCTTGCGTGTGTCACATATCAAATCGTAAAGCTATGATAAGGGATGTGGTACAACAAGAAGTTTGCCAATTTGTATTAATTGTCTCCCGCGGTTGTGTATATGTGTTCTGAATACAAAGTCAAGTTCTGTGTGACGGAATCTCGTATCTCGAGCATATTATTGTTACAATTGGCCTTGTTTCAAAATATCATTATATTATAAATTGTGCGCATAATTATTTTGCTCAAAAATCAAAATATAATTGATTCAAAGTACATTTTGTTACGAGTTGCACAGCTTATATTTTAAAACTGTAGCGGAATCTGTTAACACGATAACATAATATTATTTTTTTCCACCATATTTTTCTGAATAATATAGTTTTGATGATCAAACTAGTAATTATTTATTTATTATTCGTAGATACCTATACAATTTTAAACTTGATGAATCTCACGCAAAGAAACCACCCTCACCCCAGCTATTGAGTGAACATACCAAAGTGCCAAAGTAACTCAAGTCCCCCACATAAAAACATTTTTTCTTAATACATTTTAAATATTTAGTTTTAAAGTTATGCTATACATAATAAAGTTAGTTTAGTAATTAAAAATAATTAATTTTGAATACATAGTATTTTGATGAGTGGGGGAAATAATCTTCCATTTTTCGTATAGTATGCATATTCGTTTAACCCAGTGTACACCTTACAATAATCTCAATTTCTACACATTGATTTAGGTTTCACCAAATCAAATTATGAAAATAAAAAATAAATAAATATATTTTTTTAGTAATTTTAATTATACCTGACAAGACATGTACCCAAAAAACGTAAATTTTGTAAATTAAAAAATAACATCTCAAACTTATGCTATAGGTAATGAAACAATACTTAATCCATCCAATGCAGTCTCTTGTAATTTCTCAAAAATAGTATTATTATAAAATACGAAAAAAAAGTTTCGTAAAATATTATTTATAAACAAAACTCCTTTGTGGGTATTTAATGTCATAAACATACATCATGTCATATATTATATCGTAGCTTTGAAAACATTTTAACGCCTAAACTATAATGCTCGGTTGGCCTCTGTCCAGATATTATTATTATAATATCTATTGTCATTGCGCGATAAAATGCATTGTATACAATTTAGGGTAAACAAGTCGAGAAGATAAAATATATCCCATTTCATTGGGAATCGAAATTTATTATCCGACGAAGAATCGTATATTATATTTAAAGCCGCGGCGGTAGCTGTCGTAAATTGGCAATAAAAATACACACCGGCGTAAAACACACGTAAACAATCCTACAAGTCTGCAAGGCCCGTGACTATTGCTAATAAAAAAAAAAAATCTAGTAGCTGAATAAAAATTAAATGCGAACCGACGCGATGGTGCATCAAATTCAAATAGCGACGTACCGTATAGTTAAAGCAAAAACATAATATAACTTGCAGCGATCGAGGAAACGGCTAATATTATTATACTACACGTCATCCTGATTGTTAAGTCGTGAAATACGTATCTTGTGAATTAAAATCGTTGCGAGGACCAATTGAACCTGCGTTCACGAATTCTTCGCTGTCGACCACGTGCCCAATTATAATATACCGAGTCACGCTCGCTTCCGAAACAATAATAAAATATATATCATCTCGAAAAACGAAAACGCACAGTAAATTGACTCGTGTAACGACAACGTTGACTGCGTGACCTATATTATATCGAATTGTGAATATAAAAAGAAACGAAATATCGAAATAGACACCGGTGACGGATGCTGATGAGCAGGTGTGTGGAGGCGGGTGAGAGGGAGTGAGAGAAAGACGTATCGTCAACATTAAAATTTCGTCGGAGCGTGTGTGGGATCGTTCCGTTTTCGGTATAATGCACAAACGCTCGGGGTGACGGTGTGAAAAGAGCGTGGTGGGGGGGAGGGTAGGAGCGGGTTTGTTCGAGCGATCGTGGCAGGGTAACACTTGGTATTCGCTGTTTCATCCCCCACTCCCCCCGCTCACTCTGGTGCCCTCGCGCGCGCGTTCACGCTAACGTCGAGTTTTTAATATTCATTTTTTTCTTTTTTTCATTATTTTTTTCTATTTTTTTTCGCCGACGAACAATTTCACGAGCCGGTGCTTTTTTCCGGACTGCGGAACAACGTTTAAAATAGGAATGCGTGTCGGGAACGGTTGAGGTGTACGCGGCGCGGCAGAGGCAGAGGCAGCACCAGCAGTAGCGATAGTATTATAGTAATAGTAATACCAGTTGTAGAGGTATTAGTAGAAGTAATAGTATATGCGGGGTAGTCACTAAAGCATTAAAGTATACATAGTTATAGCATATAATAATTATTTGTAGCTGTGCGCGAAACGGCAGCAGTGGCGGCAGTAACAGTAAAAACTAGGGGCATTACGAACGCCATGCCGTCATCGCCTCCAGTGTCAATTTTCCGGAAAATTTCTCGCATTCCCCCCGTCGATAAAGGAATGGCAACTATCATCGAATGGAAACATATTTTAATTTTAATAACGCCTCGTTAGATGGGATACGCGTTAAATGTGTTTTTTCTGTAATTTTACTCGTCCGGTATAAAATGTCAACAATTTTTTTTGCATTTAATGATTGGTTATCTGTCAAACCTACCATGTGAAATGTGTCGCTTAGATGTTAGTAAATAATGCTATTATAAATACGGATATTAAAATTGACCTTTCTGTTTACCAACGCCCCGCCGCAATGAAAACGTATAATAATAAAAACGATAACGCCCCCACACGAAACAGATTTAATATTTTATGTCCCTGGTTTTTAAGTTCTAAATCCTTCTATAGATATCATGGTGGAACGTTTTTATATTTTTTTATTTTAAAAACGTACATTCAAATAAATTATTGCTTAGTACACAGGATTTGTATTTAAAATTAATGAAAGAATTCTATTGTTAATTTATTTCAATCGGTTTTTATGTTACTAAACATGATCAAAAATAACTTCCTGTTTTCTAAATAATTTTGACGCACTTATGGTGGGATGTATTAAACCTATTTTTTATCATTCTAAATTGACATGGGTAGGTCAGTGTAGGTCGGGTGATACGGAATTTTTGTCGTTATAATAATAATATTATAGTCAAATTCGAACACAACTTTTCACGGACATAATATCTGTGCTGAAGTGAATCCAAAGGTGATGAATCGGATAAAGAGATTTTAGTTACTCCCTTATATGTGAATAATTATATTTTTATATTTTTTTCCGATGTATAAAATAATAACTATCCAATTATTATTATTATAACTATATTATAGTAGCTTACGGTACATCGGACGAAATAATATTACGAACGCACAACAGTGGTGTACCTAAATTGCCTATCCATCACGCCGTGTGATCATAATATTGTAGGCATGCATAAGCAATGAGCATAATAATATAATGGTGGTAACGAGATACCATACAAATATTATACCCAATAACAGTAACTGTGACATGATTAAAAATGGAAATATCACTTTGAAAATGTGGGCACTGCATCAGACCCTTCTTGAATCGGTTTTCGTGGATTAAAGCGTATAGAAAATACGCGAATCTAAAAGGACGCGGGTTTAACGCGTGTACCGCTTGACATGACGACTGTGAAAAAAAAACTAAAGCCAGTTTGAACAGTCAATTACACTATAGTGTTTTTCCGATGTCAAAAAAAAATAAAAACTATTTTATTTATTATATTAAGACGTTATGTCGGAGAACATGAGATACGTTAATCATTTCTATACTTGGATTCCATTTGCAAAATTAAACTATTGAACACGTCATTACGATTTTTATTATTATTATTATTATTATCGTACTAACTTTTCACTTAAGAATTTATTCAAAATGTTTTGGATTGTAAATTAAAAAAAAAAAACAACAACAACAAAGGATATTCAATGACATAAAGTGTGTATAATAATATTATATAACTGTATGTCCGGCATAGACCCGACTGATTTATTTTGGTGTCTCTTGGGTCTCATTTACCTGACAAAAACTTCAGATTATGAATTATTTATCGGTTTTGAATGCGTATTAATATTATTATCGACTAAATGGTTGTACGGAATTTGTTTTTAGTTTAAAAAGATTAATTTGAGCATTA
This sequence comes from Sitobion miscanthi, assembly GCA_008086715.1. Taxonomy (NCBI): domain Eukaryota; kingdom Metazoa; phylum Arthropoda; class Insecta; order Hemiptera; family Aphididae; genus Sitobion; species Sitobion miscanthi. The sequence continues at coordinate 21,926,387 of CM017800.1, forward strand.
GACGCTCGTCCCAGGGGAGATTCGCAGTGTTACCGAAAAGTAAAAACAAACGGAACAATAATTAATTATCTCTAACTTATAATAAATTTCCCGTGACTTTCGGGGGACGGGTAATAATAATAAGAAGAATAATATCGTCTCGTTCGACGTTTCGAAATAAATTATTTGTAATTATTGTGACTTTCAGCAGCCACCGCAATAATCTACTATTCCAATAACCGTTGTCGTAACTCTATATTTTTCCATCATGCCCTAGGTTCCGTTTATACAATCTCAGTCAGTGTCTAATAGTTCTTCTCCGTGTGTCCACCTGGAATTATTACTATGGTATGTCGTCGCACATTATGTACAGTCAATATTATATTATTATGCACTAATTGTATACGATTTACTGGTTGTCACTACTATACACGTCATATTACCCGTGTCTCGATAGTTATTAATTAACACGGCATTATATTTTATACTAATAATAATATTATATTATAGTATATGAGCTGTCATAAAACGCAGTCGTTTAATTTTGTTGTTTTTATGCATTGATTTTTCGTTTATTTTCTATAGGCACCTACTAATGTTCCTTTCAGTTATATATATATAATATATTAGTTTTATAATTAAACTTGAAACAAAAAAAAAAAATTGAATTTCTTTCTCTGGTATCAATGCCAGCCGTTAATAGGGACGTAACCCTCTTTTCTTCCAACAGTAACTGCTGATTTCCAGTCAATACTTTACCATGAAAAACGATGGTTTTAAAACGTTTCCCTGACGACGGCAAATCCTTTTGTGGTGAACAAATTAAAATATTGAAATCTCTTTTTCAATTTATTTTTTTTTTTACTCAATCGAAAAAATTATGTATTTTTCCGATTGTAAAATAAATAATATTATATTACGTCAGAAAACTAATTTTTCAAAGTAAACACGTAAATAAAAAATGATATTACTACAAACGAAAAAATAACTTTACACTTTATGCATCTTTACTGCATTTTATTAATGCGATACACTTTTTTTATCCGCAATTATTGTAAACCAAACAATATTTCAAAAAGACAACAATATTATTATCCAGAAAATAAATAAATAAGTTTTGTAATTGGATATCTCGTTATGTGATCAGACTTCTTAATCAATATTAATTTATTAGTTTTTGATCAAATATAAATTTTAACTAAATACCTATACGACTTTAGTGCATAGTTTTTTCATCACCTAGGTTATTCAATATCACATTTTAATATATCGGGGATATATAAAATATTTTTTCACCGTTATTATTTACATCTATTCGGTACGAAATTAATCTCTTCTTAATTCGAGTAATTACAGACGAATCCCGTAAATCCGTTTAAATGTATTTTTCTTATTAAATAAGATACCATTAATAAGCTTTACTAAAATAAATACTTCTTAGAAAATAATATTTAGTTATACGTCTTGTTTTTATGTATTATTATAAAACAGATAATATATCTATACGTTGAATAAACAAGCGCGTGAATCGATGTAGATATTAAAGTCAGCTGGTCTATTTGATCTGAACCTATAATACGGTATAAATATATATATATGATAAATTATAACATGACCTCGTTTATTACAATATACGCGCGTGTGTGTGTGTGTCTGGGTGTGTCTGCTCAAGATTATGTTTTTGAAGAAACGTACAAAAGACGTCGAATTTCGATAATCGTGTCTTTTGGAGTGAACGGTAGAAATTGAAAACTACATACGTATAAAGCCCATTAAAAATATTGCTTCGCAAACACCCGACTTTGGGGTTTTTTTCTTTTTTTGAGAACAATCGACAAACGTGAAAGTGTTTGCGCAAGCCACACACATATAGAGAGAGTTTGAAGTAATGATATATTCATGGCGTGTTTGAAATATTTGGCACGTGAGATTGAGAGAAGCCACCGAAAACTATCAATCATAAAAAAATAAAAAAAATGTGCCCGTATACAGACTCTAGTCGGAATTGAATGTTGCTGGCAGACGAAAGCGGGTGGGAGAAGTGTAAGGCGTACAGTATAGTCAATCGCCAAGAATGAAAAACGTTTAACGCCCCGAGAAGTTTTGCCGGGATAATATATTGTTTTGTACTTATTTATATAATATTATGTATTACCTATATAATATGAATTCGTTCTTATTTTACGCACATATGCGTTGCAGAGATTTCAATTCGAAACGATATTATTTTTCCGAAAGCGCCATTTCCAATTCGACGTCGTCGGTGTGAAAACGATTTATCCGACGACCTATTTATAATAATAATATGTTATAATATTGTTATACTGCGGAAAATAATAATGTTTGGCCATTAGTTAAACATGACGCAGAAGCGACACCTGTCTCGTAATGGACACGTGTAATTCATATATTGGACCACACCATCGGCAAACCGAGAGTATAGTACTGACGACGACGGCCGACATAATAATAACTTGTATCATAATATTATATCATTCGCGTTCGATGACATTATTTTTACCACCGCTCTCACCCATATATAGACGGTCAATCAACTTTCGATTTCCCTCTCTATATATATATTATCTGTAACCCTTTGAAATATGCATAAAATATTTATTCTTCGTCAATGTTTTGGTGGTAGCGTGGTCTACGCGAGATCGGAAAAAATAACCATTATAATTGCGTATAAACGCGCATAATATTATAAAACCCGAGTGCTGCAGAGAACGAGATAAAATAATTATAAATCGCGTTTTCCGCTTATACGATAAAAAAAAAACCACACGCACACACACAATATACCCGTTCTTTATAGGTCGTATACAATAAAAAATATTATACGACGGTCGTGGTTAAGTCGAATTGGTCGACGAGCAGGAGAAAAGAACAAAATTATTAATTCTTCTCGTACACGACGGTGTGCGTATAATATCATATATATTATGCAGTGCACACTCGGCCAGAACGCGGAGTAGACCGTTTTGAGTTAATCAACGTGTATGCAAAATAAATTAAGGTAATACAAATTTCTATTGTCGGCGATAAATAGTTTATTATTTGTTTAAGCACTTACAACACAAATATGATGTATATTATTGCTACAAGTACCTATGTATATATTATATTATACACATGCAGTATCATTTTGGACCCTTTACGGTGGCGGCGGCGGCTGTACCGTAGAATAATAATAATAATATGAATTCTCGTTACACAATAGTGTGTATATATGCTCGCCCACGTAAATCGTGTTGGTTTAACATTAGTTGCGTACGATTTTACCGGACGAGAGACGTGCTGGGAAATTTTTAAAACGTTCGGAGTCTGGACGTACAATTTTATTGTTGTTTAATAATGTGCCACAAATCGTTGCCATATTATATATATAATAGCGTGTCATTGTAATAGACATGGTGTTATTTCGATCAGACTAGTCCGAAACTCAGCGCACAATGATTCAGTGCTGACACGACGAGCGTAGAGAGCTGTGTTCACTGTACGAGATATGCGAAGGACGGTCGAACACGGATAAAAGACTAGACGATTTAGTGCAACCCTTATTCGACGTAATCCAATTACTGATATAAAACAGACATCACGGGATGTTATGATAATATTAGAATATAATATTATTACTAAACGCGTCGACTCGGACTACTGCGATCTGTAGTCGTGTCGAAACGATGATTTAACTCGCCGTGAACGTAAAAAAAAACACATCGAAGATCGATAATAATTATTTTGCAGTATTGGCTTTTTACACGGACGAACGCGATAACAGAATAATAATAATAATAATAATAATAAAATAACACCGTACGTACCTACGCGTTTATTTACATAAAATGTACATTCGTCTCGTCTCCATAAATATCTCTTCTTCTCGATGATTTTCCCCTCGTCTTCGTAGTATTTCCACCGAATTCGATACTCCGCCAGCCATCGTGCAGCACCGAATATATTATTATGGCTATTTTATTCCCTTTAATTTAATATCGATTTGCATCGATGTTATTATTATTATTTATTTGCCTTTATATAAGTTATTATTGTCATTCGAACGACTCGTGCTTAAAATGAATTACTCTCATTTCTCCCCGACCGTTAAAAACTATATAGACAGATTCTGCACGTTGAACCTATACGTATAATGCAAGCAACTAAATCATCGTTGAAATATTATTGTCTTTTAATTTAAATTATTCACGTTTTTTATGCGTCATCAGACTAAAATATATCTAAAACAGTAATAGTGATCTTTTTATAGATAGTTTCATAAAATACACTTAATTTATCATACTATAATTAATATAGTAAAGTATAATACAGCGCTGTATTATTCAAGTATTCATTTCTCAAAGGTTAGGTCAACCTTTCGCAGTACTCTTCCCAAAGTTTTCGAACAATTATCATTAAAACGGTCATGCATATAATAATAATAATAATAATAATAATAACAATATAATCTATACCAATATGATGGCTTTATTATATGACATCGACGATAAACGTTTAACAATGATTCGTAAAATAAATAGCAAGTACAAACATTATTCTCTCCGAAGAGCCAAAGGTCTGATGACGAGCGGGAGAGGTTAACGAAGACATCGGGAACATTTGCATTTTATAACATCAAAGAGAGTGGGCTGATATAAATAAATAACGGGGTATACCGCACTCTCATATACGCACACTATGTTTTAATATCGCTGGCGGGTAAAGTTTTAAAAGTTATGCGTTTCATTAAATTTGACTGTGGACCGACCGCCGGCTGCTGTTTACAACCCCTCGGAATCAAAATGAAGCCACCACATCGCTTCATCCTACGAAGTTAAAAAAATAATCGTAATAATAATAATAATAATAATAATAATAAGCCACTTCAAAAAGAGCTACCGCAACCCAACCTAACATTATAATCATAATCATAATAATAATAAACCTTAGTGTGCAATGCCTGCCTTCTTACTATACTATATACTCGCTGTTCACCTTCCGAAGCACCTGAGTAGAATATTATAATACGTTCCCATCGTTTTTTTTTCCCGAAGAGAAACTGCATTCACTTCAAGAGGATTCTATAAGGAACCAACGACGTTATGTGAAGTACTCTACATGTAAATCGTATTTTCCTTATACTAATGAGCTAAAAGAAATGCTAAATTTTCTCGTTTCTCACTGATAACATTCACCGTTCATGATTATAGAGACGACAAATAAAGCTTTGTTTTTAAAGAGGTGCTGCAGCATCAACCCTCGCATCCCTTCCTTGTCAGATATGCACTTTAAAATATCAAATACTAAAACTTTGTTATTTATTCGCATTTATTTCGGAACAAAAAAATACACGTGTTTGCGTATTGACTATAATATATTATATTATGTAATATATATCAAAATAAATTGTTTAGTTTTAATTTTAACGTATACAATTTATTAGCTCTGTCGTATAATATTCATTACAGTTTGTCTATTTATACCATAGTAAACCGTGGTTGTTAAAAATGTTCGCTATTATAGTGAATTTCCTAGAAGACGAAAGTATTCAAATATTTTTTTAGAATAAACATGCCAACTAAATTGAAATACAAACCTTTGAAAATTCATAAAATTAATGTATACAAAAAAAAAATGAAATAAGAATTTTTAAACAATAATTAACTACGGGGGTTGGCAAAATATTAATAACGTTTAATAATGGAATCCAACCAATCCAACGTTTATGTACGTGTGATCTAAACTGAGTGTGATATATATATTATATATTAAACGCGATACCAAGTGAGAACATTATGGTGTTTCCAAAAAGCAAGATTAAAGAGAAGAACGGGTAGCCGACAGCGACTAAATGGGATAAGGCAAAGGAGATGATGAAAAGTAACCCAACATTTGGGTCTAAGTGCAATGAGAGTAGAAACATTTCTACAAAACACCTTTAATGGACGTTTGTAAAGTCCTATAAATTGAGGAAGAGTTATAAATCAGCGGGCTAAGGTAGCGCAATTTATTCCAACGCGACTAGAAGTTTTAGGACAATAATCCTTACGATTTTAAACGGTTAATTTCCAAATGTACATTCAATTCATTCCGCGTGCAGAAGTTAGCAGTCTCAAATAATTTTAATAGGTTTTTTTCTTAGTTCGTTACGATTTATGTACACAAATTTCAAATAATAAGTAAAATCTCATTTCCCCTCACCCCTATTATCCGACCACCTAAAAGACAGTAGTTCACTTTCTTTTTTGTTCGTCTTCTATTTTTTGTTCTTTTTTAACGAGTGCTCGTTAAAATTCTTCAAGAAGACATTAAGATCGTTGATTAACGAGCGTTTTATAATAATAAATTGGTAGAGGCTAGCAATCGCAAGTTTTTGTTCTGTTCAATCGTAAACGCTGCAGCAACACGAATTTATAATTAATTAATCTCGTTAGGATAGCGTTCGGGTGGGCAAAAGACAAATACGAATTATCGGATCTACCAACCAATATTTTTTATTATTATTTCAACTACTGTGAAATAGATAAGGGTGGAATTATAACTGACAGTATGGATAGTTAAAATTAACGGTACGAAAAAAAGTGAAAAATAATATGAACTGTATAATTTGTATAGTATCGTCGTGAATAAACTCGAATGAATATGCGTTACCTATATTGTCATAATATTATATTCTGCTGTGAAAATATATTTAACCGTTTGTTTTACATTGGAATAATTTTGATGAGGTTTTGAAGTTAAATTACATTGTGTGCTCACATATACGTTGTATTTTAGTAGTATTTATAATATGTCAATAACATGTATTACATGTTTGTTTATCACAAGTACACGAGATCCATAAAGTATTTGACAAACGTTTACAAAACTATACAAACAAGTATAACATGAAATTATATATTCCTATCAAAAATGTTACCAACAAACATCATTATACATATTAGGTACCTAAAACTTTAATACTCCTATGCAATGAGTAATGTTATAATAAGCATCACACAGGTCATCTGTCATTGAAATAAGGACATATTGTTTTGAAACATATTATCATCTAGAGTTGTGTTTGAAGAGTATCAGAAACAACAATTATATTAATACAGTGACATGGCTTTAATTTATCATTTAACAGTTGACCAATTATTTTCTATAAATCGATTCGGCGATGTCTCCGCGGATAAATTGCTATTTAGTTTGGCACTGACGTTTTTAAACGCGTCGTATCAAAGGTATTCAGAAATAATTGCGCTAACTTCATATGACAGCTATAGATGCTTTAGAGTCAAGTCAAACAAGTTATCATACATTTCTAAAGTGCATGTTGACCACACACAGTGTGTGACAGATTATAATATCGAACGTAACATGTGTCATGCACGTAAAACTTATAGCTTTTAGCATCAATACGAAATACGCAGCTCGTGCAAAATAAATACGTATATTTTTTCTTCCCAGTGACGATAAAACTGTCAATACCACATTCAACCCCCACCCAACCCCCCACTGTCCTCACACATAATACAAAACGCGCGATGGCATCTTCCTCGCCGTACGCGAATTATTATCGTCACACTTGGTCACCACACAATACGATATTGCAACAATTATAGCGTCATACTACAATAGTCATAAGGGTGAAAATTAATGATCCTCGAGCACGACTATGATACTGTTTTCGCGACGACCGCTATATTATTACATTAAGTATTAACGGAATCGTTAAAAATTCTTGTGTTTCAGACCTGCGGGAAAGTGTTTGGGAACGCGTCTGCACTGGCCAAACACAAGTTGACACACAGCGACGAACGGAAGTACGTGTGTAATGTTTGCAGCAAAGCTTTCAAAAGACAAGACCACTTGTAAGTGTTTCCGCCTTTACTATAATATGTACGATTATATAAAATCGTATAGAACAAAATCAACCATCTATATTATGATAATTGTATGCGTATTAAAATATATTATAATATTATGATTGTAAAATACGTCATAAATTATCATGTGCGCAGCATTCGAACCATCAAACCGACCTGTTATTCTAAGTGCACCAGACAAATATTAACTTTTTCGCGTATTTTATTTTTTATGTTTATATTATATATTTTTTTTTCGTACCACCGCACACATACACACTCGATCATAATTTCATCCGTCTCGGTTGATATTTTCAAATTATACCGTATTTACATAGATATATTTTTATTTATTTATTTATTATTTATTTTTTTAAACCTCCGAGAACGGTCGTAGCCTAACAATAATTTATGTTCACATAGGACCTTTTTTTCATATTTATTGTGACCTTTTCTCCACTTCCCGCTACCTCACACCGTGGCCATGACCACCACTACCACCGCTCCTCCAACAGCCACCCCACCACCACCACAGACTCACCGACCAACAGCGTCCAACACCACCACCCCATCGCCGCCCACGGCCACTGCAACCGATACCAGTCCCGCTCGCGCTCGTGCGGCGGGTGGCTGCAGTAGTTGTACCCCATATCCCCTTAGTCGGAGCGCCCGACTTACGTACAAGTATCGGTTTTCATTACATCGGGAAATTGAAAACGCAACCCCGCCCGGGATATAAGTATAACCGCATCGACATTATTGCCTAAGTACCTGTGCGCGTGCATGATATATTATTACGTAAATTGTATTTTTTTTTCCACCCCTACCCTTCCACCAACAAATACTCACACACACACACACACACACACACACACACACACACACCCACACACCCGTAACCTTACCACGGTGCAAGCTGTTCGGAATATCCCCATGCATGAATTACCGCGCATAGGTTTAACTTCGGCACCAATAATAATAATAATAAAAACAGTTTTCTAAAAGTATTTATTTCGAAATAAATTCACGTCAGAAAATGTATTCCGGTCACATATATGGCAGTGTCGTCGTCGTCGTCGTCTGGGAAAACGGGTCAACGCATTACCTACCATCACCTAAAGGCTATTATATGTGTTATATACCTACGCACGTGAATAATCGAATGGCTGACAACCCCCCCGGGTGGATGGATCGGTGATTCGGGAAAATAACGTCATATGCCCGCGATAATATGCATATAACGTACACAGCTGCATATACACACATAAACAGTCTCGTTTTGGGTTATGGTACGTGAGGTGTTTCCCGAGGAGGAAAAAATTAAAAACGGACAAAGACTACCACGCCTAACCCACACACAGCGTGTCGCTCGGGTATATATATTATTATATACGCAGCATTTTCATCACGCTCCTCGGGGCTGTCCGTTTGATGGAACGAATACGCCGTACGTAACCTTTAAATATCCAAATGCCAAATATGGAAAACGTCAATTCGACAGTGTTTCTCTTATTCCGAAATAAGATCCTTTGGCATTTGCTCTCCGCCCGCCCACCCGCGCGGAGTTATGCGTTCGCAATGTAGGTCAGACGTGGACGAACCGAGTTCATTTAAATTCAACTAAAACAACGCAAAAGTTTTTTTTCTCACATTTTGGAAATATGGTTCCAACGTCGGGCTTGTCTTAAAATTGAAAAATGTCAAAATAATTTTTAAGTAACCAACCAGCAGCGTAATAAACCCCGAGAGAACTATAAGACTATTTCTCATTAAAAATAGACTACGCCTACTTACTAAATGAGCATTATAATATTAAACTCAAATGTCCTATGGTCGGGTCGTACGCAGCTTTAATTATAAATCATTGTTTTCGAAAGATAATTGTTGTGGTCCTACATACCAATTTGGTATGAATAAATGCACGAAGTTAGAACTTAATATTCTTGATGCCGATGTTTTATGTTTTAACGCAGTTATAACTAAATGATTTCAAACTACTTGTTAAAATGATCATCACTGGTGTTCTAATATCAAAAGTCGAGCATATTATTTATTTAACTATTTTAATTAAATGCACATATTTTATAAATAGTTTAAGATCTGTTCATATAGGTATTCATAATATTTAGTTTAGAATACACTGCTCTAAACTCGAACATTTAATATATTATTTTAGCATTTATTAAATCTTTCGTAAACTTTGGAAATGTGTATTTATGATGAACTTTCCTTAAACATAGCGCAATCATAATATTATAGTTATTCAAGTTTTATGTAATTAAAGTTTAGAATATTATTTATGTATTTTTCAAAATGTAATTTTGAGAGTTCTGTGTAAATAAATAACAAAAGGATCATCTTTATGCAGTATAATATGACAATATTAAAATATCATCGGACAAATAAATTAATTACATTTTTATAAGTGGAAAAATATTAAATGTCGAATTTACATTTTTCAAGAACAATAAAAACAATATTTTGTAAGCCAGATAACTAACTAAGATTTTTAACGAAATAATTAATTTCTAAATAGGTACTTGGAGTCAAATAGAAATAAATAATATTTTATTAGGGCCAACAATATCAATACTGTTTTAACTATTTTACGTACAATGGAATTGTGCTCACATAAAAAAATGTTAATAAAGACTCATTTATATAATATAATAAATTATCATATGAAATATGAATATTAGTCGCGTTTATTTACTTCTGCTATTCTGTTTGATGTGCAACGTGTAACAGTATGCTATTTTTCTATAAAATAGTATATATTATATTTCAAAGTACGAATTATACAATATTATAGAATACCGGTTGATATTGTTGATTGAATTTTGATTGACATTGATTCCGTACGGTTCTGAAACACTGAAAATAGAAATTCATTTGAAATACTTACGTCCCCGAATCATTTTGAGAGGAAAAATAATATCGTCACTAGGGAACGCTTATATTTCACGTATTTCAAGCTGACTCGCAAAATATGTATCACGAAATTGGCCATCGCCGTCGGTGGAGCGGCGACGGAAATAACAATTTCGTCCCCTCTAACTCGATAATATTTTAAACGAACCCCGTCGTCAGAACCAGGAATCCCCGGAGGACGCCCTTCTTACCTGCCGTCCGAGATAAATGGTTGCTAAAATTGGTTTCTCAATAGCCAAGATGATCGGCCGACGGGGATAGACTCGCAAGCCTTTCCGTTGGTCTCCGACCCGGGTACCGATTTATATCCCCGTGACCCAATCGATTGTCAATGATTTAGTTTTCGGTATGTTGTTTCTCTTACCGATAACGCGCAGTGGAATGGGTACGCGGCGGAAGGGGTGGGGAGGGATGTGTGGAGGAGAAAAAAAAATAAAGGAAGAAAACACTCAACCTGCAGGTATACGAGAGGGCGGATTCCACACACACGCACTTACGCACCCACACACCCACACTCACCGGGTTAGGTCGTATATCAGCCGGAGGGAAACCGGAGCAATAATTTCGGCGCTGTAATACAGCTATAAATCTATTAACGCCACGCCCCTCCCACGTCCCTCGAACCACCACTCACTGGTCCCGCGGCCCGCCACTATACCGCGTATACCAGAACCCGGCACCGCCGCTCCGCCCGTGTAGTGTTCCAGTATAGAAAACGACGAGAGAACTTTATCCGGATTGTTCTTTGAACAATAGTCGTTAGCATTTCCGACCGTGCTCGTGTTTCGGCGATTCTGTAATAATACGCCAAATCCCACTGTTTCATTTCCGACATTATATTATCACGGTGGAAAAAAAAAAAAGTACCGCGGATAAAATTCTAGTGCTTGGCGCTTAGTATATGCGTATACATACATACATACAAACATATATATTTATATGTACATTTATATAATATATATACATATATATACGGCCACGGGAAACGTGTACAATGAGAAGGAAATAAAACAATTACTTCGCTGCGTTGTGTGGTGGTGTGGGGTGCGGGCGTGGTGAAAATAAATGTTTTTGAATGAACGGACATTTTTCTACTACACCGTGGGCTATAATAATAATAAAAAAAAAGAAGCAAAATTTTAAAAATGTAATATTTATTATTATTGTAATGCCCCTGATTATTCGTAGACCGTGCAGCAGGTCTGCAACACATAACGTGACGATGATAATTTTTTGACATAGGTTTACGCCGCTGCACAACCCGCTTATATATCTTTACACGTACACACACACACACACACACATACCCATATTAATAATATATACTTATATCGCCTCGACAAACGCTAAAAGTGTTGTTATAAAACGTCCACCACAAAAAGGGTCTTCTGCTTTTCGGCACATTTATTACCGCGTTATCTTACCGTGTATTTCCGTAAGGCCGTCAAATCCGTTTTAATTAGTTTACTTCACAACGTTCCCGTTGATAATGTCCTCGCGGTGGTCCCACAGGAGTGAAAAATATATTTTTCAAAACATTTATTATTATTATTTTTTTTTTTTTTTTGTCGTACTCGGCGAAACCGGAGGGTGGATGAGAAAACACTACCTATATAGAAAAACAGAAGATTTTCAGTGCCATTTATCTTTATTATTCAGGTGGCATACGCCATTTACACGTTTCCGATTTATATAGCCATTAGCTATATATCGTGTGAAACGGTAATCGGGTCAAGGTCGGTGGGTTGAGGGGTGAGTGAACCGCCACGGCAACACTTTACGGGTCGGAACCAACAAAAACAGTTATGAAAAAGTCTAAACGTGACACCAGACTACGACGGAGGTGCCCGACTGATGGTGCGCGTTTCGGTCTTAGGGCGATTCTAGGTTTGAGACGTTTTCCTGATGACTAATTTTCCATACTTTATTTACTTCTATAATGTAATATTATGATCTACGCGGGGTGGTTTTTTTTATATCATATATCGAATCAGACGACATGTTTTTCCGACATATTTTACCTTTAAACTTTTTGGTGTACGACGTACTGCTCACTCCTATAAGAGGTGAAATCGAAAAGTGCACCAACTTCCCCCGACGGTTAGCAAAACCACTAGTCACGGGCGAAACTAGGACAATTTTTTTAGGGGGATTGGGATGAGCATAGCCTTCATATTTTTTTCTTTATTAATCTGTGTAATAATTTTCCCTACACCCTCAACTATGAGTTTGTATATATTTTGTATGTGGCTTGTAAATGTACACTATTATATTTAAGCACGACGCGTGTACATTAATCAACAAATCAAAATTGTATTTCAATACAAATTTCTTTATATGTTATTAACTATGTTGGTACGATAATATGTTTCATATAAACTTTTTAGATTTTTTTAACAAATTACCAACATTTCTTTATTTTTGTATGTTAAATCCGAGAAACAGTCTCGTGTCATACTTACCCGTCGTTCTTGGGGCCAATCTTTTGCCGAATCGAAGAAAACACAATACTTTGCGGCTATACCTAAATATATTGATTTTTTTTTATATTATTGTCTAACGGAATACTATGTTCGGCGGGGGTCCTGTAAAAATACTCTAGTTGGCTTAGCCGCCCCGTACCCTCCATCATCAACCCCCAAAACCAACAACCTAGTTGCACCGAGTGACTGTGCCGCCCGCTTACACTTAGACGCGCCGATCAGTCATGCCCAGATGTACAGTTAAAATTTGAAAAAAAAAAACCACCCCACGTGTTATACGATGGTGACGGTGTGCGTGTCCTGACAGGAACGGACACATGCTGACGCACCGGCACAAAAAGCCGTTCGAGTGCAAGGCCAGCGGATGCGGCAAGTCGTACTGTGACGCGCGGTCGCTGCGCCGGCACACGGAGAACCATCACCACCACCGGCCGTCGTCCAACCAGGGCTCGCCGCCCGCGTCGCCGTCCTCGTCCACGAGTTCCGGTTGCATACAGTACGCGCCCGCGCCCATGCCTTCGCCGCCCGGATCGTCCGCAGCCGCCACGTCCACCACGGCGGCCGCCGGTGCGCCGTCTTCGTCGACGTCGTCGTCCGCGTCGTCCACGTCGTCCTCGTCCGCGTCTACCACGGCGGCGTTCGGGTCCATGTCGGCCATTTCGGTGTCGACGTCCGCGTCGTCGTCGTCGTTGTCGTCGTCGTCGTCGTCGTCGTCTTCTTCGCCGTCGATGTCGTCGTCTTTGTCGTCGACGACGTCCTCGTCCGCCGCGCCGCACCACCAACAGCAGCCGCACGACGCGACGCCCAGTCAGCTGCAAAAGCTGCTCAGCGCCGAACCACTGTCGTCGACCGGCGGCGGTGGAGGAGCGCTCCCGTCAAAGGTAAGAGATTGCAATGGATATATAAATTATAGATGATAAAGAAATGGATACATGGAACCCTGGACTGTAAAAACTTGGATAGGACATCACCAATTGAGGCCACTACTATATTTCAGCAGTCGTAAACTGATAACAATTTGAGGCCGTTTGTTTACATTTTTGTATTATAATGTTATGATAATATATTAAATATTGATATTCGATATAGATAATACACACTTATTTGGCCTCAATTGGAATCATTGATCACCGTCGATATAAGGTGTTAAGTCCTATCCGTGTTTTTGTTATCTATATGCACGGAACGTATGTCGAGTGTCGAGTGAACCGTAGATACCACAGTGGTTAGCAGTGGTTACCGTATATTGCTTATTATGAGTTTATTATACTGCTTTGAGAGAATAGACATTAATCGTTAAATTGAAACAAAACAAAAAGATTTGTTTTTATAACAGAATAGTGGGACAATTTAGTTCACTGGTCTTGAACGGTACCAGCCTATATTTAAATCCTATTTTCATTTGATCATTTTGCAATTGAAATTGATTACTGATATACATGATATTTCAATAACCACTGCTACCTTATGGTAACATGCTCTCTATTCGGGCACATATTATTAATGATAAGGCGCATCCATTTATTTATTATCAATGGATATAATATTAATAATACATTGATTACGATACCCCGAAAATGTAATAATATAATCATACAGTATATATTGGTGCTGAGTTAGGGCAATCAAGTCCATATGCACACTGCAGTCCCTATTGGTTTGATTTTAAATGAAATATTATATTACTATGATATTTTAATCTATAATAATTTTTATGGTTTGTATCCTATCCAACCATGTTTTTGATACCTGTCAAAGTGATTATTAAAAAATAATGTTTTTACCGGATCGCATAAAATATGCTTGCATTCCCAACGATAAACTCTTAGTTGCGGCACTGTAAAGAATATTATTATTACCATTATTATTGTCGTGGGTATTTCGATACATGAAAAATATAACCACAATTTTTCATTATCGTGATTCAGTGATTGTGTAAAAATACTATCGACAGTTTAGTATCATTAGTATTATTAATATTCCAAGGATTAGGTAGATTTAAAATTTCAATAGAAAAAGTAGCAAAAATATGAAAAGAGATGTATAAATGTTTCAACTGTAATTAAAGTTCGATTCATCAGTGTTTTTCGGCATAAAAAAAATGTGTGTTTTGTCTATGTCGACATTTCATTAGCGCGTACCAGTATGATTTAATTAGATAAACATGATTAAGTGCATCATGCTAATAAAATTATTCGTTGTTCTAACTACGGTATAGTAAAAGCTATAGCATAAATGCATTTTGAATTGAATAGAAATTAGAAAGCCTTCAGTATTCTAACACACGTTGCATTAAAACTGCATATACAAAGCGCCGTATTATGATAAAAAATTAATATAATATAGTATTATTATTGTTTGCTTACTGTATGCATTTAATTTTTGTTATTTACAATGTGAATAATAATAAAGGTCAGATCGTGCTGTTTTCTATCAATATTTACTAAATAAATTATATACTTTGTACGACATTACCGCGTATGATATTAAATTGTACGCACACATTGAATGACGTTAAAAAATAATATTCACAGATAACACAGATAGTTTAAACAAAGTTATTCGATTTCTTTTCATTAAAAAACTTCCCTGCCTATATAGATAAAATTGGTTAAAAGGGTTAACACACAATAAATATTAAATAATGATTATAAATTATTTTTTTTTTTATTGTTGATCATAATAACATTATGTAAGCTTTATATTATGCAAACCATAATGTGTGGATAAAAACTACCTGTAAAAACTGACTTGTGCATATAAAATATAAACATGGTAAAATATCTTTTAATAGCCCGTGAAACGTGTATTAATGAACATTTTTATTTTTTACCCTCCAAATATTATACGTATCGAATAGAACGGCAAACTTTCCAATGATGTTTCTCGAAACTAAGTGAAATTCGTAAATGTTTATAAGCTTCATTTGAAAATATACAGCAAATTGGATTTAATTTTTTACAACTCTTCAGAATTACCACCCATGTGAAAATTTAAAAAAAATCACACGTTCAAAATAAAACATAGGAAACACATTACCTTTAAATATTATAATTTTAAATGTAGAAACTTGATAAAATCAATAATATTATATTGGTGCACTTTAATAAGATTTGTTGTTACGGAAATGAAAAAAAAAACACAATAATACCTTATACTGACACAGTTCGAAGCTTTGCAAAGAGAGAGAGAAAAATTACTGTAAAAACCTGCAAGAGAAGACTTCTGAGTTTTGTGTGTGTATGGAATACTAAAAACTGCACAAACATACCGAACCAGCTCTTATTATGTAATTGAAAACGAATAAATTCGAATAAATCGTTATGCAAACATTTTAAAAACGCAAAAAATAAATATTTGTTGAAAATGGGGGTATAAAATATTTAGTAGGTACCCATCTGAACTGTTATCAATACAGAACTATGTCTCATGTTCACTGTATCAAATAAATAAGCATTCGTTTCTAGTGCGGGTGACGAATAATCGTTTTCGCGTGCCGAATTTATATTGAAAATTAGGGGCGCTACAATACAGCTTGGCTAGCTTTTTACATATATTACCAATATATATATATCTGCAAACGTCATAGTATGAATAATATGTTGAGGTATTGAGGTGTTCGCGGGTTGAAAACGCTAAAACGTCATGACAGCGAAAAGAGGCTCCTATCGTAAACGTATGTAGGTAATAATATATTATTATATACCAATAATTATTTACTGGATATAGAATGTGGTGGACAATCGATAAATGCACTTTAACATAATATTATGGGCGAGAAAACGTCAACTCGTACCGTACTCGGACCTGAATCCCTGTGGATTAGTTCATGCGAAGGCGAATGCATATTTACCGTAGGTACTGACACGCTGCAATGATGTGTACACGTGGTATTTTTTATTTGGAAAATAATTCGGCTGTGCCCGTGATTTTATCGATTCAAATATCGTCGTGTTCCAGCCTATAATTGGACATTGGATTGTACTCATTGTTCCGTATTTCATTGTTATTCAAACCCTTTAATGATTTTTGCACCATTTATGAATGCCTCGCAAAATAATTATGTAAACTTTATATATTTTTGTAATTTGCATTCCAACAGATTCTTTTATCAAATATCATGACGTCATGTGCGCAAGTCGTAGCGCTTTTACTCCACTAAAGATTGATTTTCAATCAACGAATTTACATATCTATGAGAAATTAACATGTCACTCGTTCCACTCAGTCAAGTCATAAGTTTAACGTTTTCAAAATCTTACGGATATATAGTGAAATTAAAATATATTTTTCTAGACGTTCTAAAACGCTTTGTCCGTGTAATTTTTCTTTACATGATAAGGTAATCAGAAATATAATTGAAACCGTTTATTTTTTTTTTTTGGTAACTAACAGCTGTATGGCAATGTAACCACAGTACAAAATATCTTGTATAAAGGTCTGCACATAAAAAAACAAACCCTAAAAAAAATTTAATTAAAAACAAAAACTACTAGGTATTGTTTACATAAATTTAAATTAAATAAATAATTGTTTTTAAATGTTGGTAATTTAGCATGTAAAATAATAATAGCTAATATGCATTATGTGTCTTTTTTAAAAAATTCAACTATTTTTAACTTTGATTAAAAAAGTAAAGTTTTTTGCTCGAATATCATAATTTAATCTAGAAAAAAAATTAAAATAAAGTACAATGTCAGACGTTGTGTGTATTTTATTATTATAAAGAATGACCCCTCTGTTTAAATGAGCTCACATGTGACAGTGGTGGTTTTTAACGAGACAACGGTCGTTGCGGCCATAGATGAAGTATAATTCAATAATAATAATGAACTGGTATTTGGACATTTTCCTAACAGCAGTCTTGCGGGACATTGGAAATTCACCACTCATGGATATCAGAATATTTTCTTAACAACGACAAAAAATTGTTTTCCAAACGAATTCATATTAAAAAACTTGACTAGATTTATATTATATCCAACATCTACAATTTGTATTTGTAAGATATATTTTTCAGATTGAGTCCACTCATTAAACATTTTTATTTTCTATATGAATAAATCATAATATTCTACTTGCACTTTATTTTCGTTAATAACTTACCCGTGTTCTTGTTCACATGGTAGGAAATCAAATCAATTGTTTTATATTTTATACGTCTTACATAGCATTATAGTTAACCCGAAAAAGCATCCAAAAATAGCTATAAACCGAAATTTAATTTAATTTAATTCTTCAACGACAATCCGACACCGGGATTTTACTAGTATTTTATACGAATAATGGCTAAAGCGTAATTTGATGTATTTTAAAAATAAATTCTAAGCTAGGCGCGAGAGGAGGGTGTCTCGTGTCTGTCTCCCATGACCTCCCATGTAAGATAAACCTTCTCCAGAAGTCAGCCAAGAGTATGATACATAATACATTCACACCAAGCATAATGTTCTTGTGCAAAATTGAAAACCTCGTGTGTTATGGTAGCTCAATCTCTTTGTGATTTTAATATAACATTGACGTTAATATTGATTTATCTTTTTAACTCGAATTTTAGGTATCGCGTTTTATTTAGTTTTTTCTACTTGCCGTTTGGGTTTGAACCGTCATGGATTGGCTGTTCTCTATAGCTACTAATTATCGTATCGTTTGAATTATTAATTTTCCGCGTAAAAAAAACCTCTCTGTAGTATATTTATTTTTACTTTAGCAATATATCGGCAAAAAAAACTTCATTTGAAGTGCACAAATATATAAGCGTTTTATAAGCTCATTTCCCAGAATGCTCGAACCGATTATTAATTTCAAAAGACCTTTGGAGTTTGAAAACAGTAATAAGATCGAAATAGGTATATACAATACGTAATAATATAATATATAATATTATATATAAACACAGACGATTTCACAGTTTCTGGAGCTTATACTACGTGCAGCCGGTTCTATACACCCATAATAATATTATATAAAACGGTATAATAATAAACGAGGAGCTTTACAACAATAATAATAATAATAATAATATGTTCGCATATTTATATTTTCCAATACCAATTATTTCACCGGAACACGATCGGTCGCAGCAGTAAGAATAATAATAATAATATAATACCATATTATACTCGTATCGGAATATTTAAGGTTCGATAATATAAGTACCATGCTCTATTTATAATTCCTGCACAGTATTATGTCGTATTAAACACGCCGTTCGGTTTTTATGCGGTCGTCCTTGTCGATACAGCTCGGGAATAATGGCGTACATAATATGTGTAAACCCCAGCCCGAACAACTTACACGCCATCGGTACCAGTGGAAAATTCCTCGGAATTTCGTTTACAATATTTTATAAAAGAAAAAGGAAAATACTGCAGCACGGGCACCGAACCCCGTCGTCTCCTTGTTTATTATTATTATCATCATTATTGTTATTTGATTTTCTCCGTTCGTTTTTCGGATAACCGACGTAATAAAATTATAGCAAATTATATTACTTTGATAAAACCCACGCTCACAGTCAATATTATTACACATACTCATTAAGAGTATTCTCAGCGTTTTCTCGACAAGCCATGGACAATGTTATTCAAATAATATCAAAATTATCCCTCCCCCACATTAGAGTTGTATACGTAATATTTCTTCACTTAACATGTTTCGTAGAAAAAGGATTTTAAATATAATATTTTGTGAATTCGACATATGTATTTCAAATGTATTTATTTTACTAGAGATCTGAGCGTGTTAAAAATTACATTTATTCAGATACTATAGTTACCTGTGTAACATTTAAAATTCGTTACGATGAATTTATAATAGGTGTAATTTAGTTATGGGCCAAATAAAATATTATCTCAACCTAACTTAGATATTTTTATTATCATATTATGTATATATCAACACTGATAAGTCATATTGCAATCCAACGTTGTTTTCATTTATTTAAAAAAAAAAATAATAACAATAATACATTGTCGTAATAATGTTTAAACTTCTTTAAATCGAGTGATTAATAACTCACTCGGTGTTTAATTATTTATTTATATAACTAGTTATCGGCTTTTAGGTTATAGTATTCGGTTCACTCACAATAACTTTATATAAAACAAAATTTATTATACATCAAACAGCATTATATCAGTTAATAGTAAGTTATATAGTACCTTCATACACTTAACATCAAACGTGAATCCGTTTTTAAGAATATTTTTTTACCAAAATGTACGGTCAGTATTATAAATTGTTTAACTTAATTTAATTTATAGTGACCAATTTAAGTGTATTGAAACCTTATAAAAAATTTTTGGGGTAAATTCTATACGTAAGACACTACTGATTTTTAACTAATTGCTTTCAAGTTTAATAAAGTAATTATAATTTCACAATTTATCTCCTTAAAATTAAATATTATGTTGTTTTACATTTATTATGGTGTAAGTTTAATTAAAATATATATTTCCTTGCTTTATCATAATATTATGAATTTAAATTTTATACGATGTAATAACTAATAAGTTGTTTTTTTACTAAATATAAAAACTAGAAGTATTACTTTTATTACTAATAAGTAATAATAAATATATACTCAATTATATTATACCTAATTGATGTTAATTTTAATTTCGCAGAATATTGCCACTTATTCCCATTTTATATTTTATTAAATTTACTATCATATTATGTTTGACGTCTTCCGTCCACATTTCAAACGTTGATTATTAACTTTTAATTAATTGAAATAAAAAGAACCGGAATATATCAATTTTGATCATCACAAATTTGTTGATGTTCTATAAACGGAAATATCAGTTTAATTAACGAACATAATTAACTCTTTTGATCGCAATATAATGCAATAAAAATGTATTTAAAAACAAGTTGATGGTGTAATTTATGTGTGACAAAGGTCTTCAATTTTCTATGTCTACCTATAAATAAATTTATATGGCTTTGTTCAGTTGTAAATAATATTTTAACATTTGTTTAATAGCATCATTAAATTGAAGTCCTAATTTAATATTTTTCATTAACTAGTATACATTCGCTTTAATACAGAATAACACATACCTACATATTAAGCTTTTATGCTAAAATTATAATGTATTTTAATAATTGATTATTTAAACCTCAGTACTTGTTCAAGACATAGCAGCTTTGAGTTTTTATAAATAATAATCAAAGTAAATGTAGGTTGGTACATTTTTAAATAAACATTTTCTTTTGTTAGTTATTTCATGAATACCGTTTAAAAGCAAATAAACAAATTTTACCAGTTATTAAACGGAAGCTCTTAAAACACAAAGCGCAAAATTAAATTTTACAAAATATTTCACCTTTTAATCCTTTTATATTTTAAATTTAAACATTAAACGTTTTATGTTCATATATATATATATATTATGCTGTTAAGTAGGTATCTAATTGAACAGTTTCGCCAGCGGTGAATTATTATAGCGTGTAGCCGTTTCTCGTATTTGCACAAGTACCTACAGTTTAAAGTAGTTCCGGTGTTTTAAATACGATGAGCAGAGAAACTAACATAACTTTATTATTATTATTATTATTATTGGACAAAAAATAATAACGTTTATCTCTTCGTTTATTAGTGCCACGCGCTCGTTAGGTATCGTGTCTATCATATTTTAACAAGAACAAAAAAAAGGCGAAAAAAAACAGGAAACCGGATGTCCTTAGATCGAAGTTTTGGCGAAAGTTGAGACGTGCACCACATAGACCTAAATCACCCGTCAGAAGCGTAACCGAGTGCCGCACCGTAACAGACGTGGTAGTACGCGAGTGCAAAGGATGACGACACGCGCACACTTTTCAGAGAGTGAGAGAGAGAGAGAGAGAGAGAGAGAGCGCGATAGTCGAATGCCGAACAAAAATAATACATTGAGAAACTTCCTCTGCTAATGTTCTTTTTCTCTTTTTGTCACACGGCTAATGGTTTTTTTTTTTTTTTACGGACCCAGATACTAGAACCCTCGGTTTTTTACGCTCATGATCCATTTTACTCTTGGAAGTTTGCCCTATTTTCATTCCGATGCGGGGTTGTTGTTGTTGTTTTCTTTTTTCGTTTTTTATTCATGCGGGTGGGATCGACGTAAATAGAGCAAAACGGCGGTCAAATACGGGTCGCAGTGATCATTTTCGTCGTCGAGGGGTGGATATGCAATGCGTTATTTAACATATTATTGTTGTTATTTGAAGCTGTCCATTTTACATATACCTGTCCCCAAAACGCTTTTGACGACTCTGTTCATTAAAAAGCATTAACGATCCCATTTTAATCAGTAAAACGTTCCGATCAAATCGTAATGACACACTCTTTTAACAGTTTAAACTCATTCACATTATATAATGCTGCCGTTCTCATGGGCAGAGTGATGATGGGCGATTATTATTATTAATTATATTCCAGACATTTCATTATTTAAACGTACAATAAAAACAACTGGCATCAACCTTCAACTCTTTGCATAGGCACAACACTGCAACTGCAGAAATTCCGCCCACAGGCCACATTAAAAATTCCTTAAACCTGTCTGCAGTGATCCAACTGCATAAAACGCACTGTTTATGTTTTTCGTTTTTTCGTACGACACCGCCGCTACCGTCGTAAATATATTAATTCGTTGCTACGTCGTCGACGGAGAGTGTTATATTCACCTTTAGCTCGTCTAGGCGGTGCATGACCGGCTCTGCTGCAGCAATCTCCAGATTCTTCAGTTCGCATATTTCCGTCGTCACCATTCCGAATGTCGCTCGAATTCCTGCAGATTTTGGGACAATATTATATTATTATTATTATTATCATTGTTGTATCGTATCGACGCGGGCCGGCGTGACGTTATATACATTAAAGGTGCGTGGTGAGAGAGTGGGGTCACGGGTGGAATTCGTTTAATTGGACGTCCCGAAAGCGTTTCTCGGACCTGACCTAATGATAATATTCCACACCTCGGTCGAGGGTGTTTGCAGTGGCGGGGATGGAGTTACATCCAAAAAAACCGCCGACGTCCTACCCATTGGTTATTGTCGGCACCTATACTGCAGTGGAGTTACCCGACGATTCTTGCACATATATAAATATATTATTATACCGTCTCGCCTTCGACCGACAACCCTAACCGGGTGGATCTGTATGTGGGAGCAGAGGGGTGGTTATCCGGAGCGAGAGTATGGAGGTGGAGAGATTTAAGGTCCTGTGGCCGGCGCGTCACGTAGGCACGCGTACGTGCACCGGAGCCGAATGGGGCGCATACGTGATGCCCCGTACAAAGTATAACAAAATATCTGGGTAATATTATGTATGTGTTTATCGGTCAAAAGTCCAGAGTAATAATTGCCGCCGTCCCGAGCAAGCTCGCCGCCGGTAGACGCGTCGTTTTGACATGCCCGACGATCGCCGCCACCGCCGCCACAACGGAGGGACACGACGAGACGAGTTTTATTCTTTTTCGTCGACACGCGTGACAATTATTATTATTATTATTATTATTATTCTTGTACGACGGCAACAGCGCTCGGACTCTTTTTTTTTCTACCCAAAGGATCCGACTACTACAACTACTATACTATATAATACTGTTCTATTGTTGAAACGTATCACGCCCGGCCAATACGACAATGTATATCTATACATAATATATTACATTGGTGCGCACAACAGACGACAGTAAACTATAATAATAATAATAATATTTGTCACGTGATAAAAATATAATATTATGTCGATCGACAAAACGCAGTGCTGTCGTGAACCGTGAAACTGTCCGAAAGTCACGGGGTTGTAGTTGTAGTAGTGACGCGGAAAAAATCATCTGACGAAATGATAAAACGTAATAATAAACACCAAAAGTAAAATATGAAAACTCAATTCCATGCCATTTTTGATACGGTGAAACTGCAGTATACCACTGTTTATAGCAACTTTATTTAACGACAACCATAAAACGAATACACATATTATACAAATCTAGTAGGTATTATTAACTAAGGATGTTTATCTGCAGCAGTGGATGTTTATAAATGACAGTTCATTAGATTGTATAGTATTTGTTCATAGATAAATTTCAATAATTTTTTCAACTCCTACACACAAATACCCGGGTGGCATCATATTTTTGAGAAAAGATTGTTCAATTGCAATATTAGACGCTTACTTATAAATAAGTACAATGTACCTGGTACATATTATTATTTCACAAGAAAAATATTTTTTTGGGCCCATATTTTCACCGGTCGATTTTCTAGTTCTGTGCCGTGTGTCGGATGTATATCTCTACCGTTGATCATAATATTACTATGATAAAGTTCTTAGTTTGGCTTGTTTATACACCGCAATGTCTTAAACCATACATGCGAATGATTCGTTGGCGGTTGTCGGTTAGCCGCGCGTGCCGGTTAGTCGTCGTTGTTTTATTTACCACACGTCGTAATAATATATTATCGTTATTATACAATAATGATAATATAGGTTCACCCCGCCGATAGAAATACGACGTCGACGACGAACGGACAAAATATATTGTTATGCACCCGAAAGACGGTCCCGGGTGGTGTTTGGTCGAACCCGAAAAATGGTCGAGACGTTGTTAAAAAAAAGAAAAGAAAGAAAAAAAAGAAAGAAAACAGTTTCTTCCTGCTGCCGTTACATATTATTGTTTTCTCGGCCATTTTTCTCGATTTTCTCTCTGAATCTGTTGGGACGTTTGAACCGTATAAAATACCATCTGCGTTCAATTTCCAATCTATACAGATAAACAGTAATAATATCGTTCGGTATAAATAAGAAGAAAAAGGATGTCGTTTTTTTTTTATTTTAGTTATTGATCTTATTCACAAATAGGCGCATTGATACTCCTCTCTAATCCGCAGCTCTTCGTCGTTATACATTTCGAATAAACCCGTCGAAATCAAACTCGACTTGAACTTTTTCGTTTTTTTCTAATCATATACATCCGTTAATCAAATTACTTCATGGACACACACACACACTCCTCACTGCACACTATTAGAATATAAATTGACAGACATCCCGTGTAGCCGTGTAACCGTTTCAAATTATCTTCACCTGATGACGGTCCAATTTATAAATAAGTCTTGTAATCATGAATTTTCGGATCATATTGTATGAAATGTCCCGGCTCCAACAAATAACAACGAACTATCTTTTTCTAAATTCATAGAAGAATTTAGATCAATCTTAAATCCTCTTATTTCTCTTCTCACCACTCTTATCTCAAGCCTCTTCCCTAATAAAAATGCCAACTAATAAAATGACTTCAAAATCCCTCCTCTCAAATCTCTCCAACCACCGCAATCCTCTAATCTCAAACTTATCTACCCTCAGCATCCTAGGTGACCCTGGAAGACGTTTAAAACGAAAATGGTGTCGGGACTTCCTGACTGAATAAAACCCAACTTCAAGAAGTCCCATCACTGGATGGATTTTTCGCTCAAGTCATCAGTCCTTTATTTTTAATCTACTACAACACTTACGCTTATTGTAAAAATAATATATTTACAGATTGTGTAATAAAACTAGTTAAAAAAAATAAAAAATATTGTATGAAATATATGACAGTGAAAATTATATATGTTATTTATGTAGTTATCTGTACTCCAATAATTTCCGTACGAAATCGTAACGTCGGTATTACAGTAGATACCTACTATCTCGGTAGCTGTCTGACAAAAAATTAAATTATTCCTTTTACCTAAAATTGTTATTGAAAACCCGTCAAAGAACTTGACCCTGATGAAACATCATACTTTTAATGATGAGATGAACCTAACCCGAAAACGTTCGATAATATTGTTTTAATTAATAATTTCGATAAATAAAAGCTAATTACAATCTAATTACGACTAATACCAAGTAATCAATAATTAAACTTTACCTCATAAATTGTATTTAAACTCTAAATAATAATATACAGAGATAATATTATATTGTTCACCATTGGACTATTCAACGTTTTATCCGTAGACACGAATTTCCTGTAAACGATAATTACATTTTCATTTTATCATGGATTAAAAGGGTTTACCAGAGATTTGATTCTATACATTCGTATACCTACTAGAAACGAGGAACATAAAAGGGTGTAAATGTTGTCATTTACTTGCTAAATCCTTTTTTTTTTGGAAACGGAAAAACAACCAATAGTACTTAATTTATAAAACACTTTTCATTTCATACAATATTCAACAGTAGAATCTACCGGTTTTAACTCAACAAAACTTAAAAGCATTTCCTCGCCCACTAAAACCTTCCCTAATATAATATTTCAAAACTGCACTTATATTTCACTATTAAACACGACCCGGCTTCAGCTGTAATCACATTTAATCGTGAAAACGTTTTACTTGGTTATAACGCAATTCTTCATGGTTGTCAAGAAGCAATTTGTTTTTCGTTTTTTTTTTATTACCTTTTTGAATTTAGTTTTAAATTAACAGAATATAATATAATAGTGTTTTACTTATAATAGGGTACGTTATGAGTTTCGAAAAATTTAAGCGAAACCCCGTTAGCGACAAATTTATCAAACGAATCAAAAAATAATTAAACTGTATTTACCTGTCAAACACTCGTGAGATAAACCTTATTATGCGGGATCAGACTGTCGGTATTTAATTGAATATGTATTATAACTAGAACACGAGCGTCTTTGGAAACGTGAAAATATACCAACACTTTGGTATTGAAATCAATATAATTTGCGTACGGGCGTACAGCAATATTTAATCGAATTCATAACAAAATCTTAAAGGGCACGTGAAAAGTATCGACAACGTCACCAACGATTCTCGAGGAATAACTTATGACATGGCTTGAAAGCAGTCGCCGGAGTGAGCAATTTGATGTAAAAATCCATTTGACACGTGTAATAATTGCCTCGTAAACGGCGTGTGGCGCATAATCGACTCGAGACAGACACACGCCGCCGAGTAATGATGCGCATAAAAACTTTGCACAGAAGAGACGATGTTTTTTCAAAAAGATATTTAATGGTGATTTTCGCCGTCGTTTTGTTTGTCTTACATTATTTCTTTCCTTTTCTCTATCTCTCTCTATCTGTGTTCGTCTCTCTCTACAGTCTACACATGCATTTACCAGTATCGAATACTACGCGTCGGCAAATAACGAAAATATGAAAATATATTAAAAGTGTAGGTACGCAAAATTAACGACCGGTGGCTGGTATATATAATATCATATTATTATAATGTAGGTGCGTAATATTACAGAGTTCGCAGACTCACGGACGGCTATTACACGGGTTCGTAATCGCTCGTGCATCTGCCGGAGTTATATGTCTCTTCGTCGTAAGCGCCTGCATCATCACCGGGGCCATGAGCGGATTATTGTCCTGGAAAACGGTATGGAGTGTACATATACTCACGTCGCCCACGCGGCAGGACGCGCCGCCTGCGAAATTAGATAATGTCATTTCCAGGAGGAGCCGAAGAGAAAACGTAACAATATCGAAAGACGTTAGCGTCAGAATATTAAATTACGCTTTCCGTTCTACCGCTCACTCTCTCTCTCTCTCTCTCTCTCTCTTTTTATGTCTCCTTTTCTCTCTATTCCTGTGCACCCGTCCATCTCTCTCTTTTACCGTCTTAAGCCGTCTGTAAGGCGATGTTTTCTAATGAAAAGAATATCGTCTTAACGCTGTGGAAACAACCGAGACGAGATAGATGTACGAAAAATGTATGCCATACACCGACCGATGTGAAAAACTGAAGACAAACTCTTTTACAGCTCGATACATGTTACGCCGCTATTCGTGCCTCGTTTCACTTTGCGCATATTCGTACGCATAATAAATAAGAAAATATTACTTTACGCGATACTATGACAATACGAGTAACTTATAAAATTGAATACCTTTGTGTCAACAGTCCAATAGTTGTGTGCCATTTTTGATTTATTAAAATTAGTACATAATATACAATTGATCTGAACAATAGGTATAATATGAATATTATTATAGAGTTGATAAAAATATGATAAAATGTATAAATGGTTCCCTACACAAATAAAACCTTACACAATATACAAAAAGTTTCTTTCCAATAAAAATAATAGTTCTTGTGTAGTTGCAGCGTCCACAAAATTATACCCATAGTGTTTACACGTGCACAATGCACACACCTACATCAATTAGTTTTGCACTTGTACATATCGTATCATTATTCTAAGATTTGAGTGCAGAGGGTAAGAATGAATAATATATTGTTTTTGTTTAACACTAGCTGCATCTATAATGCATGCGTACTTACATAATTTAACTCTCACTTCATACATGTACCTATACTTCGCACGGGTATTATAACGCGTTTTAGATGAGACTTATTTTTGAACAAAATAGTGTCGGTTTACTGTCAAACACTGCACAAAAAAGTTAGAATAAAGTACAAAAAAACGTTTTTATATATTATAATTTTTAACGTTCACGTTGAATATAAAAATAATCCTTTATAACCAAAATAATTCATAATGCATTATTATCTGAAGGTTCATATTATACTAACAAGCGAGATTTAATAAAGATGTATTTACTCTCACGGAAAATATTATTCTACGAAACGTAATCAATAGGAATAGTACGTATTTAAACAAATTTTAAAAACACAATTATTAATTCACTATTATATCAAAGTAGTGTGCTCGAAGCTCCAGTTACCGCATGAATATTATTTGAGCGTTAAAATATTTTTGAGTGTTGGTCTTTTATTTTTTGCATAACTACGAGAGATGAAACTAATTTAAAAGTAAACGTAATTTTTACCAACGTACTACAGTGTTTCAAAACGTTTACTTATCAAAACCCAGAAGAAGAGAAAACATAGCAAACGTTCCTCGCTTGTCGGTATGGGTATATTAAATAAAGTCACTTGTGCGCTTACACGGATCGCCGATACGTTAATAACCTTGTGTGTGTGTGTGTGTGTACGGTGATGTGCCCTGCCACGCGGTATCAAGTTCTCCTGTGATTTATATCTAAAAGTTCAATCTACCATCCTTCGTCGTGGAGACAAGAGTTGTGCGGGGAGAGGGATAGAGAAGACCACGACTGCGTGCGGCACGGGTCTCGTCGTCATCGTCATCGTCGTTGTCGTCGTCC
This sequence comes from Sitobion miscanthi, assembly GCA_008086715.1. Lineage (NCBI taxonomy): Eukaryota > Metazoa > Arthropoda > Insecta > Hemiptera > Aphididae > Sitobion > Sitobion miscanthi. Next base: position 21,955,772 of record CM017800.1, read on the forward strand.
CCGTCCCCACATCCCTGTCATCCGGCTCGCAGACAATGGAGAAATAACGTGGCGTTCGGAGGTAATAAGTTCAAATTACTTCCGAGCCGAGTGTCACGAAATGAAACCGAAGTTCGACGTCGTGGCGGTCCCGCTGCCACCCGCCATCTCGCTCTCTCTCCCTCTCAAACTCTCTCTGTTTAAACCCTCTCTCTCTCTCTCTCTCTCTCTCTCTCACGCGCGGCTGCACGCCCGGTTGCATTTTGTCATTCGATCTCGGTCAAACGACGACTTTTCGAGACTCTCAACCCGGAGGAAACCCGTGTCGGGGCGGGTCGGTCGGTCGGTCGGTCGGTCGGTTAGGGATTCTGAAGTACGTGCGTCAAGTCAAGCGCCACATGACTGTACACACTTGTGAGCCAAAAGATGAGTACCACATATTATATTGTATATATATACACAGCGATGAGGGGAATGACGATGCTAGGTATGTATGTATATGTATTATATATATATATATATATATGGGTATATAACTACATACATATATTTACATATATTTTATTGTAGGTATGTTATATTCTTGCATATATGCGGAAGTATACAATTCAACTGTTTCGCTAAAGTAAAAATTCCCGTGCAGGTATAGAGTTTTAAGTAGGTAGCGGCAGTAGCAATGCTTAATGTTGTCAATGACTGTATAATGTATGACGACAATAATAGTATGCCATAATAATATGGTATTGTTATTACCTATAGATAGCGATGTATGGGAATTTCCCTCGAGTTGAAAATTATTCATGATATATACGCACACGTCATGGTATATAAAACAAATTATTACGATATGCACTTAACGCGACATATATAATAATATTGTACATTGTTATAAATTCTTTAATCGTCGTAATACATTTTATCGTCGCATATAACGACTCTCGTATAATTTATTACGCCTTTCGGCAAAGTAAGGTAAAATTCAGCAAAATGTATTCTCAATAAAATAGCGTACAGGCATGTGTATTTATTTGATTTTTTCAACGTAAATTATCTGCAAAATTATTTATAACGTCTAAATATAATGATGTTGTGTTTTTCGTATTACGAATACATATTTTTTTGAATATAACTACCGATGAGTTAATATATTTTATTCAAATCAGTCGCTTTTTGTCGATAAAAAATAAATACTTATTGACTTATGATAAAAATGAAAAAAATATTTGATATAGTGTATAATATATATAAAAAATAAAAATGAAAACATATATGTTTGAAATGCAATATAACTAAAACCAATAAACTACTATTGTTAGTTTACGATGAGCACACAATATGTTATTCCGGTATTATATACCATCGTCGTACAGACGACGAGAAAATTACATTGTAAGCGTATTTACTGTTTATCCAAATAAAAATCTGCTCCAGCTTTTATGCAATTGATTGTCTTAAAAATAATAATAAAAGAATTGATCATATTTATTTATGTTGTTTTGCAAACAGAGTGGCCAGTCGGAAACGAGAAATGCGGCAGACAGCGAGGACAGTTTTACTAAACAGCAGTTTGATATTATTCAACAGATTATGCATCATACCCAACAGCAAATAGCGACGTCAACTGCCTCGAAAAATTCGAACCAGAAGAATTCGTCCAACGCAAAAAATTGGAACAGTCAACAGGTATGAATAAAATTATATAATATCATATCATTAAGTTCAAGACAAAATAATGACAAGGAAGTCTAAATCAATTTTAATCTTAATGTGTATATAGTAGCGGGTACCTGAAGTAGTTATATTATAAGTTTGTTTGATATCAGTAAATAGTAATTTAATTCATTGCTTCCTGGGTTGTGTCGTATTTAAATGTGACCATTAAACTAATGAAATACATGTACGCAAACGCAATACGCGCGTTATTATTAATGAAAATATCGATTTTCATATTATAATAATATACCGTTCGTAACTGGGGAGGTCTTTATTATACTGTGAACACAACACGACATCTTCATATCTTTGTTTGGTATTTTTTTCATTCCTTTTTCGCGCCCGTTCACACGTCGGTGGCAAAAAAAAAAACATATCATTGTTCTACCCGTGTCTAACCTTATTTTCGTCGGCAAAAAAGTTCGAACTCCATCCGAATTTTTGAGCTTTTTAAAAAGAACGTTCGTATAGGCACGCCCTACAGAAGAAAATAGGGTGATTTCATTTTTGCTTTATTTCGTCACGCGGAAAATGACATAAAATCCGAAATAGTCGTCATGTGCATATACATATCATTATATTATATACAACACATGTGTAGGTATGTTCGTGTGTGTACTATGCGAAAAAGTATATACGATCGTCTTGAAAGAAAACAATTTCACCGATCTCATGGTGACAAACACATAAGGACAGAATTTACATAACAATTGCCCTTTTTTATTATTATTATTATTATTTTTTTTTACGGTCCCGATATACAGCGTTCTTGGCGTTCACCCTTCACCACACCACCACCGTCGCCACCACCGCGACAATATTGTGAACGAAATATATGATATGAGGGATGACGTGACGAGAACAAACCTTATTCGTTTCGATTACCTCCGAAAATAGAAAATGCTGGATGCCCATAAATTAGGCTTTTGTGACGCACGAATACACGCATGTAATAATATTATATTATGTACGCCACGTGGGTTTTTCAAAATTTCCCACATAATTGCGGAAAACTGTAATATTGTTATTGGGTTGTACGATGATAGGTCCGTGACATTTTTCGTATTATGCTAGGTACACTGTTATACGACCGAAACCGTGGTAGAAGGTGTGAAACATTCCGACGATATTAACCGTTACAACCATGATAACCACCCGTCTATAATTTTTATACCTAATATAATATAGTACTGCAGTGTGAACCGTTTTAAAATCGCAATTATAACCTATCTACCTACCCATCTACGTTTAAATAACGCGTGTACACTATTATGACATATACTATATCTGCGTACTCGGAATTCGTTTTAATTATTATCACATCCATTAAATATTGATCCATTCATAATATAATATATATTTATATATAGTCGGCACTCGCCACGTCTCGAAAGTGCTCTGTGCAGTTCATATCCCGCGCATACGAGATAATTACGGTTAATGTACAATAGGTCCAACAGGGATTGTTACTGCGTTTTCAATAGATCGTTATTGTTCGTCGCCGAGATTAATATATAGATACAATTCGAAATAATAGTTTTTGTTTTCACCCCCATTGTTTCGGCGCGGTGTTTTTGAAAATGGCGAGCGCCGCATATATTATTATTATTATTATTATTATACAGTTATATGGCGCACAATAAAATATAAGTTACGATTCAACTTGGCGCCATAAATTTGCCAAAACTTACTTTTGGTATACCTCGAAATTGGGATGCCCGAATTAATGTTATATGATTATCTGCGGAGGAGACCGGGTGTACGTAGAGTGTAGTGTGTTGTACCCGTTTGATGCGTAGTTTATATTTTATATCCGAAAGCTCCAAAAGACGTATTCTTCCAATTAACGTCGCGGCCGCGGAATGAGATAAACCTCGTCGTTATTCGCCTTTCGGATTTTAACCGCCGGGGCGACGGCGACGACGTACCTATAAATAATATAATAGCATAACCGCAAATGCAGTATTCCGCTATAACGCATTTCGTTTTTATATTATACGTTCCTCTCTCACCCACCAACCCACCCACCTGCCCCGGCACCCAGCGTTCGCAAGCTCGGTTCGCAGTTTTGCGCCGAAACAGCGACACCGTTGCGGCCACCCGGCGTGGTGTATGCAGCGATTTCGCATAAAAAAAGTAAATATTATGGACCTTTGCGGCGGCGGCGGCGTTGGGTTGAAAACACCCGAAAAGCCCACGTCATCGTTTGCGTATTATTATATTTATGCGTTATTTTATTTTTTATTTGTTTTACTTTTTATTTTTTTTTTGCTCTACTTCTTCCGAGGGGAGGTGTTTTTTCTATTTCTCCCACCAGTCCATGTCGGGCCGTCGTTAATGGCGGGGGGGGCGAAATTTATGTGCGACCCTTTTCGAGCTTTTCCGCGTGCTAATGTCCTACGGCGCGCGCCGCGACGTACTCTCTTCAAAACGATACCTGAACATGAGACGCGACCATTTCCCGTGCAACGTATAATTTATCATCCTGCCGACGACGTGAAATTGTAGAAAAAGTGTTTTACCTTTCCCCCCTCCATCTGTCACGTTATTCCGGTGTAGAGGCCTCGTCGCCGTACGCATATTATATAGGTACACAATAGCTATATATACTACGCCACACATGCGTCAGAGTACGCAACTCGACGACATTGCGTCACAGTCGATGCGAATATATACACGACCGCAGTGCATATACCTACATTATAATGATATGCATAAAATAATGCACCCTTAATTAGGTGACAATATAGTATGCATATCAGCCTGCGGTGGTGGTTGTGGTATGACTGACAAAGATATCTCCTAACCCATTATAGAATATTATATCTGAGTAGTATAATACGGCTATACAGCTAAAGCCCATTGGACAATTACAGAGATGGGAGCTTTAGGGAGAAACTAAGCCCCCCTCCTGTTGAAATCTTAGCCACCCTGATTTTATTGATTTACAAAAATAATTCAATAGTATAAAAATACTAATGAAATCTCTATTTATGGGAATACTGATAGTACTGATATTACTGCTCTGCACAAATGTATTTTTAAAAAGTATTTTACCTTTTTTTCCCTCCTCCTTCCCGTTTTCCGACGCATATTATATATGTGACCGAAAAACAAACCTACATGGTAAAATGCATAGAATAGTGCACTTTTAATTAGGTGACTGTGGTGGTTGTGCTACGATTAACAGATAACAACAAAGATCTTAATAAATTATTGGTTAGGTAAGAGAACAGAATGTGACTGGCCTAATAGTACTAACAGTAAGGAGTAGTATACAGCCAAAGCCAAAGCTCAAAGTGAAATTAGAGATGGGAGCTTCTAGGGGGATACTAAGCCCCTGTGGAAATGTTAGCCCCCCAGATTTTATTGATTTACAAAAAAAATTAAATTAATAATAATATAATACAGCTCTAAATAATCCTTAGCCCCCCCCCCCAAGCTTGAGGTGGGTTTATCCCCCCTCACCAATATTTTAGACCTAGTTGTGCGACTAACTAAGCTACCATTTCGTATAATATATTTAAACTTTGTACGACTTTGTTCGGGACCTTACTCGTGTGAGACCGGAAGTGGCATCATTCGTACAAAATTCGTAGAAAACCACTGGTCCAGCGCCGAGCTTGTATATTTCCCCTAATCGATAACGTGCATAATTTATTTTTTATTTTTTGTACTTTTCCAAACTAAAACAGATTTTAATCAAAAAACGGAAATGTCTGCAAGTCCACGCTGTGTAAAGAATGTCGTATCCGTTGGGAATAAACAAACGTAATATAGTTGGTGGCTGTCGACAACGCAGGGGTCACGATTTATAAATATATAGTCAAAGGCCCGCCGGTATAAAATCTCGATTTTCTGGTGGCCCTGCGGAGTGCAGTCGTTCGAGAGAGGGTACATAATTTTGGACGGTGGTGGCACCGGTGCAGACGTGGATTTCATTTTATTTAGTTTTTTCCCCTCTCTCTCTTTCTCTCCCTCTCTTTGGAAGACCAAAAATGCCGTCCAGCTGATAGAATCCGCACTACTAATGTCCGCACAACGCGTATACTATTATAATAATATGTGCACCGCGCGACGCATTCGGGTCACGTATGGCTTAGAAAACGTACCGGAGATTTTAAACCAACATCGAGGACCGTTTATGTGCCCTGGAAACCAAAACGGACGTATACGTACACACACACACGACCGTAACGCGTCCGCAAAATACGAATTTTCCGAATAAAATTACACGCGCGGACCGCTTAAAAATAGCGCACGTACTTATTACCATTGTTGTTGTATTATTATGTACGTCGCCCGCTTTGTAGTTGTGCGGCGTCCTTTACCACAGTATAATACCTCTTCCCCGTGACGACCATCGTCGCACAATTCCCGAGAACATATTATTATTATTATTATTATTATTACGGCGTAGGTCTCCGCGCCCATGCCCGGCAGCCATGTCGCCGACAAAAGGTTCTCCACTCAAACGCGGGTAATTGAATGTGAAAGAAAAAATTAATAAATAAAATCCGCTGCTGAATTGCGTTTAAATCGTGGGAGTGACGAGAGGGCGGGGGCGTAAGTAGATGTACGTATATTTCAAAAAATAAACGTGGCCATTGAAAGACGATGGGGTACCTACTACAACATACATACATGTTACTTTTTTGTTCAAACATTATATTCGCCCGGAACAAATAATATAGTTACGGAGGCAACAGCAGCAGCAGTGAGTGTAATAATTTCAAAATATTTTTTCCGTTCCTCTTTCGCACGCTCTATCTTTGTCCGTCTGTATTATTTCACTGAGCGCGCTCGTTCTAGTCAATCGGAAGTTATCCCTTTATTTGACGTACGGCAAACTTCCGGTGAACTGGTCTCGATTTTATGTTGTTTCAGCAACGGAAGCAACTTTTGTACGTAGGTTTATACACAATAGTATACATTATACATGTTATCAAAATTATACGTTATTATTGCCGTCGTTTTTCATCGAACGTGCATATTATTCAACGTTCGTCAGTCATCCCAACCGTGCAGTTAATATAATTATCAAACCCTCCACTCGGATTGTATTGTTTCATCATTTAAATACGTGATATTCATCTACGTTTCTCTTTGGTTATCATGTCTACTCGTTTCTAACAAATGTGCGTGCACGCGTACCTATTATATAAAATAATAATATGTAATTATTATCAACGACACATATTTTATAATAACATTTGTATAATTAATTTAAAATATTCATCTGAAAGTGTATTATATATCTACACATGTAATAATATTATGATCGTAGCCAACTATATGTTTTAAATGGTAACAAATAACATACCTAATGATGGTTCTTATGTACTTACACAAATATTAAATATAATTACTATACATTCATTGGGATCGTTTTTAAAACGTAAAGCGTTCTTTCATCTACAAAGCGTATCGATGTTGTATACTTTCGATTTAAGGACTATATAAATATTTATTTACTTAATAACATTTCGTTACTAAAACTGAAATATTAATGTTATTTTTCGTTCAAAGAAATTATATACGGCCGCGGCGGCCTCGTCTTTCTTTTGAACTCAATACGCGCTGGATCTGTACAGAATATAATATTTATTTTTGCGAAACGGGATTCGTATAAGCTTTAAAAAAACAAAAATATAATACGCTTTATCCTTTAAATATTTTTAACGAACTGTGCGTCGTTTACGCGGAGTTACGGATTTTCTAGAAATGTAAGTACCTACAGCGAATTTCTTCCGTACCTACGCGGTAACATAATATTCCATACGTTCTTGGCGTCGTCGTCTTGATTGGAAAACTGTTTTTGGCGTGGAGTGCGACCACAAGACGGCAATGACCTTATATACATATTATATGCTATATATTTATATACATAGTATGTGAGAACCGACCGTTAGGAAAGCGACCCTTGTATATTATAACAATATTATGTATAATACGATACAGTGATGTCGTGGTGCCGCGCGAGAGAAGTAAATTTACGAACATTAATAACGACAATAATTATCGTCAAAATATGCGTGTCGTCATCCGGTGGAAATAAATTGACACCGAACACTGACGTGTGTCACATTAGACCGAACGGCGCCGCTAAGGGCGAACGGAAAAAGTGTGTGTGTGTGTGTTGCATGGGGAGAGGGTGGTAATGGAGGAGTGGGGGACATTATTTCTCAGGTGCGTTTGACGAATATGCATGACAGCGTCATTCTTCAACCGACCCTATAAATGGCACTCTTATTGCTGCCTGCAGACGCACGCATAAAGCCTACCCCGCCCGACCCCTTAGGGATACCGAAACACTACCCTCTCACCACTGCTGCCTCCACCATCACCACCACCCACCGCCGACTATCGTTCCCGACCCGATGGTTTTCACACTGTACACACATACACACACACACATTCGCACATTATACACGGTAAGCGCACACGCGCATAATAATATATAACATATAAATGTACGAATAACAATAATAATAATAATCATATCGTACGGAAAAAGCTTCGTCGACGCCTCCGAGATTTGCTCACCCCGCTCCACTCCGCCCAACCCTGTCAACCACTCGAAATCCCTCATTTCGGTCTCGGCGCTTTTCCGCTGTGTATAATATTATTAGCCCATACGAGGGACCGGCTGTGCCATATATAGTGTTAGCGCATTCGACTGACAGGTGATGCACTGCGCGCGCGTAATGTCTTATCCGTCTCGACTTTTTCTTTATATATTTTTGCTGTTTTTCTTCTTCGCGTTTCCAGGCACACACACACACACACACACACACGATAACGATGTATTTCACACGTTTTCGATTAAACCGTTATCGTATTGGTTATGATATGATTATATTCAATTCGGTCGGCGAACGAACGAATCCCGTCTTCCGCGGGCAGGGTGCCAACGATATCATATATTACATTATATTATGAACCACTATATTAGTCAACGCTTGTTTTCTCGGTATCAATATATAAACGCGAAATTCGCAAAACTAACTAACTATAAAATATAATACTATACCATCCCACATAATATTTGATTATAATATTATTATTATCGAAATAAATAATACGATACAGTGCGTCGCACTAAAACGAAAAAACTAACAATAATAATATATTATACCAACACATAAGTGTGGTGTATACTGTGGTATTATGAGACTGAAACTTGATACCATAATTTCATGAGTCAAAAATATTATTATTTTATATGTTAAATATTTTGTGAGACTAAAAAATTAAGTACACTATTTAAAGGTGATATAGCAATATAATGTATTTAACAATATTTCCTTTTCGTATTATATTACGACGACGCGACGTTCAAATGAAACTCGTCTATAAAATTGGCACTAAATGTGTATTTTGATATTTATTCATTAAGAACAAACTTCAGTTGTAAAAACATCCATTGGACGTTGAAAAATAATTCAAAACCTACAAATAATATTATCTGATTGAGGAAATCATAACATTTTATTGTTATTTATAGCATTTAGCAGTTATTTGTATCATAATCGTGTTATTCATTTACAATTATAGTCATATTTTGATCACTATAATAAAAAAGTTGGACAAATAATATTTTAAAATAATTAATTAATATGAAACACTATAATATTGTTTATTTTAAATTTTCACTTTCAAAGATATAAAAATAATTGCTGGCTTTTAACGACTAAAATAATAATAGTAAAAATACATGCAGTTAATTTATTTTGAATTTCAAAACCGTTTATGAATTTCAGTGGATACAAATTCCAGAACAATAATTATTATACTGGTTGACAAACAATTTCATAGATTTAACTATTCGAATTTCAATTACACCGTAACTCTGGCTAATTTAATTGCCTATTAGATAATTTTGTTGCTATTGGTTATTATTGTTTGTCGATTTAACAACTGTTTTATTCGATTTAGAACTATCATAAATTACTACTTTTGGACTAAGGGACTAAAATAATATCTTATTACTTATAAACTCTATTTTTACAGTGTTTGAACAATGAACATTTAGTATAAGAAAATTGCAATTAATAAAAATTTGCATTGTTTCAAACTAAACGATAATAAACTAATAATTTTTATAATTCACAACAAACATTATTCATAATTTTTCTTTGCGGATGACAAATTAACAGTCAATAGTATAACGTTCATCCTTTAACGAGAATTTTGTTGAACAACAATGAACAACAATATTGTACGGCGAAGTAACTTTATATCAATACAATTCCCTTCCATGTAAATTAAAATAAATAATACACATGAAGTCATGAAACTCAATTTTTCATCAAAAAAACAGTTAACACTGTGGAGAGAGCTAAAATATTTATTAAAATTTTACACATAAAGCGAATGGAGAGGATATTTTAAATACTCAAAATCGTCATAAATAAACAAAAAAAGAGAAAAAAAAGATGAAAACTACTAAATCGTGAGGAAAATGAATAGAAATAAAAGATCAAATGTTTCAATGTAAATTTGCTCTATGCTTATTGTAAATAATTAATGGAGCGTAGAAAAAAAGCAACAATTTCTTGTTTTTACGAGTTCGCGATGACCGTTTTTATTTTAACGATCTCGTCGAAAATATACGTTATTTACATTTAGATTTCGAATTGTGTGTATTGAATTGAAGTGTGTAAAAATATGATAGAGTAAACACTTACACATCCACACTGAAACGCGCCTATGATTTATTATTATGACAAAAATGCGCTCAATATTGTGCAATAGTGCGCATTGTTCGTGCATTTGCTGTACGACGGCGATTTTTCTTAGGCGTCCGAGCGAACATATATAATGCACATATTATACGTAACATAATATATTATTATAATATTACACTATTAGACCGTCCACCCTCTTTTTATAAGCACTGCAAATCTCAAACTGGTTTGAATGAAAAAAAAAATAATACTCCTTTTATCCGTATTACCGCGATCTGTTAACACGTCGATGATGATGATGATAATAATAGTAATAATAAATGCATACATATTATTACTGTCGTATACGATCAGTCCACCGTGCAGGTCGGACGCAGGCCGATAAAGCATCTTCTTGCCATTCCGCAGCGGTCACCACTGACGCACACACGTCGATTATTTTATTACAGTTCACACTATACACTCTCATCATGTCAAATATTTTTGAAAGTTTTCTGAAATATTAATTACACACAGTTTAAACTGTTGTTTGAAGTCATAGCCAATATGGAACAACATTTTTTACTATTTTTTGTCGTTAAATTGTTTCATGTTTCTTACGTGTTTGAATGACAACATAATATTGGTACAAGAGAATTTGAATTGATAATATTCGAGTTTTGAACGAGGGAGCTATTAGTCGTAAGTTATATAGCTGGTATTTAATTATATAAGTTGAGCAGGGTAGGTGACACGGTGTTATAGCAGTCCAGAAAATATTGGATATCCACTGCCCCTCTCATCTATATATTATTATACTTTACACACTCATAAAACCATAACATTTTATTAACTATTGTTTATTCGAAATTCGAATCATATAATATTATATTGAAATTATCAGGAAAATATTCCGTTTGGGTTAATACCTATGAAATAAAAATATAATAGGTATATTGTTTTGTAAAAAACTGTTGTTTTATGAAATGACGAGTGATTACGTGTAAACGAATCATTGTGTGCATAATATGTATATTTAATATGAAGACATGTCATACTCGCTCACTCGTCTACCTCAAAATACCAAACCTTCGTTCTCGTGGCTTACACTTATTATACCGGACTACCAATAGATAAGCATACATATCCGTATATACCGACTACGACCTATACCGCGACGTTGTCTCAACTGGTGTGACAATGGACCGGCCGACCGTCGAACGATCATACGATATAACAATATATTATTATAATATAATAATGTACAAGCTCTGGCGCCGCGCGAATCGGTTGGCTTAATTATGTTTGCCTTCATTCCGCGCGGTTTTATACGATTCGTACACACATGCACACAAACACACATCTCATGTACATGTTTATTTATATATCGTGTGCGTGTGTGTGTGTGTGTGTGTGTGTGTGTGTGTGTGTGTGTGTGTGTGTGTGCGTTTGACAGTCGTCTCGTCGGGATTTATTTCCGTCTGAACAATGGTGCTATTGTATATCTCAACCCTCTCCCCTTCTCGGGGTGCCACAAGACACCCCCTTAAAACGTCACACGTACCCTCTATCCCCCGCCGCGATCCATTTGCGTTGACTAAATACACACACGCACGCCTTGGCGCGTGTAACGTGAAACGAAAACGTCTTCGGCAAACATAATATTATATTATTGTGACGGGCGCGAGTGCCGTATAAAGTGTGGCGCACCCGCGGGCCACGACGACAGCTTCTGCTGCTGCTGATAATTATTATGCAGGTAACATACTGCCGCCGTGTCTCGTCTAGGTTCGGAAAATATAATATTATTATCCTCTTCTCTGGTTCAACGCCATAGCTGCAGTTACGGCCCGTAAATGGTAAAATATTATAATAATAAATAATACTGAAATGCGTGCCCAATGAGTCGAAAAAATACCAGTGGTGGATCCCGCCAGAATTACAAACACTGCAGCAGTCCCAATCTCCTGGGCGAAAATCTCTGTATCAAATTTGCAATGCACGCACATGTTTATGGTCTGTGCTATTTATTATGGCAGACACCACGACGGCGTTGTCACGCGATCAGAACGAAGTAAATCTATGGGTTTATTATTTTTTTTTCCCCAAACGTTTGAAAATTGTTTTAAACATTTTCCGTCTCCAGCCAGTCAGCCACGAATAAATTATGGCATTCTCCCATTTTTTTTTTTTTAAATTTAGACTGAACTTAAATAGTAATTTAATAATTTATAGTATTACGCGCAGTCATCGTTATAATGCAATATAGACTGAAAATTAAAACAATGTATAAATACTATATATATCTGGTATTTAATATTATGCATTGGTTTCAGTTTGATAATATGTAAGGGAATCGATTGAATAGAGCACTTCTTTTTTTTTTTACAAATAAATCATTACTAGGTATGTGCAGTTATTTTTGAATAAACATAAAAAAAAAATTCAGTAACCACGTAAATATATAAACATTACGTTTCATTCACCTCGTCGCACGATAGTGGTATGTTGCGATATTAAATTTAATAGTAATAATAACTCACGGCGGTAAAAGAACGATTCTGAAATCGCGCTTGCTTAAAATTCTTCAATACTTATCTGTATGTTTCCCTCACTCTTAGAGAAAATACCAAGGAAATCTAAAAATTGCGTACCTTTTACAACAGATATCGTCTGACCCCTATTTCCAGCCTTTAAAAGGTATTACATAAAACATTTCAATCACCATTCTATCAGTAAAAGTGTTCATGAAAAATAATAATAATAATAATAATATTGTAAAACCGATACATCTGGTGGTTTACTTAAAATCACATTTTTATTGGTTTTTACTTTTTACTGTGGTTATTCCATCTGATCATTGCTGCGTTAGTGCGTTCGGCATTTACTCCTAAGTCCTAAAAGTAAACTAATAAAGTGACTACCAAATACTATAAAAACAGACACTTTGATACCGCGGTTACAAAAAAAAACTGAAATTCAAGTATTTAAAAACGTCATAATCGGTGTATAGTCTATACTGACGTAAAATTATTATATCATATTATCATATGAAATCATCTTTAGAACAAGTCTTGTCATTTTATTACTTCGTATAATACATAAACAACAAATTTAATTGTAAGTGCAGTATGGTTAAGTCCCGTTCAAATACTTTAAAGTAGGTACGACAATGTAGTAAAAAATATTCAGTTATCCGTTTTTAATGAAAGAACTTGTTTACAAACGCACTTACTTAAATCAACATCATGTTTACAATGTAATTTGTTAATTTAGTAGACCTTAAAGGCAAATAGTAAATAGAAGAGACAGTATTATTAAAAGTACGAAACTCATTAAAGCATAATGCCAGTGTTACAAATAAAAACTTTTTTTTTAATTATACTCTTTATGCCTCGTTAAAAAGTGAGTATAATTTAAGTAAAATTATTAATGAAAAACCATTGTCTAACAAATAGTTATTTACATAAATAACATTTTTTATATCACATGAAATCTACATACTTGGGTACCACTGCGTAGAACAGGACCACTTATGTATAAATAATAGCACATTTATCGTTGCGAATACTTCTCTAGTGTCTAGTGTATTATTACTAATACAATAATACCTATACGCAAAAGGATGAATCTAGTGTATTACAAAAAAATTACCGAATCCAAACTTATATAACTCAATCTAAATCGAACACAAATAAATCACACTCGACGTGTTCATATTTTGTAAACATAAAATTATAAAATACGTATAGGTATACATGGTTATTTGTATATATTATTATATGTTATATATGATATATATTTATCCACAATTACAATAAGTCGAATAAGTTATATTGTATTTCGATAAAATTTAATATTAATTTATAACATCAGTAATTAAAACATTGTATATGTTACATCCGTGATTTATTTGATTTTTATGATATTTTTCTATAGTTAAAGATTAAAATATTATATAAGACAAAATAATAATTATTAACAATGAAATATAAGTGATCGACTTTGAATTTGAAAAGTCGCATTTGTCTTTATTTGTATTTGCTCGATCTGTATGGCCCGATGAGTAATGACAATCAAAAAGCTGTATTTAACTTTATACGCATTACCCAAAGAGTAACTTTCTGAGTTATGAAAGTTGAGTTTCAATTAAAACCACAAGATAGTTATTTGACTATGCAGTTTATATATACCACCTATTAGCTTTGTAAGTTAATAATTAAAAAATATATACAATCTAACTTTGAAGTAAATCTAAGAGAAACCACTTATTAATATCTTGATAAATGCCACTATTAATCATAACCACACTAAGGACTAAGAAATACAACTTTAGAGAGAATATCATCTCTATTCTATGATGGCAAAACTCTAGTATATAATAAAATGCTGTAAAAAATTGTCTGTCCTTTAACTAATCCGTAAATTATTAGTTTTAAGAAAATATTAAACAACATACCTATGCCCTATACTATTATTGGTTATTCATTTTATTTTTAACAAAAATGTTATATTGTTTTTTAAACCTCGATAAAATTATTGATTTTATTACAATATTGTGGACAACTCGTCTGATTTAGTGTTTCACATATGTTGTTATAATACAAATTACAACCATACTTGAATTTCAAAGTTTCGATATTTTAAATATTTTCTGAATGACAACAATTTCAATCAATTTCGTATAAATATACGATAAAGGTAAATGGTAATCATTTAGCGTCTATAATATTATGAAATGAGTTTTAGAATGGGACTACTTTGGCGTAAAGAATTTACTTACCATGTAATATACATTCGTTTATTTGCTCTATATTATATTTGATCTTCTCAAATTATTTCCTTCATAATTTAAACTACATGATTCCATTCACCCGTATAATAACGACACGACGCGAGTACACTAATCAGTTCTTATATCACTATGTATATTACCTATACTATATACCTGAACTATGATTGCATTTTGTGTATCAAATCACGAATTACCATGTTTCCAATTTCCATAAAGTATGTCAAACTATAAATCAGCAATTTATCCAAACCATTTTCTCTGTGATCGTGTATTTTTATATAATATTTTATGCATCCGTGGCGCACTATAATTACACAAAATATTTTAGAACAAATTTAAAATAACATATTATCATGTTGACATTATACCTATAACCTAATCTACTTTTTTTGTGTAAAAAATATTTTGTTTGTAGATAATATATACAAAACCACAGAATGGCCAAATATTAAAATTAAATTTGTACCTATAGATATGCATCCGAAATGCACCAAAGTAAAATAGCGAAAATTAAATTATAAAAATAATTACAAAACAATTGGCTTAAATACAAACTTAACAGGTACACTAAATGTCACCGTTAGTAAACTAGGTATACAATGATAAATTATAAATAATGTGTGTAATAATATTATGCAGTATAGGGTTATACATTTAGTAATAATGAATGATAAATTATAATACTCGTAGATGTTATTAAAATGTATAATACATGTAGGTAGGTACCTATATACTATTTCATGATTTAATTTTTATTATTATTATTATTATTATTATTGTTGTTGGACGTAATTACAGTATTAAATTTAATATTCGTTGAACCACGAGAACAAAAGTCCCCGTATATCGGATTGTGCAGGGGATGAAAACAACATTCAGTACCGAGACACACGGGGTGGGAGTGAAATGCAAATCAGTGGTGGTCGTCCGAAAAACCGTACAGGACGTCCGGGACATATACTGCGCGTTAACGGCCGGTGTACAATTCTTGGACCATTGCTATACATAAAACATTATATTACACCGTATACATATTATATATATATATATATATATATAATATATTATATATAACATCTCGACCCCCGACCCTGATTTTTATTATATTTTTTTCCGTGTGTATGTCTGCGTACTTAATTTCGTAGGGTACACGCGGGGGCGAAAACCGGAAACATCCGGTGTCCGGCCGGCGACGTCGCACAATGGGGGAGAGAATCTTCGCACACCCGGTTTTCCTCGAAGGGATGAACGCGCGTAGGAGTAGTTCCGGTTGTGCGCGCATTGTGTTTGGATATATTTGTATATAATATGCATCTATGTACGAGTGTGTGTGGGTGAGCGTACAAGGATATACATTTTTTTATTTTAACGTCCTGGGAAAAATATGAACCACACGATGATTATAATAATATTACGAAATGGGTGCGCACAATGCATTTCACGTAACAATATGTAAAATCGTAAACAGCAGATACGAGTCGTGGGTGTATTCGCCGTTGAGAAGATTCCCCGCGATTAGCATACGGCTGGCGTGCAAATAATAATAATAATAATAATAACGGAGGGAAAAAATTGCTTTCAAACGTCCTGGGACATGAGGACGGGACATTTTCGTTCCCATGCTCCATAACGGATCAACGGCTGTATGTTAATCGGACGAAGTGGCTTCCCTCGGCACCCGCCACCGCGTAAAATATACGCTCGCCCCCGCACACATGGCCGTCTTCACTGACCTCTAACCGATGAGAAAATTTATGACTGTGAAATTTGTCGTGGCTCGTTGGCGTTTTACGGGCTATAACGACGTTTTTTACTTATATTTCTTTCATAAAAACATTCACGTCCCGCTGGAATTTGGCCGTATAATAATGATTTTATCAATTTCCAATGTCCGCCTCCGACCGACCAACCGTTTCGGATTTATGATTTTTATAATAATACTAGCTATCCCGCCTGGCGTTTCCCGTGGCAAATATGTGTAAATATAAACATATTTGTAAGAAAATTTATAATATGCCATATTAATACTAATTATAATAGTAATATTATAATATGGAACCAATGTGTGAGCACTAAGCTACATGTAGGGGTTGAAAATATATGATATTAACACCCTCCAAGTCTCAAGAAATCATAGTGGTATAACTTTTTATTGAAAACGCTCCAATAGTTTTTGAGTCTATATTAACTTCGAATAAACCAACATGGGTAAAAATATAATTACCAAATATTAAAATTATTATATCTAATCATAATAACAATTATATTATGTAACCATTAACTACCATTTATAAACCATAGGTAAATAGTTTTCCAATTTTCCGGGAAATTTTTTCAATTTTCCTTTAGTAAGAACTTTATTCGGAATATTACAGATATTTAAAAAAGGAAATCGGTCAAACCTTTCTCAAACTATGCGGTTAACAAAAGACAGTTTTTCATTTTTATCATAATACATAAGATTATCATTTGTAGATACTTTTTTTTCTCTCCACCGATTCATCTGTGCAAACTGGACAATGCCACAATACCTATTGTATACCTAGTGTTACGCAATTACAAAAAGCCTATAATTATTAATCATGGGTGGAAGCCATCACGATACGTTTATGTTACATATATGAGTGCGCACCAATATGAATATAACGACTTTTGATAAGCCTTCGTGTGTGTACACTCGGTTTATCTTGCAACAATTTTCCGGTAAAATTATTATTGTCCACCTAATCCGTTTCGATAACTGCCAAGTCGTGTTGTAAATTATTTCACTTTTTTTCAATCAATACCATTCTCCTTATCTCACATTTTATTAAGGGACAGCTTGGCAACCCTTATACTCTCGAGACCCGTGTACAATCACCCCCCGCGCTACTACACGATATCTCTTATACACTATCCTACGCCAATCTATAGGTATATCCTTTTTTGTTGTCGCGCTTTTATATACATTTACTGCCCCGCAATTTTCCTAATCCCACAGCTGCATCCTTCCATGCTGCAAATCGTTCTCCATAATATAACTGAATTTTTTTCGCTATCGCAAACTTTTCTTTTTCAATCACCTCTGCAATATTAACTCCTCCGTCGACCGAAGCCGCGCTTTCAAGAGACTTTTTTTAATATTTTAATTCGGCGTGAATTCGATTTTAATTTGTTGTGTCTGTTCGCAAAAACTTTGAAAGCAATATAATGGACTTTTAAAATCAGCACGGCCGTCAATAAAACCGTATGGCAAGTTTTCGTTATAATTAAATAAGGGTATATTCGTATATTAGTTTTAAAACCCTTGAAAACTTTTTTTAACCCGATTTCGATTGTACTTTACATCAATACCGGCTGCTGTACATGATATTGTTGTTTTATTGAATTACATAAACGCCGTTACGTATTAATAAATAATGGAAATTAGCTTGTTATCTCACAACTCGATAACAAAACGAAGTTTGTTTCGACCGTTACTGCGCGATATATATTTTTTTCAAACGAAGTGACGATACTTTTACGTTTGATTCTGCGCAGCCATACAGCGGAGGTATATTGATAGATCGTATATATATAGCTGCACGTTTGTTTTTCGGTTAACCGACCAGCAATTTTGGACCACGGTAACAGTTCGTCCTGCAGCTGGAAGAGAGAAATCAATGATATGCGTATTATATGTGTAGTATAGTCATTATTACATTCGCCAGCGCCGGCCAATCGGCGTATAATAAATGTACAGCCCGTTTGTCGAACGATTACATTATATACCGCTGTTATAATAATAATATATTGTACGGCTGTGGGGGGCGGCCGGTCGTGTGTAATTTAATGCATCACGAGAATTATATAGATTTCTGCTGGAAAAACGTAATTTGTCAGGTCGACTAATTTTATTGATCTCATTTAAATTGTTATTTAAACCGTCAAAATATATTCCGGACTCAGCCCATATAAATACCTTGTTTAATGCACACCGCAGCAAAATTATATATTATTACAACGTGGCTCGTTGGTTCACGGTGGTTTAAACAATAATAATAATAATATATACCGATATACACCGCCACGGTATAACCAGTTAACGGGTTGCGGGTCCTATCCGGACCAGATATGTATTACAAACGTTTATAATATAAAGCAGCTCGCAGTGTTTCTAATCAGCGGATCCCGAAAGCCGGCGCGGCGGTGGCGCGATAATCGGTCGTAAATAAATTAGTCTGGTCGCGATCACCGGCCCATGGCTAAACTCCGGCCCTCCAGCCGATAATGACCTTCTGCACGTGTCATTTGCAGTATAATTGGACGACAACAACGCGTCTCCGGTCAAAGTGCGTTATATATACATAATACGCAGAGACCCTTTGCTCAGACTGGCCCTCTAACCCATCGTCCCGTCTCGCGTTCACTCCAGCCCTGCAGGAGTAACCACCCACCCACCGTCGTGTATACCTATTGTGACCGCGTGTCCCGTGGGATTCGAACTGGCTGCAGCGTCCGGCGCAATCATCAGTACGTATAATGCGTGTGTATGTATGTGTGTTTGTGGGTGTGCGGGTGTGTGTTTGTGTGTGTATATAAACCTCCCACTGATGAAAGACTCGCGATATGATTAATCGCGTCAACCGGCCACGCGAAACAAGCTCTAAACGTCAACGCTGAATGTTCGGGGTAGTTTCGTCGTTGTTGTATTGCTGTTCCCGTTGTTTGCCCTCCGTTGTCCTGGTTTTCCGAAAACCGTGAACCTACTTACGTGATAAATAACTCGCTCGGAATATTTTTTGATTTACTCCGTGAAAAATCACCGAAATTCTGCTATTTTTTTTTTCATTTTTTTTCCACCCTTTTGTGTACGCTTAGACGGACGTTATAATAACGTAGGTAGGTTACGTATCTACCGTATACTCTCGGCTGTAGGGAGATCTGTCTCGGTGAGATCGATTTATAATATTACACGGTGTTTTGCTCGGTAAATTTTGCTAGACCGTTCGTCTCGGACATTTCGGTAATAATACTATTTATTCAATTTTGCGCGTATAAAAATAATAGTTCATTCACGATCGAGCAAGGTTTCCGTATTAAACAAATTTCCGCCTCGGTATAAAAAAATAAAACTATTTTAAACATGCTACATCGAATTTATTTTAACAAAATAACGAACAAAATCAATTCCTTTGAGATTTTAACTACGTCAATAGCAATTTAATTTGTTTATGTTGGAAAAATAATTATAATTCTGTATAATATTTTACCTCGTCAACAATCACTGATCCTTTAGTAATAATTACTTTAATATACGTACACAATATATATTCCTATACCCTTACATAATATATAATATGATGTAGATTAAAAGTTTCGTATTAGCAGTTAAAATAATTTAAACATCAATATACTGATTGCAACGTGTTTCAAACATATAACAGAATATATTCGTTTTACTTTTACCTACTCCCCCGTTTTCGATCGTCGACAAGAATTGTGTATATATATATTCAAGTAAACATACCTACATAAATACGATACACTATTCAGACGTTAATAGCAATTATAAATTTAATGGTATAATTTTACACCTATATTCTACACCTATACTGTTGTATATTATATGCTTGAGATTATTTCCAACTCCATTACCAATCAAATGCCTGTATTATAGATCTATACCAATAGCATCCCCGCAGATTTTGATTTATGTAATAATCAGCTATACTGCTATATTATAATCTGAAAATTATAAAAAAATGTATGAAATAATTTATTTTTTATACCTATTCATATTTATCCAGAATATATTACGACATCATATACTATTATATAATATTATATCCCTTTGAAGTATTGGAATACATGCATATTTAAATATACAAATACTATAAATACTATATCGGTACCTACTGTACTTGTTACGAGGTAAAACAATTATTTATTTAACGCAGTTATATTATATATAATAGGAGTAAAATATATTTTTTATCGGAATCCTCATATAAATCGATTGAAACTCTATAAATGTTTAAAGTATGTACCTACAAATTACACAAACCCATATATAGGTAATGTTGTGTATTTCACGGCGATATTAATTCCATGGCGTATACAACACTTAGACAATAATTATTATTGTTGTATGTACGGGAAACTAATAAAATGTATTGTATTACTCTCATAGGAAAGCCCATTTTTGTTCTCGCGAATAAATCTTTGAGAATCGATTACATTGCGTTGGTAAAAGGACAAAAGATATTTCCACGGTCTGGTATAAATAAACAATAGTGGGCGGGGATAAAAATTATACCAAAGCGCATCCTTTTCATACAAAAAAGGATCGAATCGAGACGGTCAAATCGTTTCAGGTCTGAAGTCTACGTATAATAAATAAGATAGTAGAGAGATGAAATAAATAAATAAATAAAAAAAAAAATGAAAAGAAGTGTACTCAGACCACGCGAACCGTAACAAAACGGATGTAGTTTTATTTTGAAACAGGAGAAGCGTTTTTCCATTGTACCCAGGAGAGACGAGAGAGGGATTGCCAAAGTGGAATAAAAATATAATAAAAAAAAAAAAATCTCGCGCGATATAATGGACAAAGAGTCAACGGGATGTGTTAATAACGGGAGTTAAGCCGGTTAATAAACACAAAAAAGAGGGTTCTTTTATTTTCGAACAGTTTAATTTTTCCCCTTGCGGTCCCCCAATCTGAGTTTCCACCGAACATTAAAAGAAACAAACACAAGTCGACGTTAAAAGTGTGTCACCATATGCCTTTAGGGTGGACTCTCAAAGTTTTTATTGTACGTATTCTGTAATTTTCGCAAAACAAATTATGTTTTAAGATAATATCGTACCGTTGTACAATCGTTTTGAAAATATCTCTATTAAAATAAACATTATTATTAACTATATTATCTTATTAAAATTGTCTTTTACTATAACTCTCAATTTATTATTATCCGAACGAGAGTATAAACAACTTTTGCAAACTAATTTATGTGTACGTTTGTACTCGATTATTTTTATTTCAAAATTATACCAATAACATTTTATTTCATCTGGTATATATAATAAAAACATCAGCTCCTCCATGTCAAATATAATTATAATATTGAAACCAACTTTAATGATTTCAATTATCATCAGTGTTCGAATTCGGTTAAGAGATGCAGGGGGACAGAGCACCTCTGCAATTTTTTTTCAGATATTCTGAGCACCCTTACCGATATTATTATAATTAGAAAATAATTATCTGTCCAGGGCAGTGCGTGCTTACTTACAAAATATTTTTTTCAATAAACATACATTATTTTTTAACTGTGGTATATCGCTAAATATTATACTGAATAATATTATATTTTCAATTTAATAAACTATAAGACTTCTTATTATCATTATAAGTAGCTATCCGGCATAATTAAAAAAAAAATACTTATTACTATAGGTATGTTTAATTAATAAAAAATAACTTGATTGCGAATAAATGTCTATTGTACAAACAAAAAAATTTTATTTTAATCACTCATAAGTTGTAGGCGTCGCTGGCATAATACTGTAAATTGTAATTATTTGTTTGAGGATTAACGGTTAGAGATTGTGGGTTTGAGTTCAATAATTTCAAGATGTGCTAAACTGGTATGCACAAGAAATATTTTAGTAATAATGGGATTTTTTTTTATAATAGTTACAACTTCAATCACATGAAAACAGAATAAGACCACAAGGGACTTTAAAATATTATTATTGCATAAAAAAAATGTTCATTATAATGTTCAAAACCAACTTTTGCACGTTGCTGGATAAATTTTGTTACATAGTGAAAATACATTTATTTTGTTAAAAAATAAAATAATGATTTACTTTTAAAATGTCTATGCATTATAATATATTAAGTTATGATATTTAAATGTGGGAAACGATGATAGTATCAGATACAGCAATATTCTAAGACAAACTGAAATCATACAATGCATATCGAAATGAAACCATTTCTAAATGCTCCTAAGTAGATCTCGAGTTTCGAACAAACGTACATAACGTGAGTTATGGTTTTATTACACAAAACTATTTATCTCGAAACGTCTGTGTTATATACGCTTTCGTCCCACGTAGACGTTTGATTTTATCGCGATACAAGTCTTCTTTTCATTCATAAACACTATTGTTTTCACTTTTGATCAAAATATATTACCGTGCGGATGATCATCGATAATATAAAACATTCATTTGCGAAACAAAAGCCGTCCACTGCCATATTACACCAACTACCGACACCCCCACCGCGTGTCTGCTTAAATCATTGTTCTAGGCAGAAATGTAGATCCAATTACGAATGCGCCCCATCGACGGTATATTTTACGAAATATATGTATGTATAAAATTATTATTATGCACACACACATTCCTAGGTATTCCGCTTTCATTACGCGAACGCGCTCGCCGACGGTAATTTAATTATATTTACGAGTATATAGAGTAAAGAGAAATTGAATAACGAGCTCATTGATACGAATTATTTTTGTATAATCAATAAAGGACGTATAATAATAATATATTCGTTAAATAAAACCCCTACGGGTATCGAAAATGTCCATAAATACAATATACATCGAAGTGAAAAAATAAATAATCATGCACATAATAATATATCCGCCTACCTAGTACCTACCTACCTCTGTTTTCA
The DNA here is from genome assembly GCA_008086715.1 of Sitobion miscanthi. Classification (NCBI taxonomy): domain Eukaryota; kingdom Metazoa; phylum Arthropoda; class Insecta; order Hemiptera; family Aphididae; genus Sitobion; species Sitobion miscanthi. The sequence goes on from CM017800.1 coordinate 21,979,587, forward strand.
TTTCGCTGGCATTTTTCACAGCGCCGGTCGAAATACTCGAATAATAAACTTGAGCACCACTTGACTAATAAGTGTTCAAAATCGATAAATTATTAAATAGCTACGCAATTGTTTTGTACAGCTAAATTGTTTTATTAAAAAAAAAAAAACAACATAACCCCTGTTTTAAAATATATTGCTTATACCCACTTCCTATCAATAATGCCTATTGAGACCAATACTGCAAAGGTTAAAAATTGAATTTAAATTAAAAATTTAGCCCGCAATGCACAAAAGTTAACATCTAACGTATTCTGATAATGTCTGACGATGAATGATATTAAATAATTGTATATTGTGAGATGAAAGTTTTTAGAAAATTGGCTACGATGTCGTGTATTTTTCATTTACGTTTTTGTGGTTGTGAAAAAAAAAACTGAAAATGATCGTACAGTACCTATTATCTCTGATAATCAAAAATTCAACACAAAAGCAGTCATTTTCCAAACGTCACTGTTGTTTTGAAAAAATCTCGTCAATTTTCAAATAAACCGAGTGCAGCTCCGACTCGTTTTTCGAATGTAATGATTTATCATTAACCTTATGTATATTGATATCCACATCCCTATAATCATTTCTCTGTATCAGACTTTTCAATTTCTATTGCATCAAACGCTCGTTTCTTAGGTATGATTTTAGATACCTAAACGACTCAACTGGGCCCACCAAATTTAAGTCAAACGGTCTTACGGCGTCCAAGTGTGGGGAAGCAGCAAAATCATCGAACTTGGAAAAAAATCCAAGCATTCCAATCAACTCTGCCTGATTACGGGTGTACCGTCTTCTACGTCTCCATAAACACACTTTACAATTCGACCTACGCATGTAGATACCATATACATCCAAAACTGCATCCACCTTCTATAAGCGATTCCTATCCCGCTTAGCTGACAACCCTTACTCACTCATTAGAGATCTCAACTCAATGAATTTGATCCATTGAAACCACCTAGACGATTAGCTCTCCAATGGCGCAGCTACCTGGTAAATCCAAATTAATCCCCGAATAACATCACGCCACAAAAAATTTCACCACCGGGTGCAGGTTTCTTTTTATCAGCTAATCCATGCCTAACCCGTACAACTGTCCGTTTGTACGCGCATTGTAATAAAGTCATTTAGGTACACATTGTGTATATTATCCTATTGAAAAATAAAAAATATCAGACTTCGATTGTATATAGGTTACCGGTTTGCCCGGAAAGTCACTATATATAACAATATACGCGTTTCCATATGTCGTATATTATGTGTACCTATAAAATATCGTCTATTGAGTATGTAAACGTCCGAATGAAAATGTACCAAGCTATACAAAACGTCGCGAAGTTCTAGACGGATTTAATATACCCGACACACACACACACACAGTGGTAACGCGGGGGGGAAGGAAGCACATACGACATTTCTACATCATAAAATACTAGAGAATGCGTCTCTTGGAGCATAGGTAATCGGAATCGCCCCCCCCCCGAGTATCACCTAATAACAATATAATGTTGTATATGATAATACGCACTACTTGAGTTGAGATTCAAGTGCGTCGGGTCGTGGTCGCGTCTTGGCGTTCAGTGATAGGTGTCTACCATCCCAATATTGTGGTGCGCTTACGGAGGGACAGCAGCTGCTGTTGGTGATGTCCTCTGAGAACGGACGTTCAAAAATTATCGTTATATTTTCATCCATGTATAATAAGACGTTTCTTCGGGATCGGATGGCACACGGAACCGGTCCAATTGTTTTGGTCACGATTCGATAAATGACCGAAACAGTTAACCTTTCCAATGGGTATAACGCACGTCGGTAATAATAAAAATAATGCTCAGATATATACTTTCGAGTGGCCGAACCGGTTCCGATGTACGCCTTTGGGTCAAAGGTTTAGCATTCACACACGGCGGGGTCGGACCCTTATTGGATTTTCGCGCCGCCTCGTTTAAAAAAAGTTTTTATTGTCATTCATAAGCCTCTTGCATTCATACACATCAGCGTTACAGAAAAGAGGCAGTCCCTGTAATATGTTAATATATCATTGGTCGTTTATTTTGAGTATATTTTTTTTCCTTTGACCTACAATAACAGCATCCGAGTGTGTCGGAGTAGATATCAGAAGTAGTGGTGAAGAAAAATCGACGCTATAAATAAAAGATAAACATTCTCAGGTTCTGGTGAATAAAAAATAAAATACGGAGGGTGTTTGTATAGCAGTCCTAGGGGTATATGCGATTGTGTGTTCCACAATCTAAGTAATGCATTTATTGATGGAGGATTACACGTCGTTTGCGCTGATGATAAATTAGATCAGTTACATTATACGAGTTCAAAATTATACATTTCTCAACTGTGACTAATATTGACATTGACAAACTGCGTTATTATTACGATTAGGGATAAATAATACACGCTACTCTTACAACTAATTGCCAAGAGAGAAACGAAAAACGTGTTTTACTAATATTAAAACTTTATATTTTTAAATGTATACTTGAACTGCATAAAAAAAAAAATAATAATAATAATTAAAACACATTTTTGTAATACTTCAACAATAATTACAATATTATATTATTATAATAAATTGTATGACTATTATAATATAAGAAACAGTATGATGATGAAAAACAAATCCAAAAGCTTAAAATATGTTCTGTACCTAATATGTCTTACCCTAATTTTATTCACGGCTGCACTCCACGTCTGTACTTTGATAATTATATTTTTGTAACAACATTGAACGCACTATAAATACGTTTTATCGCCGCATACCGTGGTTGTCGATCAAAACTCTTTTTGCATTAATTCTACCGCATTGACGATGGCGAAAATAGTTTAGTTATGCGTGCAAACGAGCATTTTTTACTAAATCAAAACGCTTATGGATCTATAACGTAATAGTATAGTTAAGTATATTACTGTAATATATTATTATTGTTATACACTTCGGCTGTCTGTGTTCATGTGGTGCGGTTGAATATGGAAACGGCCCTGTAATCGAATAAACAGTGACCACGGTATAAAAATCTTATCGACCGTACACGCGGTAACGTCGCGCGAAACGGAAGACGCGATTTGTCCGTGGTTGTGGTATGTGCACGACGAACCGTATTCTGTGGCCCGTGATCATTATAATATAAGACGTATAATATAATATTATGTATAATTAATGTCGCATAAGCCGACGCCGCGTTTCGGTAATACTTCCCGTCGGAATCATGAAAATGCCTTTAATCGGCTTATACCTGTACGTAGGTATATGATTTACTGCCACCAGACAACGACAATGATTGATCGTATACCGTCTACTTACGGCGCGTAATATTACAATAATAATAATAATAATAAAATAAGTATTGTCAATTACAAGGAGTTGATACAAAACTGCAGACGCTTCGCAGTGAAACCCATAAAAGTAACGGCAAAATAGAGTAATGATTTTTCGAAATTCGAACAAAATGATTTCAAATTTATAGACTCCTTCGCGCGTTAGATATAGGTTAAAATGTCATTATTATCACTATACGATAATTTGTCAAAGACTGCAATGTCTTATGTTCTTTTCACTACCTATTCAACAACTTCGATGGTTTCCGAATGCATATCGAATAATAAAACTAATTAAAAATATTACACTATCTATATTATTACCTATAATATAACTGAAAAATATATAATATAATGCAGGCTGAGGGAAATGTTAGGCCTTCTGCAGTAAAAAATACAAAATAGTAATTTTAATCCGTTTATGTTTGAAAAAAATATTAGAACATTTTGCGATTTTGCATTTTTCTAAATCTTGAAATGTTTTTTAACAATTTTGAAAAATCGTAACAAAACAATACTACATCTTTTTTGTGAGTTTATATTTCACAAAAGGAGAAATATAAAGATATATTTTTCAAACAAGAATAAAAATACTATAGCTAGCTATAATTGCTAGTATATTATGTTTCTTTGGAACAAATGTTCCCATAAACTTATCAATAGCTACAGCATAACAAATATATAATATAAATGGTAACTAAACACATCTTTCGGACGATTGAATGAAACTGTTTTCTAAACTATGTCGATTTTTAAGAGAATAAGTTACTGAACGGCTCGCTCAAATATTATTACACTGTTATTCTTTCCATGGTTATTTAAATAAAAATGTTTTGATAGACATTTAATTCAAAACATAAAAATGTATTTAGCATATTTAAGCACTTTGTGACCTTTTTCATATTCGTTTGAAAACTTTCGCTGTTTTAGATGTGTTCAAAAGTTGAACACATTGGCGTAGGTACGTTTTTTGAATTTTTAGACTATGTTTAGTGTATGCATATATATTAAAAAGACTACCTCTAAATTTGAAAAAAAAACTTTTTACTTAAAAAGTGACTTCACCACAATATCTGTCCCTCGACAGCGAGAATAAACTTTTTTATGATTTTGTTTTATTTGCGACCAAAACTATTATAATTTACTACCTATCGTATAAGTTGCAATGTTTTTTTTTTCCTTCGTGGGTAGGTATATGTTTTAAACGAGACAAACAGAAAAACCTTTTTGCAGTTATCGTTAGTCGTTACCTTAAATATTCATAGGCAAATATAAAACGCAATAAAAATATAGCTTAAATGTCAATGAGTGCCTACATAAAATTGATAAATTATATTTTCTGTCAATAAAAATAATATTAATTCTAATAATCATTGTTTTTTTTTTTTTTTACAATAACTGTAGTATGTCTGTAATAATACATTATAAACACTTAAATTGTTTGAATGATGATTTATATTTTATGATTAACTATATTTTATCTAATGGCATTATAATGCAACGACAAGTATATTGTATAATATATATAAGTACTATGTTTAATAAACTATATTATTATCATTTGAAATTATTATTATATAAGCGTGAAAAGTTTATATCCAAATAAATCAGCGAGTTCATATAATTCAGCAGACCGAAAACGAGCGCTGCAACTATAACCATACGAACTCTTCTCGAAATATAATACATAAAGTGTGCAATCGTCTGTGTTGGTGTGTTTTATTTTATAGCACTCGCTAGGAGTTTTTCAAGTCCTCGGGAAAATATTAGAGCATTTAATTTATCGTTTTAGTGTTACCCGAGCAGTAGTATTATAGGTGTCCCGGTGCAATAGGGTCCCGCGTATATATATTTACCCGACGACTTATTATTTTTGTTTCGCGTATAATAAGATTTAGATTTTTTTCTCCGTTATTACTATTATAATATAGGACAGGTATTACCCGCGTATCGGAGGTCGTTTTGTTTAGTTTTGTTTTGTTTTTTTTTTCTTCACCCTCTGCCACGCGGGTTAAGCACACCACACGCCTGAGTTATGTGCTGGCCCCGTCCGACTATCTCGGAGGTATTTTTTCCCGACCGCAATTTATTTGGCACGTCCGCGGCTATACGCGACCAATGAATCTTAACGCGCCGCTACCGCCACCTCCACGTCCGGCCGTAAAACGGAATTTACAATTTCTGCGCGACACGCGGAGATACGGCTGGAAATTTATACGCCGACGGGAAAATTTGGAAGGTCGTTTCTACCTATATTATAGTACGCGTTAGATCATCATGGTGGCTATATGAGTGATATTATGGGGGTGAGTGGGTGTGGCCGTGTAACGACGAAACGGAGAGAGTGAAAAATAAAGTAGAAAAAAACGTTCCACCTACCTACTCAGCGTATGAAAATAAAAACGCTTTAAGACCAATTTCTTCTTTCGGTAGATCAAACGCACCCTTATTGTTCACGATCCGCCGCCCGCGCACCCCTATATGCCGTTCGGCGATAGGGTTGTTGCCCGGAGGGTTTTAATCATATGCGTGGGCGTCGTCTTCCCAACGTCTCGTGCTATTTTTTTACCTCCCTCTCTCTTTAAACGTCAACCGTCGCGAGGAGGTGGGGGAGTGAATTAAAATTTCACTACCTTAACCGTAGTCTGGAACCTAGTTCAGTTTTGAGCATGGACCAGTGGATCACGTATCAATATCCCGACGGGTACAGCTACTACACCAATAACAATAATTGCAATTACAACAATTACGGTTACGACTATAACCATGCCGGCTACCGGTATCCCGAGGTAAAAACACACATCCGCACACAAACGTACTCACTCGCAGACATTATTATTGTTAATATTATATTTTGTATTAGGTTCTATAATAGCTATTTTTATTTGTAGATCGATTACGCTAAAATTGTATATTAGAACACGACATTTCGCTTTAGTTATTAGGACTTGGACATATTCTGTACCGACGTAAAACCATTGTGTTATTATTTATTATTATTATTATTATTATAAAAACACTGAAAGCAATAAAGTTGTATTATTTAGAATGTCGCCGAACACTGTTCAAAATGTTGTGCTTATTATTTTTCCTCTTAGCGTATATAATAATAGTTACCATATTTACAGCGTTTAATTAGTTGCATTTTATTTATTTGATTTAGGTTTTTTTTTTATCGGAGGACGTATTCGCTTCACGAATAAGCTATATAAAAAAACAAAAATAAATTCAGGTAGATTACCTTCATGAACATATTATTTTATATTACCACATGGTCATTATACAAATGTATTTACTGCAACGTTATTGTCATTTGTTTTGTTTTTGTATTGTATTGCTACACGAGTATAATAGTATGAGTAATGTAATGATGAATTATTATCAGATTTTTCGTCCTCAATGTAATGAGTATTTATTTTTGCTGTTAAACCAAATAATATATCAAAGTATAATAATTTCAAATCGATTGTAATATTTTGCTTTGGACCATTGTAATGGTTTTAATTTGGATAACAATAGTTTGCCATCTATTTTCGGAGTTGGTTCATTCGAATGTGAAATTACAAAACGTTAACCTATATTATTTAAACGTATCGTTCAAAAATTATTGTTTTTACCTTGAAATTATACATTTTTTAGGAATTTAAATTATAAAACTAATAACGATGAAATTAAAATTTATTTTTATGAACATTCGTAATTTATAAATTAATTTCTTTGCAAGCATTTATTATTGCTTTAGAAAAAAATTATGTTACGGCGGTTTCATCTGTGTTTCTTGTAATAAGAAAATAACAGTTCACTCTAAGATAAGTCTAACCTAACAAATCAAAACTCAAGTGTAGTTTTTCGTCATATCAAAATTTTCAAAAGTTTCTCCGATGAAAGTTTCATTCGAATGAAACAAAGATACGTCCAATTACTACGTACCCTTACTATACTACACTTAACTTTTTTAAATTGCCAAAATGTAACTGAACATTTTATCAAAAAATATTGACCTTAAGGTTCCACCGAAACGCTTTTCTGCTTTATAAAAACGTATTATTACTATAATCTTGGTGCTGTATTTTTTACTCGAAATTTTAACAGAACGGCGATAGTACTTATATACTTTTTGTGCGCTACACAATTTAATATTTATTTAAACCATTCGATTTTAGTTTATAATAATATTAAAAATAATAATTATCATCATCATTTGGTATATTATACATTTGGTAATGAGTTAAAAAAAAAAACTTACAGCATTTCATACTCTGACAAATTATTGACTTTATTTTCAGTAAACATTTAATGGGTTATATGTTTTTATATTTGATTATAAATTATTATCTACTAGTACAACGAGTCTGTCAAATGATATCAATAACCATATTATTACTATTATATAGCTAATCAAGACGTAAATAAATAATAACGCTGGGATGTATTTTATTCGACAACAAAAGGGCCGATGGTCAAAGACAAATGTAATATTATATTTTTCACGAAATCGCCAAACTTATCCCTCGAACAAACCGTAATAAATTTAAAAAAAAAATTCATCGAATAGTTTTAATGTACCGCGATCGTTATGTTATTATTGTATCCGGAACACTCGGCAGCGGACATGATATTTATTTATTACATGTCGCGTGCACACTTTTACGCCGTTTTATATTTTGTTGTTATTTTTTCCCGTCAACGTCTACTCTTCATAATGAAATATAATAATATGTAAACGTTATTTGCAGTGCGATGCGCACATTACAAGCGTTGTAGTTGTTTCGTTTATTCTACCGCATCGCGTGTATACCTAACTACCGCCCGCGAGTCCTAAGTCTTAACACCGTTCCTCGCGCGACAACATTCGGCCCGTTTTCGAAAATCTTCATCTACCCATTTCTCACTCTCTCTCTCTCTCTCTCTCTCTGTATATACGTTTCTGTATACATTTGTGTGAGTGTGTATATATTATATACGCGTATACCTATGTATATACCTAGGTGTATATATGGAGTGGGAGACGCGAGCGCAGGCGAAAAGAGCTTTTCGCCGAGCGACTATTGAATTAAAACCTCGCGCGCTCATTGTCGTCGAAATCCAATTAGTCGCACCTCCGGCGACGGCGACGACGACGGCGGCGATTGGCGGTGAGTGCGCGATGACGAAGGGGGAGGCTGTTTTTTTGACGGGCTTTCGGAATAATAATAATAATAATAATAATTTAATTTCGATTTAAACGGGACGGTGCAGCACCGTTCGTTTCGGACGGGAGAGTAGAGAGCGGAGTGGAGTTTTCCGGTTAAACTCGGTACAACCGACGAATTTCTACAACTAAACGTCCCCCGACGTAGACGAGATGGAGGCGCGACGACGACGATTGAACATTTTCCATTATTTTTTTTTTTTTTTTGTTCCCCCTTCTCTTCGGTGGCTTTTTGTATTGTGTTCGGCGAACGAACAAAATATTACATTATAATACATAGTTTGCGTGAAATAATGACACGTTTTTCATTGTTGGGCGTTGGCGCCGTTCTTCAGTGCGGTATTTTCCGACTGTTTGAAAAAAAGAAATATGAATAAAAACTGTTCTTTTGTAAAAATTACGAGGTAGGAAAATAATTACTATAGGTAGGTACGTACTTTCACAAACATGTTATTACTGTATATTATAATATTATATACATGTTATTTATAATATAAAACAAAAATAATAAAAAATTGTCTTTCGTTTCGTCAATTTAACTTTTTTGATTACTTTTTATTTGAAAAATCACCTTTACGGACAGTACCTATTATTCAGTTCATAAATAATATGAAACAATCATATTATTAACAACTAATTATCTAAAAATATTTTAATGCATAACTCTTCTAATGGCTATATGTAAACATTATAATATATAGGATTTTTTTATTTGCATTAAACACGTTGTTGGTTTATATTATGAACGATAATTATTACGATAATAGTACAATAATACAATGTCTACGTCATATTAAATATTAATTTATGAAATTAAAAATTTTCATTCACTCTTGTTTTATAATATTATGTTTATTCGGAAAAAACTGTAGGTCCAATTTAATTAGTTGAAGAATTGAAAAACAAAAAAACTATAAGATACAATAATCATATTATATTATAATCGTGAAAAATATAATAATATAATTCAATCACACGTTTATGCCTAAAATTTCGAATGATACAAAAACAAAATCTTTTGTGTATACATTTTGCCTACACATTACACATCGTTACCAAAATGAGCGACGATTCCGTTGGTTTTGTTTTTTCGCTAATTTTTTAGTCAATAATATTATAATATAATATTACGTTGAGGGCGTTTTATGATAAACAAACAAGACGTGACCTATATTCTGGTTGGTTAATAATATCACAATAATAATATGCATTTTTCTTTTAGGCCTCGAACGGCGCAACAGACTCGGCAAACAACAAACAACAGCACTCACAGCCCGCTGCCGTTGCAGTGCAACCCAAGCCGGAACAAAAGCCCGTGGAATGTAACCTGTGCCATCGAAAGTTTAAAAACGTACCAGCTCTAAATGGACACATGAGGCTGCACGGAGGATACTTCAAAAAGGTCAGTAGTTTTATTCATGCACACACTCGGCGGTGGACGTTTCTTTGACTAGACGCGTTACCCGCGCTGTATACACAATATAAATATTATATTCTACTGTTCCGAGTACAAACGTGGTGTTCAGTGCAAATATATGCGTTTCGTTCAAACGCATTTCGTGTTGTAAATTGAAAACGTAATAAAAATATAAAAGCAAATGCACTTGCGATTTATATAATAATATGTTTGCAGTGGGTACTGAAGCTTTTAAATATTCATTCTATAAAATTAAACTATCAAGGTTCTAGCTGATGGCAATATTTCATTTGAAACTGTCGACGACGGTTATATTTTACCGTGGTATAATATTATAATATTATTATTATGTCGTATAAAATATTTAGTTTGCAATTCAATTTACGCGATAATAATAATAGTTAAAGCAGTTTTTATAATAAACGGATTTCGTTTTTATTTTTAATTTTACAGAATTATAATACAAGTAATTATTGTTTATACTATTCTGGTATACACGAATAGGCGAGTGTAGTAGCAAATTTATTTAAGAAATTATAATTTAGAGTTAAAACAGTTGGGTGAAGTTCAGCTTTTTACATACAAAACGCTTTGTATGTACGGTATACCCTTCGCACTGTCAAACTGACATATACACACTAATTTCCAGCAACATGCGTTTTTTTTCCACTGCACTACCCAATCCCGGCAGTTAGATTTGACCCGTAATAAAGATTTTTTCCCCTCTCTCGCTTTCCCCGGAAAATTTCTACTGCCTTCTGGTTCACTAATTAACGCACGACCGAAATTTTAACCAATTATCTCCACTAGCTCGGAAATCCCGAAAGGTTTAACGAGACGTGAGTTCGATCAATGGGAAATGCCAAACGAAAGGAAAACACGGTTTTGGAGCGGGGATGGAAACCATGCGCACATCCAAATTGAATTTTTCATTTACAAGGCTTCACACTTTCCTGGATTCAGTTTGAATCAGGGCCGGAGGGGAAGGAGCCAGACAGTTATCCGATGTTCAAAGAGATAGAGTATGACAAAGAGGATCTATGATAACGTTTCTAAAAGAGATTATCGACGATGACTTCAAAAGGATTGTTTTTGTGCCCACGTATAATATGGATGTAGGTGTATGTATAGTAGATATATGTGTTGAGTGTGTGTATACTATGCACTTTGCACATGTATATGTGCAATGTACAATTGTACAGACATATATTATGTAGCACTGCATGGCTAAAGGCTTAACTAAGTCCTCGGGAGTACTGAAAGAAGGCTCGAGTGATTGAGCACGATTTGAATCAGTATAACAACTTTAGTATACTAATTAGTCGTATAATTGGTTATTACATATTTCGTTGTAACATGCAAGTGTTGAGTATGAAAAAATAATAACCACATATTATACGACTGTTATAATATTATTCTATTGACATTTACCAATCATAAAGTTATACCAGCAGACTTCAAAATATAAAATCAGTTCAATAGCTGCTAGTGAAGTATAAATTATAAATAAATACGGAAATTGAAATAATATTTCGTACCTTTATCCTAACATCGTTTTTGCTCTGGTTTTTCTGCATTTATACTTAACAGGTATATAAATACATTTATCAATAAAACGCCAGACAAAATATATACATAATATTATACTATATTGAAAAAAAACATGACGTTAAAATAAATATAATTTTAATAACTGTTAGACATTAGTCAGTTAAATTCTTTCCGGATCAATATTTTCAATTTGCCAAAATTTGAATATTATAAATTGCTACAATTTTTTTATAACAATGTGAACGTGTACGTTAAACATAATATATATAGGTATACTAATATTATTATTTGATTTTTTTATTCCCCAAATGCGTGCTTTATATTTAGCATATTTTTATTTCGCAGACATATTCATATGAAAAGCCATACAAAGTAAGCTGATCAAATTATCAGTTGATTATCTAACAACTTTCAATGCTTTAAACTTGCATTAAATGACCCACGAGAATCATATTATTACTTAATTCCTTCAATGCAGTCATACAACTTCAACATTGACTATTTCAGCAAAAGTGGAAGTTGAAAACATGTGAAGTTGACACAAATATAATGTTTAATATTAATACATATTTGATGCTATTTTTTTTATAGAATGACTTATATTAAAAAATTGACAATATTATTTAATTATCGTACCATTTGTAAGACATTTTGACATCTAAAATTCGGGATATGAATACCCGTAATGTAACATGGTATTTTAATTCTTATAATTCCAATTATGAATAGTGAATATTGAAATATTAAATTTTATTTTTCGTTTTTCAAAAAATCATGAGTTTTTATTAATATTATGCTCTTATTGTTACTAAAAAATACTTAACATCTTGTTATTTTTTAAATTTTCACAAACGAATTTCGGATACAATAATAATATGATGGCTCGAAATCGCAAAGTCCGCATAAATCAAACGGTAAAACTGAGTATCTAGTCCGCATCACTCCGTTTCGTTATAATAATTTGTCTCTTCTATAATTGGCGTATTACAGAAAAATCGAGCGACTATGATGATGCACACACTCCACGTTAAATCAATTGACATCAAAAACTATTATAAGAAACAACCCTTTTACGAGCCGGGTCGTGTCTGCGCACATTTACATATATAAGTGCACGTCTTGTATACATAATAATGTATAGAGGTAATACACAATAAACGGTAGTATGACTATTTAGATAGTACCTGCAGTATATGGACGGATAACGTGCAATGCCGTGTAACACGCGTGCTCCAAGTCTGTACCTGTCCCAATATGCATCGCCAATAAATATATATATATATCATTGAGGAAACATAACACAGAGGTTTCCTGCAGAGACGTAACGAGTAACTGAAAACCAATTTGAATATTTTCCACGACGGCCGGAAATGTTTTACAAAGAAACGGATATTTACATTGAACACTCAATCAAACTTTCGTATTTACACTGACGTACACGACGAACAAATCACTTTGTGTTTACGAACGTCGTTTCTTAGGTTTTTGAAGGAAAATAACCTTTTTCTTCTTTGATCTCGTTTCCGACTATACTGCATTAAAAGCGGTAGTTTTCCGTCCCTTTTTATTATTATTATTATATATATATATATTTTTTTTCATGACAATTATTCACCTCTAAGGCAGACGGTTTTATTTAATAAATTATGTCGTAGCTAAGGACTAAAAAGGAGATATTGCCGTCATATTACTTTTTCTTTTTTTGCTTTTCATTAAATTAGAAAAATGCGTTCTCGAAAAAAGTTACAAACTGCAATAAGAAAATAAATGTATGTTATATGTTCTAAATTAAATTACAAAATAAATGATATTTACTATTTTAGAAACATTTTCATTTTTGGAAAAAATGAAATAAATAGAGATTGCTATCGTTTTTTAATTTCGTAATGTGTACTGTGTACTGTGTCCTGAAGACGCCTAGGGTCATACTTTTTACAGAAATCTTTGTCTTTTATTCATGTATAACGACTAAAAGAATTTTTTCACCGTCACCCCTGTATTATAATACATAATATCCACCACAAAATGATTTTCATTTTTGAATATTTATATATTGCACAATTTAGAAGTAATACCTACAGTAATAAACAGACTACAGACTTATAAATGTTGAACATTTCTGGGTCACATCTAAATATCAAGAACAATATGTGTTATCAACTGACTTTACCTCATTATATGATTAAAACAAAACCTGGTTGTTAAATAATATTCATCGTCACACCAAATATCAATAATTATTAAAATAATACATTCAAAAACACGATTAATTAGAATAAAATATTTTAAACATATCGTGGACCATTTTTAATTGATTTATAATATAATATTATTATAACTCTTGGGTTTTGACTTTGTTCGTATAAAAACTCGACTTCGTCTTTAAGTTGTTTCCAAAAGATTTGTGTTACTACTGCTATTAAACATTTTACTAATTTAGAAATGTTTGATTTTTTTATTTAGTAATTTATACTTAATGTTTGTGGGAAATGTTAAAAATTTACGAGTTGGAAATTAAAGCCAGATTGCCAAACTTTGTGATCAATAGGATTCGTTTACGACTTATTCTGTATCATGGCGTACACGGCATAATTATTAAGAATAGTAAATATAGCGAGAGAGTAGGTCTGTGTTCTTGTTTGGAAACAGTAAAAAAAATTACACTTTGTTGTAAACGTAATTTAAGAATAGTGATACTTAAATTTTCAACTGGTATTCCAGACAGCGTTGTAGTTTTTGTGAACAAAAAAAAATAAATTAAATCTATAACAGGGGTGGCCAAATCACGGCTCGCGAGCCGCATGCGGCTCTCGTCACAGTCGTATGCGGCTCGCGGTCTTATTTACAAAAACCAAAATATTTTAATTTTTTTGTAACATATAAAAAAATATTTTATTGTATTTATTTAAGGCTTAGAACATAGAATATAGATTAAATCAAACAAAAAAAAATTAATTAATATGAATAATAAATTAAAAAATTAAACATTAAGCTAATTTGTTTGCGTGGTATTTTTTTCGTGTCTACTTTTTTAGTAATCTTCTTAAGATCTGGTTGAATTGATATAAGAGCAGTTCTTAGTAATTCTGTAAGATGATCATCAGTCAAATTTGAACGATATTTTGACTTAATTGTGTGGTATAAAAGTACAGATTAGATAATTTGGCTCTTGATATAATTTTATTAATACATGTGGCTCGCGTACATAGTCATGTTGGCCACCCCTGATCTATAACATAAAATAATATTAGTTTAAGCTATAAGAAAATCAAAATATGAATTGAATACAACTTACAGACAAACGTAAATACTAATTGTGTTCAATATTATAATTGAGTTAATATGAATAAGTAATAAATAATGGATTGATTTCATGTTATATTATAATAATTTACGGTTTATATAGCAAATATAATATAAACGAGATATCTACATTTTAAATTGTATTGTGTGTTCTGTGAAATGATTTTCGGTATACCACTCGAGTCCCAAATTTTTCTCTGTTTAAAATAATACACTTTTAATTTTGATGTTATTGGTGTTTAAAATACTTCTCCGACTGAACAATATACATTTTAACTAGGCATTCAACAATAAATACGATAAAATATAATTCATTTTATTATTATTCTAAAACTAATATACTTACACCTTTTGAAACATTAAAACTTTCACGTGATATAAAATAGCTTAACTTTAGATTATTTACACTGTATGACGCATTAAGGGTTAAAGATACTTAATTTAACTTTAAAGGAACTGTAATATGTTCAATTTCCAAACGCCACACACTAAATTATACTAAAATATGCCATCGATCTTCGCGCATTATGTTAAAACTTTAAAAATTGAAATTTGCATTAGATGTTACATATTAATAGAAAGCTGACCTAAATAAATTATACTTCCGAACATAAAATATAAGTATAATGCATTATGCATGACTGTCTGATTTTTAACAATACCATAAATTAAATGTACATTATATACCTATGTACAGTGTAATAATTCGCCAATAATAGTAGGTAGGTAGTCAGTATTATTTTTATGGCAGATAATTCGGATTTTATTACATTATTCCTCGGATCGCGTTAGGGGATTGATAAAATATAAGGTATTTTTTTTTCAATTATTGTCAGTCATTATTATCTTTGTGATAAAAAGTCCATTGGAAACCATATCAATATTCTATGTACCCTCTAAATCTGCATATTATGCCATTCTATCAAGCACGCCCCTGCAAAACAAATCATTATTTAATCCCGACAGAGCGCTATATTATAAAACCATATGCAGCGAGTGTTTGTCTGTGTGTATGTGTATGGTGGATGGGTGGGTGGATGGATGGATGTGGGTGTGTACGAGTATTTGTATAGGAGTACATAGTTTAATATCTGCCAGCCTTTTCCTCCCCTAATATTAATTACAGAAATGCCCCACACATCCCTCCTGCTGCTGCCTTGTATCGGCAAGAAGTCCCAAAATGTTTTGCCATTACTTTGCCTTACTCCATCCCGGTCAACTGATTTATCATGTTGATTACTATAGGGGTTTAGCGGATGCAAAAACCGCAATGAACTATTTCGATCTCCAAAAAGGTGTCGGGTTGTGGGCAGGAGAACCAGAGAAAAACTTCACTGAATTTTCCTAGGGTACTCTGAAATTTCCATTACACAAGAAAACAGACCCACAACTCCACCACATGCTCCTCGAACACACGATTAATATCGTGATTGTGATTATAAAAAAAAATAACAAAAGTGCAAACCGACGGGTTATCATAAACTATACTCTTTAATTGGACTATTTTGAAATTAGTTTTCGATTACGGTAAAATGCTTCTAATTATCATTACTATAAATTAATTATACTATAATAATATTGTTTGCTGATCAAAAACCATTTTTTTCACCTCAGGGGTTTCAAATTCTCTGAATGATGTTATTAAGCGTAAAAAATATCAAATTAAGTTTTGAAAAAAAATACATTGAAAATAACAACCATAAAAGCTGAATCATGTATTTTTTGGACGTTCAGTGGTTTTTTTCGTGTTTATTGTTCGGTCTTGCATTATCAAATACATCCAGATTTTTCCCTGTCCCTTCCTGAAAATGTTCAACTCTTTTTTTTTTTTAATATTATACGTTTCCTCCCCCTTTTGTCCTATGTTATAAACGGCCACAGAAAATCCTAGAACGTTTCTCTGGAATTTTCTACTGTTCGTTCCAAACCACGAATAAAAATATAAATTAAGGGTGAAGGGATTTGTGTAAATAAAATTATCTTAAACCAAAATGATTTTATTAATTTTAAAAACTGTTTCAAGGAAACTGATTCAAAAAAATGGGAAAAAAAAGAAGCATCGGGTCCACCTCTGCAGACTGCCAGCATGAGTGTCAGGGCTCTGATTGAAGAAAAAATCATACAAAAAAGGACCACGAAACCAAATTGTTCAACTCAAAATGGACTAACATATTCAAGTGAGAATAATTATTTAAATATGTATGCTAGTAGTTTAATATATAGCAAAATAAATTGTCTAATTAAAGGTATAATATATACAATAATATGCTTGTAAAATTATATTATCAGATTTTAATTGAAATTACCGTAATTCATTTAACTATTGATTATACAGTGTAATATCACCATGCACTGAAAATCATAATCAAATATTTAAATGCTTGATGGTTCAGTTTTAATTAATTCGACAGAAATTTATAGAAATAGTCTCAAATTACACAAAAAATAAACTTTTCAAAATTTAATTAATTGGATTTTAATCAAACATTTTCAACTTTTTTACTTTTTTTACAAGTTTTGTTTGTGTCAAACATGACATATACTTTATACAAACATTGGAATTAAACATTTCCAATCACATTATTTGTTTTTCAAGCGTTAATCTAAATTTAAAAACGTAATAACATGCATTCTTCCATTAAAAGTCTGATTCAATTGGCTATATCTACAACAGTACAGTATTTTACTCCCTATTCAAAGCATACTAAATAAAAATAACAGACACGAATAAATTGTCATTAAAAAAAATATGATTATTAAATAAACATATAATATTTTTATATTTTTAATGATTTGAGAAAGTAAATGTATAAGAATACTTACAGTTTTATTTTATTGTTCTATTAAAGTATACACTGTTATAAATACTCAAAATGCTAAAACAACAACCCAACACTTAATTGTTAAACAAAACCAACAACCTTAGGTACTTGTTCAATTTTCAATATAATTGTCGTTTAAATTTTCAGAAATTCTAAGTAGGTCGTTATTACTAAGGCAAATAGGTGTAACAAATTAACCTGTTTTGTTATATTTAACTTGTAAAAGAATATAATAATCGTACATGGTATACACATTTTATTCTGAATTATATGACGTGTTACTTAGCTTTATATTATTGTAAATATATTATAAAGATACCTACGTTCAACGTAAACGTAATATTTATTTTATTTTGATCAATTCATCATGATTATCGCGCCTTTTATGGTCCATTCAAGTTCTGTGACACACCGTTACCTCTACCATTTTTTAACTTTAGTTATTTTTATCTTCTGCCCTCGTGGCCATGCACCATATAGGTGAAGTCCTTAAGTCCACTCCAACTTTTTTCATCAGCATTTGTTTTGGTTGTTCCGAAGATCTTATCCAAGTAAACAACTAAATAGATTAAAAAAATGTTTAATACTGAAACACACAATGAAATAATATTTAATAAAAAAGTTTGGAAAAGATTGAAAATAAATACTTAAATCGTAAATTGCCTCTCGAGTTGTAATATTTACTTAAAAGCTTAACAGTAATGTCTTTACAAAAAAATAAGTAATAAAGAAACAAGACAAACAAGACAATAATAATTAGATTATTTGAACCGATCTTAAAACTGCCTTGGATCGAATTGTTTTCTTTTATTCGTATTAAGTACAAACAAAATTATTAAATATAATGATGTTTAAATCGAATATAAAAATGACGAGCGCTTGATTTATACAAACGTCCTTAAAAAATATAATTATATCATTAAAACATGTACCTATTATGTGTCTACACTTATATTATTTCTAACTAAATACAAATGCCATATCATTTATTAATATATTATATGATAAACCCTTTTAAAAAATATCGAAAAATGTATTACATAAATTATTACACTTATGTTTGTTTTTTTTCTATCCTAATAATCATACATTTTATAATTATTTGAATTATTTTTTATATAATAGAGATTATTAACAGATTATTATTATTACTAAATATTCAAGGTTAGATTCGAAGTATTACCGTTTTTGCGATAATTTCTTCATTGTGCGTTCTAAGACAAAAGTGAACTACACCATACAAATACGTTGTGGGTGTTGACATTTCAAGCATTCATAACATTTTTAAACTTTAAACATTATAATATTTCCGATTGAATATACTGGCGACACATTTCTGTTCCAATAAGAATAATAATATTACCGGTATAAGTTATAGCCTATCATGCCCCACTTTTTCAAGTCGTATTTCGCTGTTTGATATATAAACACACCTATAAGTATATTTTTTGGGAAGTAAATGTTTTATTATTATTATTATTATTACGACTGCGATTTTATGCTTTTGAGCCCATATTATACCCGATATCATAATGTGTATCGAACATCAGTTGAGAACCCGAATTGACTTTTGCATATTATTCCCGAAGACGTGTTTGTGTTCGCGACAGTCGGACGATATTTCAGCGTCGGCGTGAGTTTCAAACGTTTAACCGAGGATCTATTGATTTTTCAGACTTGAGCCGCGAGAAGGAAACCGTGGTACAGCAAGTGGTGAGCAGAAGCACGGCGGTGCACGCGGTGATGACCACTAGCGGTACGTCGTTCGCGGTGCCAGCGGTTCCAAACACCGCCTCGGTGGTGGACACGACGGTGGGCTTGGCCGACTCCACTGCCGTAGTGTACACGGACGTAATACTCAAAAAGACCGGAGTGAAGAGGGCGTGCTCGGATCCGGGATATCAGTTCAGTCACAGGTGAGTTGTAAATGGACGGTTGGTACGTCGTGTCGAGCGATATCGGTCTCGGCGACAAATCCGGAAAACGATACGTGCGTCCGTGTACTCCTCCTCGGAACACGCTTGAAACAGTGACATGTGAACAGAGCGAGAAGAGAGAGGGGAGACAGACAGTCAGACAGATGGAGAAGGGTGAGGGATAGAGGGAGAGTAAGAGAGAGAGAGAGACGAGAATAAAATCCCATAAACTCTTTGGGCTTTCGGAATTTGTATTTGGGCGTTTTCTTAAATTGAATACGACGGCGTTTGTCCACGTCTAGCAGGACGATCAAATTGGCAATGTCGGTGTGGCGGGCGATTGTCGGTTTAAAATACGGCGTTTCGGGATTTCGCTCGTCCCTCCGATTCGGAGGCTTTCGACTTAACTATTTAAACCACCGATGCATACATCCTTTCATGCATAATTGACAAGGCCTTGTCTGACACGCCAATAAAAACTTTTATGTTTTCAATCGGAAACTTTTATTTTCTAAACCACTATACATAAGAAAATACCTTCCTGCTTACTTTAAATATTTATAGAAAATGATCGGTGGCACATAAAACTAATCGATGGACAATTAGATTTTTTTTAATTTAAAACAAAAAACGTAAATTAAATTTTTATTTTGAACTGTATACGATTTAACACAATATAATATAATAATATAAGCATAGTATAATTATTAATTTCATAATGTACAACCATCATGTTAATAACTTAAAGAACAGTATATACAGTGAAAAATTCAATAATACATTAGTACATCATCATTAATTAATATAGTGTCTACTCACAAACTTTACTCGAATATGCATATAGGCATGTACATATTTTTATGGGATACTTCCATAAAGTGTCACCTACACTTTACCTTAAAACCTCATAAAATACCTACACGTCATTGCGTAGTAACGTCAGAAGTAATAAAATAATAGTTTTTAAATTTATCATCATAAATTTCACTTCATCAGCACAAAGTTTTACTTTATGACGAACAATGTTTGAAATAAAAATATGCTGTATCAAGTACAAGCTATAAAGTTGATTCCAAACAAAAACTTTGTCAAATAATGATCAACTTCCTCGAGAGATTGAAATTAACTTGTTATAACTAAAAAAAAAAAAATTGCTCTCACTACTTTATCTATTCTTATACAACTCCGATAAATTGTCTATAAATAATTCATAATGATTTTCAAATGTAAAACTTAACTCAATTCTGTTTTTTAAAATGAATTTAAATTCGATTAAAATATTAATTATACACAGAAATTTGTAATTTATGTATTTCGTGTTAAATTTAAAAATGTTTGAGTACAATATTATTTATTTTTCTAATATCAGAATAAACTAAGAACAGTATTATGCAGCACATTGAGATATTATATTGATTTAAATTTTAACGGGAAAATGATCTTAGATTGATTCTTATGCGGTAGCTTTTTTCATCCCGAAAAAGGTCTAGATTTTGTTGTAAGTGGTGTTAGCCAGTTGCTTTCTTGGCTGATGACGAATGTTATAAACATTTCATGATTTTCTTGAAAACCATTGAACATTTTAAAAAACTACTTTCCGTGAAATTCGTTTCATTTCAAATGTCGAAGGATGCTGCATATAAAGCACGTCGTTGTAAAACCAACGACTCGGCTCCGAATCTATTTCAACCGAGTGTATAATTCAATGCGTCCCTGTGCCCGTACCGCTGTCAGAAACGTTATCGTACAATAACAGTCGGTTATAGAAATTAAAAATTGACGTCAAGTGGGTGTACCCACTTACGACGACCTGTTTAATAATATTATAATCACCACAGACACCCGCGCGAGTCTTCCCCACAGCAAACACAGACATCAGAAATGCGCAACAACCGCCTCGAAGTTCGGTCCTAAGTCTCTACTCTCTACTCGCATCATCATAATATACATGAGAGTGTGTGTGCGTGTGCGCTTGTCGATTTAACAACGGTCGGTCTATTAATCTCTGACCCGTAATGGGTTTTCGTTGCAGCAGCACCAGCCCGCAAATAGATATTAATTACTCCGGTTCACCGTACACACTGAATCACGGAAACGGCAGCGGCGAAAAGGAAACCGATAACCGGGGCTATTATTCGCCGGGACTCAACGACGATATATTTCCCAACGTACAAGCCGAAACCATGCTCTTGCAGGCCGTCGACTCCGTGCAGCTGGCCAACACGATACAGGTAATACAGGACCCGCCATCGTGGACCTAATATAATATTACCTAAATAGTATTATATTATTATTATTATAGTTGTATTATAGTCCGCAGTAGTTTTATTTGCGCCCAATAATGAGTACTAGTTGGATGATGTATAAAAGCAGTAATCGTATTTAGACTCGAGGTAGCCACGATTTTCCGGACGAGTAAATCGATTGATGCATGGAAACCACTGTGAACGAAGCGCGCGTTCCGGTCGATAGCGATTTCTATATTAATTTAAAAAACATACTATAGTTTTTTTAATAATTTGTTATCAAACGAATAATTTTCAGTCTCAGTAGCATATTTCAAATTAATTAATGTTTTATTCCACGAATTATGTGTTTCACGCAGAATCGAACTATAACCACCCGTTGCTATCGACGTTTTCATTGTACATTTTTAAAATTGTCACTCGTTTAATTTAATTTTTTTTGGAAATTGTATTCAGTTTATTCGTAGTTAACCGAGAAGCTTATATACACTTTTAAACGTATGGATTTAACTGGAAAATGCCAATCCCTGTCGATTAATCAAAATATTCCGGAAACGCCGTTTGCATTAATCATCTGAACACCGACGAGCTTTTATCAGTACACAAAACCCCTTCTAAAATGTGCTTTCTCAAAGATTGGTCCACTGGACTGGGAGTAGACCAGCAGAATATTTAGGGGTCACGTTATTGTTATTCACCCGGCGGCGTTAATCGGTATTTGCCCTTCGCTTCAGAACACACAGACAACAAAACAAAAATTTAATCAGACTTTAAAAAATTATAAATGTGTGAAACACCTATCTTGAAACATATCAAATTCTACCTGAGCTTGAGTGAATAAACTGCATAATTTATTATAATATATTTTTCCATTTTCAAATTAAATATAACAGTTCTTCCGAATGTTTGAAATTGGTTTCTTATGCAGGCTGCCAGCCTCATTGAAAAATAATTATGTGATGGTATACTATAATAAACGATTAATTATAGTAATTATCGTCTATATTTGTATTTGTTGATTACATATTATATTGAAAAGCTACGGTTATGCCAATATTAATAACTATAGATAGTCATCCATAACTTATTCAAACATACGGATGTGATCATAATTCTAGTTATTATTAATACTAATTAATATTTAAATGTATACAATATACATATAAATTATTTGAAATCAATTGAACTTACACTATAGTCAAAATGTACATTATCTCCAAACATACAATTTTGCAAAAATAATCCTTTGAAGTTTGGACGAATTCAGTAGGTCGATAAAGTTTTAGTACTACGGTGGATTCCCCTTTCGTCTGCGCTCGTTAGTAATAAATAAACGAGATTTCTTCCGCTCTTGAACCGTGTGTACTCCGGTACGTAAATTGTAAAACTTTATATGACTATATATACAGATAAGTATAAAACGAACTTTGTGTTTGATGGTCGATTCTATTGGGCCAAAGGCTATAGTAAACTACTGGGTTGCAATTGCACATATAAATTTACTCAGTGCATTAAATACACACGGATAATCCATTTAGATTTGTGTCCTTTACCTATATATGTATTTATTTTTGTTTATTATTTGTTTTTCATTCAATTCACTGTGCGTATCGATATAATCCATAGCACACTTTAAAATAAAATCCTATGACCAACGATGACGTATGGAAATAATAAACTCAATACTGATATGGTTGAAACAAAAATATTCTCAACTGTATAAAAACATAGTTCGTCAAACTCGTATAAAATCTAATACATTTTAATGCTATTTTAAAATATGCTTTGTATAAATTAAACTATCATTAATTTAAAATTGATTTTGAAATATTTTATTTTATTATTATAAGGCTACGGATATGCAAGACATGTCGTGCTTAGATGATTACGACGGTATGACCGATCTTCAAAACAACGAAGACTTTCAAGCCGTGTTAAATTCTCCACTTTCGGCCAGCCTGGCTGATTTAGCGTACAGTTCAGGGCAAACCATGTTTACAGATTTAGGTAGATCACCTCTTCCATCCCCAAGTTTTACCTACCCTACTCCACCGGCTAGTCAAGAGGGTCAATCTCCTTCGCTAAATTTTCATTCGGTTATGTCAAACGGTCACCTTGGTGACTTTTTTTATTCATCTGACATGTCAAGTTCAGAAGCTGTTGAAGCGGCTTTAAGTGAAGTATTGCCAAATTTCGAGTCTTCTACAGATTCGCCTTTATCAGCTAATACACCAGTATCATCGCCGATGTCAATACATAATTCATCCGCTGCACAGTCACCATTACCTAACCACCATCAACACACGCTACAGGTTTACATTTGAAAATATTATTTTTAAATAAAACATAATTCTAATAATATTAAATACGATTTAGGTAATGATGCCAAATTCAGAAGACCCGTTATTATCCAGCAACCCTAAAGAATTTAGGAAGAAATTCGATTACCAAACATGTCGCTTATACGGGGTCAATGGAACCATGGCCCAAGTGATTGATGGCAGTCAGTTTTTAATCGACAAAAATGGAGATTTGAAATTAGTCCAAGCCAGTTACCAAAATCCTGGAACCATGTTCGTCCAAACAGAAGCCCAGTTGATCGAAAAACATATACCAGTTATCAAACAACAAAAACCAGACAATAACCAAAACTTTGAAGATTTGGATGACATTTTCCTTAATCCATCAAGGTAAAATTTGATTCTTTTGTTCATGCAACTATTTTGAACAAAACTTATATAAACTCTTGTTATTGCATATTTTTAGTATTCCACCGAATATTACACATCGATTAAACCGAAAACGCTGTTTTGGAGAAACTATTACGTACAAACCGTTCCGATCCAGATTACGTAGTCATAGACTCGGGATGTTAAATGAACCAACCTTGCAATTTACTCCGAAACCTATGTTGAGTCCTTCTAGAAATGGAAGAGGTCTTTATTGGCAAGCAGTGACTTCATGGCCAAGCTCTTCGACTGTCAAAGGTAATTAATTTAATTTATTTCTAAATTCAGAAGGGCTTCTTTGAATTGAAACTTTGGGCACCTAAAATATCTGTTTGCATCATGTCAAGTTTTATAATAATTACTAATATGTCCATTGAGCACATAAATATTTTCAAAGGAATTCATTTATTTTAATTTTCCGAGTTCTTGTTATAACATTTTTATTGTATAACAACATTTTAAGGCAATTTTAATTATTAATGGTTTTTATATTTCAGAGATTATTGTTGAAGATTGTGTAGGACTAGATTCACCACCAGAGTGTGATGTACTACCGCATATTAATCTTGGTCCAAATTTCCAAGCTATAATACCACCATTAAGCAAAACCAGACCAATTCGAGAGCCGTCTAGTGATTATTTATTATGGGACCCTTGTATTACAAGTTCAGTTTCTGATCGAGAAGGTGAATATAAATAAAAGTTAAGTTAATTTATATAATTGTGTTTTATATTAATCTTAAATTGTTCTAGTCGAAATGTACATGGACTTTGCATGCTGTGCTGCAGTACCAGGTGGTGGAAGAAACAAAGAATATGCTTTACATTTGCTACATCTCTGCAAAGGAAATGTTCAAGTACGTTTAAGTCATTATTTTTAATGAACATTTTTTAACAAATTTTTTGGTCATCAGGAAGCAATGTTAAAGTTGATGCAACCAACGCCGTATCTCCCACAAGGACATCCTTTGATGAAATTTGAATACACGGAATCTGATCACTGGACACCAAATGAAGTATCGATGTTTCACAAAGCTATATTCAAATATGACAAAGATTTTGCATTTATATCAAAAGAGGTAATTTAACCTAACCCAACCACTTGTAGTTAAAGGTTTAATAACTCATACAACTTTATTTTTTTTTTATAGTTGGGTACGAAGACTATGAAACAATGCATACAGTTTTATTATTTGTGGAAAAAAGTTTGTCCGGAAGATTATAAACAGTTTCAATTCCAAAGACGAAAGTCGAGGAATGAAGATGCAATGGTCAATCCGAAATTAGACATTCCTGTAAGTACACTATGAGTATCCATGTTTGATACTCGATAGTATCCCTATTGCCATCTTTATTCCCATCTTAATAAAAAAAACACTGTTCTTGTGTTAAATTTTTTTCGTTTATTTTTTTTATTTATTTTTTCCTCTCTAGGCTAACGACAGTTCGGAGGACCAACAAACTTTCGTTTGCGAATTCTCAGACTGTTTGTCGGTGAGTTGGATCCTTTTCCCTCCTCATTCGTATTCCTGTAAAATTTCAACGTACAATAAATAATAAAAATCTATTCATTGTGATCATTTTTAGACATTCAGTAACAAAATAGGATTAGCAGCTCATATGAGGCTACACACTAACGGAACACCAGATCGAAGGCAAACCCTGACACCAACACAAATTGATCCGAATTATGAAGAATTCCCTTGCAAAATCTGTGGAAAGTACGTGATTTCAACTACAATTCGTTTGATTTGTGGTATATCAACTATCTACGACTAAATAACAATACAATTATATTTTCGTTTTAGGATATTTACCAAAGTGAAGAGTCGAAGTGCCCATATGAAATCGCACCGACCTCCTGACGCTGAACCAAAGAAACCAAAATTGGACCAAAATGTCGACTACGGTCAAATGATGCAACTCAAGACGGTCGCAACGCCAATTCAATTACATAGACAATGCTAAGTAAACGCAAGACCACATTAAAAATTAAGCTCAATTTTAAATGGAGCTCGTACAATCAATAAAAAAAACAGTGTTTTCAGGGTTTTTACTCTAAAAAAATGTCCAAGCAATATACATAAATAAAATATAAATAATAATATATACACACATACAAACATACGTCTGTATGTGTGCGTATCACTAAAAATACTACTATGCAAAAGTTCTTCCTCGATGAATTCTATAGCATTTAAATAAGCAATAATCATCATGTCTTGGACAATAATAAAAATTCAAACAATAAAATGTGCCAATCAAATTCACGCTAGAATCAAAATGCTCAGTACGAAACATTACAACTTTCTTTAGTCTCTAAGCTTTTGAAAACTAAAAACCAAAGTTCGTCAATTAACACAAAACGTGAAATAGTTTCAAATGTATGTGTATATGTGTGTGAGTGTCTGTGTGTATATAAAATATAGTGTACATTTCTAACCAGTAAAACATATACGTAATACAATTTTAAAACACTCATTTGAGACGCGAATTTGGTACTTAAAAAAAAAATTTAATTTATAAACTCATCATGTTATTAATATATAATAATTATAGTGCCAAATAAGAATATTTTCCCCTTTGTATTTTTATATCCTGTTATTATAATTTTGTGAATATTAAAAAAAAAAAAAAAAAAAAAAAAAAAATACAAAGAAAAACATTATCAAGTCGATGCTCAAATTCTTTGACTTACATTTTACATATTGTAAACTAATATTTAGTTCCAGTCTTCCCTTCCCAAATAAAAATCCAAACTTCAAATGGTAGTGAATAGCTATATTATTGCTGTTAAATATTTATTCCTAAGTGAATGTAAATGAATACACATATATATTTAATATTTATTACCTTACGATTAAATCAATGATTTAAAATTATATCGAAGATGCCATTGGTTCACAAAAGTGTTTATACAGGCGCTTGTCTTCATGCATGTTTTTGAAGCGTTAGATAAAAAAAATAAATATATATATAAATAAATATGCGTCGCTTTTATATTATATATAATTCGTATAAAAATGTATATTTGAGATGTTAGTGATTAGGTAGTGGTATAGTATAAAAAGGTTTACTCTGCGCCTTTTTATTGCGCTACTTGAGGGTTTTTTTTAATGTTATTTGTTGCCAGTATTGATTTTTGTTATGTTTATTTACTTTGAAGGGAGCAATTTTACATCACTCCCTCTATCCCTCCCCCAAAAATGCCCTTTTTTTTCATCCGGTCCCAAGCGTTGCCGGTACATTCCATCATTTCCCCCACGTTCGAATTTTCCGGCTAAACATTGTGCGCCCACCAAAGGGTAATGATAATAATTAAAGGAAATAACGCTAAAAGAAATTGTTATAGTTATTTTAGATAAGAGTTATACGAGATTTAAAATTAAAATTATATTTAATGAATATAATTATCTTAAATTATTTAATAGAAAAAAAATATTTAAAATATTTTAGTACATTCTTAATATATTATTATGGTAAATTTTTAGTATAGGTCTAAGTTATTATGTGTTTAGAATGTTCGTTGTTGTTTTGGGCTCGAAAGTTAAAGGAAAAAGTTATTGTAATTTTTTTTTTCGTTTTTAGTTAATTTACTGGCTAACTAATTGTACATCAGTACATCTATACAATAAGTATATGTAACTAAATATGTTTGTAAAAAAAATAGTTATTTTTCGTTTCATTTAAACTATTTCTATTAAATGTATTATTTTATCGGTATTTTATCGAATCATTGTATACAATCAACAGTGTATAATTTATTGTACTATTTATTTAATTTAATTGTTGTGGTCTTTCAAAGAGGAAACGAATAAATAAAATATTAATTAATGGTTATTAACTGTGGTATTATATTATGTACATTTTATTTACGTACCTATAGCGCCTATTCAACTCCTGGCGTTCCTGTCAATAATCATTATATTATACAATGTAAGTACAACGTACATTTGAGTTCAAATAAAATTTGAACTTACTTTGAGCCTTCAAAATATATTATATAAAAGCAACAATGGCGTATATAGGGGGAAGACCCCCTAGACCAGGGCCCATACTGAAATTACTGGTTCAATTTAAACATTGAATAATGCATAATATTGTATATATTATACTAAATAACCATACCTTTAGTCATACCTAAGGTTTTTTAATAGTCGATATTATGAACTATGAAAGTTCGAATTTAAATTGTATACTTGCTGATAGATGCATAAGAGTTAGCTTAATATAAATTACGTCGAATGTACGTTATATTTTTTAGAAATTGATTTCCATTTATTGTTGTAGTGGCACTGTTTACAGGAATCGTTCAACACTTGGATGATTTAAAACGTTTTTGAAGAATCAACCAGGAAGTGTTAGATACTTAGATTATCTGATTATCAGGACTTAATCGCTGATGATTCATCGTAATATAACATTGGTGTAGATTAAATTGTCAGTGTTTTTGTTTTTTAATTAAAATTAATTTTACGTAATATTTAATAAATTATTGTATATTAATATAATAACAAATATTTGTAAAATAAAACTGCGCAATCTCTATTTCTATTGTTTAGTTTATAATTATAACCACTTGGTTCCCTGGAAAAAATGTCTATTTAAGGCCAATATAATACAAATAGTGCTATGCTTGACCAGTTGTAAATTGGCCCATACTGAAAATAATTCCTATACAATATATGCCACTGAAATGCAGAATATTGTATATAGCATTCAGTCTTATACTCTTATTATTATTTAATATAATAATAATTTAAAAAAATGTGACAAACGCGAAGATGGCACCACTGTTGTATTTTTATTTTAGTAATATAATATTATAATTAATAAATTATTTTCTCGTTGAACGGCTCATCAGCACACACCGAATACTTTC
This sequence comes from Sitobion miscanthi, assembly GCA_008086715.1. Classification (NCBI taxonomy): domain Eukaryota; kingdom Metazoa; phylum Arthropoda; class Insecta; order Hemiptera; family Aphididae; genus Sitobion; species Sitobion miscanthi. Next base: position 22,009,004 of record CM017800.1, read on the forward strand.
AAAGAAAAATCACGCAAATCGGTTGGGTGGAACTTCAGACAAGGCTGTCCAAAGAAATTGCCACGCGTTTTGACTATAGGTACATAGGTAATATCATTACTTTATACAGGCTAAACATCAATTTTACAGCGGTGCTTTCGAATTTATTAATAATACCTATATAACCCCCCCCCCCCAATAATTATTATATTAGTGAACAAAACCATAATTTTTTATCATTACGTGATAAGTCAATAAAATATACGAGATCTAAAAATCCTCTTTTTCAAATATTGTATAAGACAATAATGAGAAACGAATACTTTTAGAAAACGCATTTTTCGAGCTTATTGAGGAAAAATAGGCATATGATGAGTGTCATCACATATTGAACACACATTGAAAGCGGCGACTTTGTGTGATAATCCAGCCGAATATTCTGTAAGACGATCGTTTTATTAGTAGGGCGTGTACTATATGTCATGCGCATTTGTTCCACATTATGTACCATGGTTTTAACCATGCACGATAAGTATTTATAACTTAAATTAACTTAAATTGCTTGCAATATTATTAAAAATGTAAAGGGCACATGTAGTATGACTTAACTGATAATGTTTCGTTAAAAGTCTCAAAGGACCTATTGTGATAAAAATTAAATTATACGATTATACGATTATACGATATTGCAATTTGCAACCGAAGCTTAAACAATTATACTAGTATCTGATATCTTATATTGTTTAGCAAGTTATCCAAAGAATTTCACCGGAACACTACCATATTACACCCATTTTTAAAAATAATTATAATGAAATAGGTTCTCTTTATATGCTACGGAAAATATATAAAAACAATTCTAGACTTTTATGGAGCATCGCTATCGCCTAATTTTTTTTGTTTACTTATGACATAATACATAATATTGTTAGGAGAGATTTTTAACTAACATTGAATCATCAAACACTAATATTAGCAAAAAGTTATTTAATTGTTTTTTTTTTTTTTTTTAAAGATAATTAGCATTTTTTTCTTCAATCCCATACAATGCTCTCTATATTATCCTCCTTGATTCAGAATACACAAATTTAATTTAGTATTTTATTGTTTTTTAATGTAATTTCAATATATTTTTATTTAATTTTTTCACATTATAATATGTAATTGTTTTTTAAATTATTGGTAATTTTTCTAAAAAATTTTATTATTATTGGGGGAGTTTTTGTTATGGTTAGATTTACTGCGTAAAGTTGCTCACATGTCATACTACACAATATATATTTACTGATACATTTATGTGCCTATATGCTTATCAAATATTATTACTTATAAATTGTATCGAATAAATCCAATGATCTCGTTTTTTAATATAACGAGATTAAATTGACATTGACGTTAAACAGTACAAAGTAAAAAACAAATAAACAATTAAATACAAATATAGGTACTGCATCAAACTTTAGGTAAATGTACCTATTCAATATTAATTTTATATTTATTTCTTAATTTTGTAACTCATTCTAAATATTTATCGGTACACATACTACATAGGCATGCGCAGACCTCTGAGTCAGGTATGGCTAAATTCAATCTGATCACCCACCGCCTTGTATGGTCACACAAGAAAATAATAATTGACATTTTCACAACAAACTTTTAAGTGACCCTTTTGCTGGCGACTGTGGAAAATATGTAAACAATCAGTTTTCATTATTTCACACATACAAAATTCATCAATATTGATTTAAAATTTTAACCAAATATAATCTAATAAAACAATTTATTCGAAAACGTTCAAAATATAATATATAATATTAAAAATTGTCAATTAACATTTATATTTATTTATTATTATAAATTATTCGAGGGAAGATTGAATAATGTAGCTAAGTACCTGTGTGTTTACCAGAATGTAAAACACACTTGGGAATATCGAAAACGGAAAAAGATTGTATGCAAGGACTTTCTATATGAAGGAGAAGAAGAATAAGGAGTAATTGCTTGTTTAGAACAAATAACTAATATAAATACAACTAATTCGATAAAATATAGTTTGTGTTATATTTAAGTATTTACCAGCAAATCGTCCAATATTGGTATTCTACTTAAAATTAGGTCGTATTTCACTGAGTCGGACCATGCTTTATAAGCAACCGTTTTTGTTAAAACCACAGTTTTAGACACCATTGAAAACATTCATTTGCTAATTTTAATAATATTTTTTATTTAAAAAAACGGTAAACATTTATACCGATAGTTTTCTCACTTTTATTAATTTCAAAATAGGTGTATAAAATATATCTACGTAGTTGTATGTTTTTTATGAATATTTTACGGTCAACATATTATAAGGCCATAGAAGTGATGGATTGTTGAGGTCCGTGAACTTCACAAATTAATATCTTAATAATAATATTATTATATTATAATAATGAACAAAACTATTTAACTGCAGCTGTTGTAAGTGCATAATACTAATATAGTGTATTACATTTTTGATTGTGACCCGACATCAATATGGTTAATTTCTATTATCGATATCATAATATTATATAATAAGCATTATATAGGCTAGTTTCCTACGTGCTAAGATAATAGTTTATTATAGTTGTATCTTGTAATCATTTAACATAGTCAGTATTGAACGATAGTAACATGAGTATGTGTAATAATTATTTTATGTTCTTAATGTGACTCACGATAACAAAAATTTAAGGACGTACCAATATTAATATAATATGTACAATGTACACATAGATCGCAGATTTACATGCACTAATAAGTATCAAATTATGACATATGTATAATATGCAGTCAAAATCGTGAAAATTATCAAAAAATATGAAAGAAAAAAATGTTTAGTTAATAATAATTATAGGGCTCGTATTTATATGTATTTATAAAACAAAAGTATGTACCTATTTATACAACAAAAATATGTACATAAATATGTGCTAAAAAATTCAAAATATGTATTATCAAAAAAAAAAGAATAATCAATTGCTATGGATTTTTCAGAAGTGGTACCCACAATACAAAATGTGAATGTCACTTCGTAAATGTTCATTTGGATATTCAGAAACACATTTTATTGCTTTGCAAGTTTTAAACGATCGTACTTTTGACATTATCATTTATTGGTAATATATACGTAAAATATAACGAACAACGAGGCAACGAAAAACACACTACGATGTCACATTAAAAACTACGCACTCATCGCAGTGTTCGCTCGTTCGTGTTTAAAAATGTAATACAAAAAAGGTGGGTAAGTGGATGTCGCTCTACTGTACAGTAGGTCAAAAGAGGGTCACTGCAATGGACGGTGTTAAATTTGATTTCAATGCTATGATATCATTGTATAAGAAAAACGATTCTGAGCGAAAACGGTCCGTTAGCCTATGATATTACCAAGTATATTTGATGATATTATTGTAAATAAAGTAATTTATATATAACCTATTATAAGTGGAGCCTTGCTTTCAATTTTCAATCCTTAGCTATAAAAGTTGAACATTTTATAAATTTTTAACTACAAAATAATTATTAAATTATAAATTTGATAAATGTTGTCAAAATTTGAACTTTAAATGCTTATAAAAAAAATTGTGCCTATGTATTTTTAATATTTTTCAACTGCTATTAGAACGATATATCAGGAGCCTAATATTAAATCTCCACGCATTTTTACCCAACAAATGCTCTCTGTATCTGCCCTAACCGTGGCAGATACGAATATTATCACTTTACAGGATTCAGCTGGAACCATGAACTAAAAACAAGAATGGTGGTCCCTCTAATAATCTAGATGCGCAATAAGAAAGAATACACCGAGATACAACTAAATAGCGTTTAAAGTACCTACCTATAACTATTGATTATAAATACTAGTATTTATGCATAAACCTACATGGAATTTGCCATCCAAAAAAAAATCACATGGACGAAGCCGGGATATGGATATTCATTATTCGTGCATTCAGCAAGTTGTCGGTTTGCCGTGCATTGGCGCAAATAGGACTTTGCCCCCCCCCCCCCCAAATGTCGGTCAAGTCCCCCCAGTTGAAAATCTAGCAATTAGTACTAATTTTATATTCTGTAGTACTAAGCAACATGGCCTATGGGGAGGTGGGCATGAGTCCCCTCCAAAAAATTTAGTCAATTTGCGCCTGTGTTGCCGTGGGTAGCGGCGGTGGCGGCATTTGCTATTATATTTTGTTATTACAGTTCTAATTTTTTCGATGAAGACCACTGGGCACCGACACTATCGCATGATTCCGGTACCACAACAATAATTACTGACTTTACCTCTACCACCCGCCTACCATGTCGTGACCAGTCCAAATTATATTCTTCTTAGACCTTAGTCCATGGCTGGAACCTACCCGCACGATGCAGAGAAGACAAGGTGACACCACTTGTAATTAATATTCCGGTCGCAAATTTTCTCGGCAGTTTGGTAGTACAAAATATGTCTCGTGCAGATAGCGCCACCAGTCGCCCAAAGGCCGGTTTTTATAATATTGTGAATACATTGTTTTTAATGTAAAATATCAAAAAGTATAATAATATACATTTTTGTCGTTTTTGATACTATTGGGGAAACAGATTAACAAAACGCGCTCTGGTGGAAACAATTTGTACCTTCCAATTCGGGATGTATAGATATAGTTTTATTTTGGTTATTTTACTTTTTATAATAAATGATTTCTGGTATCGAAACTTTTTACGCTTATTTACGTATTTAAAAATTATGACTCACCTTTGATGCACGAAATAAAATAAGTGGTTTTTTTGTTTTCTACTTTTAACCTTTTTGTTATAAGTTTATAACTGGCATAGCCAGTTTTGCATCTTGGCACAAAACATTTGTTAGGCATTTTTTAACAAAATAAGAAAGTACATACGAAATGTTATTCACAATCTACAAACCATTAAGTGAGTCTTAAGACTTGTGTAAATACAAATAATTAGGTAGTATTATAATATTAAAAATTATAATATATTCTATTCTCTATTGTAGATATTATATTTTCTCTACATGCTTAATATTTAATTTTTTTTGTTATTATATATCATATAGGTATATTGTATACCTATATAAATATAATTATGATTTTTATTTGGGCGTACTTGGGTCAGTAGGTAGTAGTATATTTGAGCTTTTATTAACAATTTAAACTCGTGCCTTATACTTAATGTATGTAGATAGTACTAATTCCATTTTTGTACATATATGTGTCAATGAATAAATAAACATATAAATATCATGTAATAAATATGCGTTTTATTTAAATCAATAAATCTGTGCGATATGGCTACATACCATATAATATTATTACAATTTTTACACAATAATTGGTACATGGTTCCAAAACATTAGTTTATTTTAATAATCTATACAATATAACATATTATAATATATTATGTCGGCATGCGGACTATTGACATTTGAACAACAATTAATACATTTAAATAAAATGTAAATGTAAATCTCCATTATATACGACTCGTGTAAAAGTCGGCCTTCGAGCGAAGGGTAGCGTTCTCTGGTTTTAAATTCTGAACTACCAAAGTACCGCGATTTTTTGCGTCAATATTGTACCGTTGAAAGATACGGGAGTGGTGTCGCCTTACCGTGCTACCTGTATTACCAATTATTGTATATCAGGTAAAATTACACACAGGTGGAATTTACATTTTTTTTTTTGAATTTACATGAAAAAAGGAAAAAAAAGTCGTAATCAGTGGATTTACTAACAAACAGCAAACAATTGGCCTGGGACCAATTTACGGTAATAGTTTCAAAAGCCTTGACACGCCAATTTAAAATCGTTAAATCGCCCGATTGGCGGTAACCCGCCAAGATATTGTCATTGGACATTGTAAACAACGTAAACCTATAAACCGCCCAACTGACGGGCAACTCTAATGCAAGTCACAAAGCCGACGTCACGCGCACACATTTAAAAATTCTTATGATATGCGCGAAGACAACGCATGCGCATGCGCGTGCGAGTACTTGGACGAAAAACAATGCGGTCCGCCCCGTTGTTTATATTTCGTATCGGCGAGAAAACCATGACCGGACGTACATCAGGGGGGAGTGGGCCACCGCCATCCTAACTCGTGTGATATGCGTGGGCCGCCGTAAGAACTGACGGCCCGTTCTAGAGAAATTAAAAGATCGACGGCCGAACCATCGCTGGCTGACCGTCATTCGATTGAACGTACTCGGGCCAAGTAGGGTGTATAAATGATGTACGCGGCCGCACGGGCCCTGACCGAACCCGAACGGGACGGCCGTCTGAAAAGATGGGGCGCAGTGCGGCCGGCGTCGAGGGTCACGGGCCTGCTTCGGGTAACTTTCAGACGTCCCGGGGCGTGCGATCTCCGGACGGACGGCCGGCAGAGGTGTCCGCTCCGACGGCGTCACGCGCGACGGTCCGGACGCGATCGATGGCCGGTCGTCCGACAGCGAATCGTCGCGGATATTTCTGCCGGCTCGGCGTGCGGTGTCCCGCGTCCTCCGCTAGATGGCACCGGTCGTTCCGTGCGCGACGGTCGTCCGCAAACGATGTTATGACCAAAAAAAATGTCATTAATATCAGCACCACGGTTTAAGATCATTTGTTTCATATACATAATATTATAATTTAGAGTGGTTAGTACTTTGTGGTCGCACTATGACGTGTTGTCTCTGTCTCAGCGATCGGTGGCAGTGACGTGGCGAACTTCATTAACTTATGAGGCACAATAGTTAATTATATAAGTAATTATAAATACTTATATATAAATAATTACTTATTTACGTAAATGGTAACTATGAAAATGGTTGGCTGAGCCTCACTGTCATAGTGTGTACTCATTAAATTATTTACTATATTTGAAATGTTCCTAGTCTCCAGGATATGTACCGCCCTTAAAGCTGAGGCACGTGCCTCAAATAAAGTCCTTCGTCACGCCACTGTCCTCGAATATATTATATAAGAATCGTCGGTGTCGAATGATATGTGTAATAATGTTATTAACATAATACGTAAACTCTGGAACGTTTTAGCAAGTAGGTACGCCTGTATTACGTTATAATAATAAAATATATAGTTGGTACACCGTTGTTGATTATAATAATAGTTCTATCGATCAAAACACGTAAATTCAGAAAATATTTGTTCGACATATAATTACTTTATAATATTGGCGGTTACAAACATAAAGGCCTAAACTCAGAGTAACGTATTATACCCAAGGTCTAATGATTGCAAAACGAGATTTTTGGATAAGGGAATTCAATCTTTTACCGTGTGTTTTGCTGTGGATTAACAGTATCTCCATCCAACCAAAATGCTGGGAAATCCACTGAACAGGTTTAGACACAAAGCTGATCGGTGCACCAAGTATAATTAACATTCAATCCTAAAATAAACGTCCATACACTTATTTTATACCATAGCATTTAATAAGTTTTTAAATATTTTCGTTTATTATTTGACCAAAATTAGAGATACTGCTCATTACGCTCAGCGCGGCAGTATTATTGTTGTAATTTTTTCAAGTTTTTACTTTTTCCAATGACGACAAACGTTTTTAATTCCAATGCAGAATATAGCACGCGAGTACTTGGGGTTATTACATAAAAATCAAATTTTGGACACGAGTGTTTTATAAGTCATTAGTTTGGTTATTAAATCTTGCGGGGTACTCATAGCCCTGTCACTCCACACCGCTCGCGTGTCAAAACTTTAAACACTTATCGACAACTCGTCCGGAATCTGAATTTTCGAAACTATTATATTATAATATTATAATTATCAAAATCTTCCCGTTTCGTTTTGCTTTGAAATATCGAATCAAACATGTACCTACGCTGTCATCCGAAAAAGCGAAGGAAAAAACTTTAAAAAAAAATATAACGATTAAAAATAGGATATTTTTTTTCGAAAATGGTCTTTTGTAACGTCCTAAAATTATGTATAACAGAAAAATAGTTTCAAAAACGTTAAATTTTTTTTTTCAATAACGAGTGTTTTTCAATAAAATAATCACCACCTGTATGCGATATATAATATTATTATGCCTGGGAATCGAGCAGGCGCCATTAACTATACTGTTAGAGTGAATTTAATGAGTACGCGACGTCTTGACGTCTCAAAACCGTAATACCGTTAGGGTGTATAGCTGACCATCGTGTAAGGTACTTAATATGAGACATCGCGTTACAGACTTACAGCTATTATCTATAATATTACATCTAATAATAATATCGGTATTACGTGACTGCATAAAGATAACCGGTTACCTGGTATGGTGGTATCGTCGCAAGCTCGACAGCGATTCAACGACCTGTAGTGCACCGTTGCCGACGTATATAAACGGTTTGATTAATAGACAATCTTTGAACAGTGTGTCTGTGTGTAGGTACATTTGGTGTAGTAATAATATATCATAAGCCTTCTCTAAGTCGCTACGATATAACTAAATAGGGTAAGGACAGAGGGCGACTTACGTGGGTGCGGGGTAATAATTAATACTCCCGAGACCCACAAAACATTAATTTACTTTTTTCTTTTTTTTTCAAATATCGTTTGCGTTTGACGAATATCATATTTTTATTTTATTACGTAAGCATAATATAATATTGGAACGTATATATCATTATTTTGAAATTATTTACGAATTGGATTACAATTTACCCAAGTATATAATATATTTTCATCCCGGAAATAAAACCGTTTTATTAATGCGGCGGGTAGATTATACGACATGATTGAAAAAAAGTAGTTGCGTCACAGCAAATAATACCTACATCTAATAATATTGAAATATTATGTTTGATTATTATACATTATGCAACCGTAACTCATAGTATTATGTTTTATGACGTATTGTAGTTTATTTTTTAAAAAAATTAAGCCGTACTAAAACTAGGTAGATACCTACCTACATTTTTACTGAACCCAACCCGCAGTCATATTGTCAAAATATCCTCAGCTGTAGCGCACAAATTCCCACCGCCGTTCACGATAATAATAAGACCTCTTTTTCTGCGGATAAACCATAATTTCGTAAACGCAGTCGCCCCCCCCCCCCAACAACCACTCGAGACCACCGACACGGTTTGCTGCAGCAGACTACGAATTACGATAATATTATACATTTTATTAAGATCATTTCTGTATAATATTGTGCAGGTATGTGCGTGTATAATACACAGGATCGGGGGGGGGGGGGATCGTTTTCGGGATCGGGAAAAAAACTCGGCCGTTGTATTTTCGCAATAAAGTGCTTTCCTTATCGTCCTGTTCGTTCTTCGGGGTTCGTGGTCGCCGTGACCCGCAATCCGCAAACAAAAACGAGATTGCAGCAGGCCAAGATTACGGGGGGGGAACCCAATTTTCGATTAAATTGTCCGGTTTTAGGAGATCAATATTATACTTGCTGTATTTTTTTCCTCGGGAGATGCGACGATGGGCATTATCGACGGTGAGATCGACATTGCAACAACAATCAGGCGCGTAACGGGGATTTTTCAAAAGAGGTGTTTCGATTTAATATAATATTTAAACACAACTATATGGGTGGAGTCGTAACATCTAAAAGATTGCCTTCGTGCAAATAATAAGACTGTATTAAAGAAATGTACATTGACATTTTCACCTATACACGGATTCGTCCGAATATAATAAATAATAATAATATCAATATATTATCATATAAATAGTCGGAATACCCGACGTAGCTTATCTTGTAATATCAATCTCCATCTCCCAGTTCTACCTTAAAATCGTCTTAATAATATTTAATTGTTATTATTATATACTAACACCGAATGAAACATTCCTGGTTACAAATCGGCTACAATATAATATGCACTGTTATAATAATTCTCCTTTAATTAGAACCACGTGCAACATGTATAAATAATTTAGGTATACATTGATATTTTTATATGTAACTCTGTTGTGTCTTTTAATGACGTATACCTTATTGGTAATTCAATCTATATTGTATACCTCTCACAAAATATTCTATTCTGTGTAATATTATAATTTTATGTTTCCACATCACAACTGTATTGTAATTTATTGGGCTAGCCGGTTTAATCATAGCAAATAATAATAATATTATGTGGCGTATGTAATCAACATTTCTTTATTTTCGGTTATATTTTAAATTTGTACAGTCCATTTATCTCTAATAAATATACCACAGTTCGTGGTATATCGTTCTAAACAGGCGGCCGAGGACTGTAATATTACCATCATAGATTATGTTCTTATAATATTAAAATAAATAGTTTTTGACAGGATACAAGATACATTTTTTTTTTGACCGATTTTTCTTAAGATTTTTGGTGTATTGGTTGCTTATTAACAACAACATAATATCATGATTCATAGGTTTTCCTTGTAAAAGAAAATGTTTTACTATTGATTATGAATACTATAGTAATAGAAATAGACAATAGACAATAGTCAATAGTACTATAATTAGTACAATAGTAATATACTACTATAGTAATAACACTAATAACTAAAATCATAGTCAATGGTTTTACATGATATTTGAAAATTCGATCGCGGCCTTAGGTGGATGACGCTTTTCCTCGCCGGTCGCGGCGCGTATGAAGTATGAACTTAACCAACGCAAATTAAAAACCATGTTTTAATAAATTTATATGCCTATGCTAAAAACACGCGAGTACTATACGTCGCGCACACGATTTAAGATAGTATCACTATTTCGTATGGATATATTCTGTGATAGTGTGAACGGGCCCGAGTTTTTGTCGATACCGCCGCATAGAGTGGCTCTACCTGGCGGACGGACTGCGCGCACTCGGTTTGACGCGGCGCACGGCGGTCACTGCGTTGTTTTCGAGCGCTGATCGGTTATGTCGGCGACCGCTCAAGGATCACTGACTAATGGTTCTGTCTTCGGCCCTGAATGGTCCGGCGACGGTTCTGCATCGTTTGATGACCGTTCGGGATCGTCAGAAGACGACGCTTACGCTAAAGATCTATTAGGGCTATCGGCCGCCCGCCAGAAACGCTCACCACGGCGGTATTGTTTGCCGCCGTTAGAGCGCGCTGAACGCACGACCACTTTCCGATCGTCCACCGGCGTCCGGAAATTCGGTGGACGGACGCCGGCTAACGGCTTTCGTCGGCCACCGCGTCAGAAGGGTGGCCACCCGGAAGTCGAGGACGGCTGCGCGCGCTGCCCGCACGATGGTCGTACGGCGGATGAGCCGGCCACCGTGGACGCCGGCCGCCGGGCGTCTGCCCGTCAGCGATGTCTCTGGAACAGCATAAGAAGGTGCCGAACCGACGGAATCTTTAGCTTTGCGCAGTGGCGATATCGTAACCAATGAGGTCCATCCGAGGTGCGATTATTGCTAGTTGAAAACTTTAACCAATACCCCGCCATGTGGACATGAAACACTGTCCGCGTAGGCAATTTTTGTAGGCCCTAACGGGCTCATATCACTTGAATCACTTTACTAATAAAGCCTTCCTCGCACTTCGGCGAGGAATGGTTTTTGAGTTTAGGACTTGGTCGGATATTAGTTCCCACGCAGCACCTACTACCTACCTAGTCCGTGCTCGTTGACTTACGATAAATTTCAAATCCAGTACATTTTTATCTTTTTTCTATGACAGTAGTGTTTTCGCGCGAGTCGCTACGTTATTTTTGTAAAGTTTATTTAGTTACTACTTTACTAGCAATAAAAAAAAAGTTTAATCTATGCTTCAAGCATGTCCGTATAGTGAAATATAAGTATAATAATATAAAACGGTTCACGCTGCTTACAAGACATTAGGTATAATGTTCATTACCGTACTGCAATCTGCCACCTACGGGTTGTATTCAAGAAGCTTTAGCCACATGCCCACATATCGATTTAATTTAAACATAATTACAAAAAGTATTGGGTGATTGACGATTGCCAAAACTCATTGGATGTATATAATTTAATAAATATTAACTGCGTTGGTACAAATAAGTGACAACCGATGATCTATAGTGAATAAATTAAAATTTTGTTCAATATTGCCCACTGTTTGAACTTAAAAATGCTAATTTTAATACAGAAACAAAGAAAATTGTGTATTCATTTTATGTGGAACACCATAGTTGTTAAATGTTATCATGTTAAAATAAATAGATAAAAAAATATAAAAAGTAAAACTTCAAAAAATACAAATTTCAGAGATTATAGAATTATATAAAATATATTTAATTGTTTCAAAATATTTGACCATTACATTTTTAACTTGAATAAATCCGAACGTTTATAACTTTTTTTCAATTCAATACTAAATATTAATTGAGCCCATTGCTGATTCAGGTTATTACTTCTCAGTTATCAACAATCTTATTTGATTATTATTATTTGAACATGTTAATCAATTTAAGTTTTCTAGTGGAGCCTTGAACCAATTTTTCTATATCCCGAACATGAACCAAAACTATCATAGTTACTCTTAGTTCACGATCCCGAATAACGGTGAAGTATTAACTGATATTTAAACAAGACAATTAGTTCATAGCATATGAAACAATCAATTCAAAATTGAAGCATAAAAATACATGAACAATCCATTTTGATTTGATGGTAAAAAGTAAAAATTACATATAAATACTTTTTTTTACAAGTGTTGAATAGTAAAATACAATATAGAAGAATATTTTTCAAACTTTTTTTTATTATATTACAGTATTACACAAACTGTTATAGGTTTACAAGAAGTGTAAGTGAAAAGTGATTTCTATAACTTAACACAATTACAATGTAATTTAATACACATCTTATATTAGTAGATATCTAACTATTAAAATAGACTGTAATCAACTCCTAGCCTGTATGATGAAATATTATTTTGGAATGTGAATCTATTATAGTAGAAAAATTAATATTTTGTTATAATTTGGTATTTATTAATTTGAAAAAATGTTTAAAACATTGAAAAATGTAAAAATATAGTTATAGGTAATGAAGTTATGTTTGATTTAAGGTGTTTCATAGACATAAAATACAAAATACTTTCAGTATTACAAATATAATCCTTCAGGTGTGCCTTCTTTCTTACGGTATAAGACACTCTCTTTGGACTTCTTGAAATCTTCATTGGTTACTTTCATACGACGTTCGCGGAGAGCCATCAAACCAGCTTCAGTACAAATAGCCTAAAATATATTCAATTTATTAGTTTAATTCATCTTATAAATAATATATTAAAACTACAACTCTAAAAATGTTATTTTTATAGTTATCAGTTATCACTCAATAAAATATAATTTAAATGGTTTCTCTTAAGATTAATTTATTCATTTTACAGTGCAAATAATAATTTATAAAAGTACTAGTAAAACCAATAACTTATTTTATTGTTTTTCATTCAAGTTAAAAATATCAATGAATGATTATTAAAATTGTTTTGTTTATAATTTATATATTGAAAATGTACTAGATAAGAGGATGTCGAACCTGCATATTGTGTTTTCTCCATCTTACTAATGCTGAATAATGCATAATATATCAAAATATATGTCCAGCAGTTCCAATTTTGTGTTGTTAGTTTAAATATTAGAGTGCATTGACGACCGATCATCAAAATTAAATATAAGAGCATTATCTATGTTCTCTCGTTGGTTTTGTATAATATTTAATTTTTAAGTGAGTTAAGAGTATATAAAATATTTGAAAATACTCATAATTCACTTAATATTTAAAATATTGTAAAAACTAACTAGAGAACAAAGATAATGTTATTTCATTTAAGTTTCATAATAGGTTAATTCACTCTAATAAGCTAACAATACAAAATTGAAACTGTTGGATGAACATTTTGGTATATTATGTGTTAGTAAGACGGAGACAACATAATATTATGCGGGTATAACATCTTAAAATCTGTATTAATTATAATATATTACTGGATAAATATATCAAATACTATTATCTAACAGATATATATGTATTTATGTTATATTTTGTTATAATACAATATTACAATTTGTTATTATATTATAATGCTCTAGATTTGGGCAAACATTTCCCCCCACCACAGTCCATAGTCTTTAGGCAACAATCAGTCTGCACTCTACAAAGCACACACCTATCGGTAACAATTAAACTAAATGAAACAAAGATATGTTGTTTTTAATGCCAAATAATACATACAATATTGCGTTTGAATGACACCAACTAGCATATTGTTTCAAATATTGTTTAATTGTGCTTACATCAATAATTAAAATTATAAATTAAAAATAATTAAGTGTTTACTTTGATATCAGCGCCGGAAAGATCATCCTTGGCCATAATGAGCTCTTGGAGATTAACACCTTCAGCCAATGTCATTCTGGAAGTGTGTATATTAAATATACGACGTTTTGTTTTTTCGTCTGGTAAGGGGAACTCAATTTTACGATCAATACGACCTGGACGAATCAATGCTGGATCCAAAGTTTCAATACGATTTGTGGCCATAACCACCTGTAAAAAGGAATACAAAATCATAAACATTCTATAAGATATGAATAAGTAGATAACACAATAATTTACCTTAACATCACCTCTGGAATCAAACCCATCCAATTGATTAAGAAGTTCCAACATAGTACGCTGAATTTCACGCTCACCTCCAGAATTAGAGTCATAACGTTTAGTACCTACTGCATCTATTTCATCAATAAATACTATGGATGGTGCGTGTTCTTCAGCTACACGGAACAGTTCTCTTACCAATTTGGGACCATCTCCCTAAGAGTTAATTATAAATTAAAATAAGTTAGTTTAAGTATACATTGATATAAGAATATACAAGTGAATGTTTGTATAACTTACCAAATACTTCTGGATAAGTTCAGATCCAACAACTCGTAAGAATGTTGCCGAGGTCTGGTTGGCAACAGCTTTAGCCAAAAGGGTTTTACCTGTTCCTGGAGGTCCATACAGAATAACTCCTTTAGGTGGTTTAATACCCATTTCTTCATAATATTCAGGATGAGTTAAGGGAAGTTCAACAGATTCTTTAATTTCTTGGATCTGTTGATCTAAACCACCAATATCACCATAAGTTTCTTGTGGTGCTTTTTCCAATTTCATCACAGTTACCATAGGATCTGTATCATCTGATAGTACTCCAACCACTGCATGGACCTACAAACAAAAAAAATAATTAAAACATTTCATTACTTCTAATTTTAATGTATTTGGATATTTATTTACTTTGTGGTTAAGTAATACTGAGCACCCGGGTTCCAACTGATCTTTGTCGACAAATGACAAAATGCTAACATAATGTTCACTTCCAACAGATGTTGAAACTATTGCATGATTATCATCAATAATCTCTTCCAATGTACCAACAGACATTGGGCTTCCACGTAGATCATCTACTCTTGAACGTTCTTCCTGTTAATAAGATACAAGTTGCAACGAGGCAATTAGAGTATTATACAGGTAATTATAATTTATAATTCTAACATACTTTTTTTTTACACATCTTCAATGTCGTAAGTATATTTATAAACACATATCTTATTAAATATAATATTACGTACCAAGGATCTACACTAAACTTTTTAATATTTCTAAAACCCTTAATTTAGCAAACTTTTTTTTAGTGCTTTATGCTGGGTTTTAATTTAGGTACTAAAATATTGATTCAGTGTTATTGTTGTTAATTTAAACTTTTCTTCATAAAAAACCATTCACCAATTAATACTTGAATACAGAACAAATAACTGTCCTGTATTTTAATATGATTTGTTGAAAAAAAAAAGTAGAATTATAAGTCAATTATTATTAATCCAAATTTAAGCTTAGATAAATAATTAAATATTCTAGAGAGTACCTATACCAAACTATAATAATTTATTTTAGTCAACTCGCAATATATGAATGAAACTAACATTCCCTTGAAAATCTAACAATCTAACGATAAATCACACGTATTTTGGTCCTCACGATATAACCCTTTTTTATAGCCAAAGCTCTCGTAATGTAACAAATTATCACAATTCTGGAACTTGCTATTACAAATTTTTAATGTTTATTAAGATACATATCTGCTGGTATATAATTCTAAGAAAAATATATAAAAACAATAAATGTTTGACAATTATATACAATAATATGCTCTAGTATATTATAGCTATTTATGTCAGGGGCGTAATTTTTTTGCCGTTAACATTTTGATCAAAGTATTGATAATAACCATTCATGTTTGCTAAAACGTATATCCCCCTCCCCCCAAACCAAATTCCTAATTACGCCACTGATTTATGTTCATGTCGATTAGTGTACAATGGCTCAATCAATATAATAAATAGCAAAGTCAGCTCCCTGTTTCGTCTTAAGTTATTTACAGAGACATGATATTTACAATATTTTGAATCAGGACAACATTATTGACCGAGTAAGCCTAAAATACACAAATAACAATAACAGATTTAAAAAAATCTTACTCTGTATAATGTCTATTATATTTAGGTGTGCGTAAATATTATTAAATGAAAATTATTATGTAGTGTGTTGATAAAATTTTGATAAATCTCGTTACAAATTTTGTTGGTTTAGGCTTTTGATATAACAAATTTCAATGTAACAAACTTTCAATATTCTAAACATTTTTCTTAGACCCTTGAAATTTGTTATATCGTGAATTGTTTGTAGCTAAATAATACATTTTTTAATGAATAAAAATTGGTTTTCCGAAAAATAATTACTTCATTCCTTTCTTCTTGGGGCTTAAGCCGTTCTTGGTTCAGTATAAATTCTTCTTCCATCATTAAATAATCCTTGACACGTTCCAATTTCAACAACTTCAAACGACATCTTGTATGTGGAGTAACTACAAATTTAATCACAGTTAATTTAAAATTAGTAAATTATTTGAATTCTGCACAATACATACTTAGTGGTAGTTTAGTAGCTGTGTCTGGACCCTTTGCACGCTTCCTTTTCTTTCCCACTCTTGTTGGGATTGGTGGTTCATACTTCTTCTTTTTGTCCTTGTCGTCTTTCTTTTCACCACCAGCACCACCACCAGCAGAATGACTTTGGCCCTAAATGACATAATGATTTTGTTTTAACATAATATAATATCAACGATAATCAATTAGTTATGTACTTATGTATTAATTATGAGAAACATTTCAATGACTTTTTTATACTTACCATTTCTATGGAATACTCAAGTGCACCTACAACAGTGTTGTCCTCAAGATACTAATACAAAGAACAAGTAAAATTATTTTCAAACTTTTCACTTCCCAGTTTCACTAGTATTTAATATTTATTTGAAGAAGTTTGAAAATTAAAATAATACAAAAAATATCAACAATAATGATTCTCAATTTTTGATTATCATTTCCCTTGTTGCCAAGTCTATCCAAAGCACGACTGTTCCAAAGAAACTTATTGCCGAGTCACAGCACGATCAGTGTGACCAGCTAAAGGGATTGAAATCGAGCGCTAAAATTATTTCAATCCACAGATTTTATATCTGTGTTTTAATCAAATTTTAGATTCTGAGCACGATTTAAGATAGTATGGTTGCCCATCGACTTGTGATAAGAAAGCCATTACAGTGAATCTTACTTTTTTTTACTATTGCAGCGCTCCATGTGAGCAAAATAGTGTCGTAAACTCGTAATTCTCGCGACTGTTTAAATCATACGGATACAACATATAACATATTAATGGTATCGGTGTAGTATGTGCCTTGATGACGCAAGTTTTTATAAATGTTATCCACTGATTGGAATCTAATCAAATAATTACAATAGTTTTAATACAAACAATATCCAAGAACACAAATAATAAAGTTAACAAAAATATTTAATAATAATTATATACTTTTTTGTGATATGTTGGTTAGATTTAAATTAGAGGTGGGTCGAACTAAAAAATATGGTCTCGAACCGAACTTTTTAATTGTATATCAAACCGAACCTTGGTATGTCGAACCGAACTCGAACCTAACCTTAGTATGTCGAACCGAACTTTTTAATCGTATATCGAACCGAACCTTAGTATTATAATTATTAACCCTTATTTTAAAATATCAATATGACAATTATAATATATTATAAGTAAATACTAAATACTTGATTTTTGTTGATACTTAATAAATTATAATAGTTATTTAAAGTTTAATGTTCAAAACTAAATTATTTATGTTTTCTGGTGTCAGCATTTTAGGCTGTAGCTTACTACTTATTTATTCTATATAGTATATAGTAGTATAATATAATACCAAACACAAATTTTTCTTTCACAGTGTTTAATTAATAATAAATAATAAGATATTAATTATAAAATAAAAGTCAATTAATAATTATTAAACAATATTATAAATTATTGTGTAAAAATACAAGATATTCCACTAAAAATGGAGACAGTCGTGTTCTTCTTGAGGATACTGTTAATCCACTCCCAGAAAACAGTCTTTTACTACAAACCGATGTACCTGGTATACCCAAAAATTTGAAAATCACTGATAGAAAGTGAAGAAATGTTTGATAATTTTCTTCCCACCACTTTAATGGATCTGCTGTTGGATCAATGTTCTTTAGCTTTAAGTAATTTTCTATCTAACAAATTAAAAAAAATAGTAAAAATATTAGAGTAAGAACTAACAACAATTAATAAACAATTATAATTATTTAATACCTATTTATTAATATTTTTTAATATATTATATTATAACTATACTATTATTAATAGAAATTTAAATATCATACTTCAATTGTTACTTCATTTATTGAAGTAGCTGTAGTAGATTCTTTTGATACTGAACGCTGATGAAGTATGTCCCAAAGTGAATAGTTTGAATTTTCAAGTTCTTTAGTTAATAACTCATCTGAAGTGCTTGGTTGTGAAAATATCTCATCATTGTATCTATATTTTTCTGCTTCTGATGTAATGTATGACTTTGCTTGTAATAGCTCATACTCATTTAACATAATTCCTTTAAATCTTGGATCTACCAACATAGCTATAATATAGATTTTATTTTCTTTATATACATCAAATCGTTTACACATGGATCTTAGTAAATTTTCTGTGAAGCATGTTCCAGGATTTTGTGTCATACTTGTCAAAAATAAATTTAATTTAGCCTCAATTGTATAAATGATTGGTAGTACCATAGATAATGTAGGTGTATCTTCTCGACTGAGTTCTTTCGTTGCTTCAAATACCGGCTTGAGAAGAATAACTTTCGATTATATTCCAATCTCTAGCAAACAATAACTGTCCTTTTTTAATTTTAGGTAAGTCAATTAAAATGGCATCTTTCTGCTCTAACATTCTTTGTAGCATCAAATATATACTATTCCATCGAGTGTTGACCATTTGAATAAGTTTATGTGGTGCTAAATTTAACCTTTTTTTGTGTTTCTGTTAATCGTTCAGATGCGATATTGCTATGATTGTAATGCGTTACAATTGCTTTACATCGTTTCAACAGGTCAGTCATGTTACTTTCTTTTACAGCATCATCAATTGCCAACTGAAGAGTATGTGCTGTACATGAAATGTGTTCAAAGGCACTGGATATATTTCTAGCATTATCAGTAACAAAAAAAATGGATATATTGGAGTTACTATTTTCAATTTCAATATTCCATTCTGCAATCATAGTTTTAATTTTATTATATATGGCATTACCTGTATGCTTTCCTGGAAAGTAGGAACAACCAAGAGTTTTATTTTTGAGTTTAAATTTGTTCGTTAGGTAATGGCAAGTTAGAGAAATGTAAGACTGTTGTGCTTGACTTGACCAAAGATCAAATGTAAAGAAATTGATTTTATATTTTCTAAATCCATTTTAATTTCAGTCATTAACAATTTTTTTTTGTTCGCATACAACTCTGGTATTAGTTTTTGAGATAGTAACTTACGACTTGGTAAAACATATCTATCCTCAGCAGCAGCTATCACCCTCTTAAATCCATAATCTTCTACAATTGAAATAGGTTGGTAATCCAAAGCAATCATTTCCACAATTCTTTCTGTAATCAACTTTGCTTTTTTATTATTAGCTGAAAATTTTTCAGATTTTGACATTGATTTCATGATATCTTGTTGTTGGGATGTATCTTTATTCTTTCTTTTTTTGTTATTTATTTCATTAGTATGTAATTCATTCTGATAATCTTGAAATTTTTTGGGATGTTGAGTTATTAAATGCCTTATCATTGTAGTTGTAGTTGAATTTGGTGTTTTTAAATTTTTGTTACAAAAATTACATTTGGATTGATCTTCAGATATTTTCTTAAAATAACTGTAAATTTGTCTTTTTTTTTCAATAGTTTGTTCAGTTTGCTGTTCAGATACTTCTCTTGGTTCATCTTCATCTTCCACAATACTGTTTAATTCAGAATTATTTGTTTGAATATATTTCAACATTGACCCACTTGCCATTCTAATACATAAAGCCATAAATAAGTAATTGGTAATTACTAATTAATAAATAATAGGTACAAACTACAAACATTCCTAGCAAGAAAATTTACCAGACAACTGCAAGGTTAATAATATTATTATATAATAAGAAATAAGATAAAAATTCAAATAAATTAATAGTTTAAATTAGAGATACATATTTGAATTTGAAAGCAACAACATAAAATTATAAATCATTGAATTCCAAAAATTATATTGTGGGAAAACACATTTAAAACTCCAAACTAAAATTTCAAGAATATGAAACAGAAAAAACTATTCAAAATATTTAGTTCATTTAAGAAGGATTTTTCGTATGGCACAAGCTTATCGATATTCAAGTCAATACAAAAAGTTCAACTAGAGTTACATTACTAAAAAAAAAATTTGAAGGAGGGTGTTGGCGCCCGCAGGCAAAAGCATTTTAGAAAACAAAAAAAAATTTAAATAAAATTCTATTGTGGGAAAATACATTACAAACTTAAAATTAAAATTTCAAGAATATTAAACAGAAAAAAACTATTCAAAATATTTAGTTCATTAAAGAAGGATTTTTCGTATGGCACAGCTTATCAATATCCAAGTCAATACAAAAAATTCAACTAGAGTTACATTACTAAAAAAAAAATTTGAAGGAGGGTGTTGGCGCCCGCAGGCAAAAGCATTTTAGAAAACAAAAAAAAATTTAAATAAAATTCTATTGTGGGAAAATACATTACAAACTTAAAATTAAAATTTCAAGAATATTAAACAGAAAAAACTATTCAAAATATTTAGTTCATTAAAGAAGGATTTTTCGTATGGCACCAGATCTCAATATTCAAGTCAATACAAAAAATTCAACTCGAGTTAAATTACTAAAAAAAATTTGAAGGAGGGTGTTGGCGCCCGCAGGCAAAAGCATTTTAGAAAACAAAAAAAAATTTAAATAAAATTCTATTGTGGGAAAATACATTACAAACTTAAAATTAAAATTTCAAGAATATTAAACAGAAAAAACTATTCAAAATATTTAGTTTATAAAAGAAGGATTTTTCGTATGGCACCAGCTTATCAATATTCAAGTCAATACAAAAAAGTTCAACTAGAGTTACATTACTAAAAAAAAATTTAAAGGAGAGTGTTGGCGCCCGCAGGCAAAAGCATTTTAGAAAACAAAAAAAAATTTAAATAAAATTATATTGTGGAAAAATACATTACAAACTTAAAATTAAAATTTCAAGAATATTAAATAGAAAAAACTATTCAAAATATTTAGTTCATTAAAGAAGGATTTTTCGTATGGCACCAGCTTATCAATATTCAAGTCAATACAAAAAGTTCAACTAGAGTTACATTACTAAAAAAAAATTTGAAGGAGGGTGTTGGCGCCCGCAGGCAAAAGCATTTTAGAAAACAAAAAAAAATTTAAATAAAATTCTATTGTGGGAAAATACATTACAAACTTAAAATTAAAATTTCAAGAATATTAAACAGAAAAAACTATTCAAAATATTTAGTTTATAAAAGAAGGATTTTTCGTATGGCACCAGCTTATCAATATTCAAGTCAATACAAAAAATTCAACTAGAGTTACTTACTAAAAAAAATTTGAAGGAGGGTGTTGGCGCCCGCAGGCAAAAGCATTTTAGAAAACAAAAAAAAATTTAAATAAAATTCTATTGTGGGAAAATACATTACAAACTTAAAATTAAAATTTCAAGAATATTAAACAGAAAAAACTATTCAAAATATTTAGTTCATTAAAGAAGGATTTTTCGTATGGCACAAGCTTATCGATATTCAAGTCAATACAAAAAGTTCAACTCGAGTTAAATTACTAAAAAAAAATTTGAAGGAGGGTGTTGGCGCCCGCAGGCAAAAGCATTTTAGAAAACACAAAAAAAAATTAAATATAATTATATTGTGGGAAAATACATTACAAACTTAAAATTAAAATTTCAAGAATATTAAATAGAAAAAACTATTCAAAATATTTAGTTCATTAAAGAAGGATTTTTCGTATGGCACCAGATTATCAATATTCAAGTCAATACAAAAAATTCAACTCAAGTTAAATTACTAAAAAAAAATTTGAAGGAGGGTGTTGGCGCCCGCAGGCAAAAGCATTTTAGAAAACAAAAAAAAATTTAAATAAAATTATATTGCGTGAAATACATTACAAACTTAAAATTAAAATTTCAAGAATATTAAACAGAAAAAACTATCCAATATTTAGTTCATTAAGAAGGATTTTCGTATGGCACCAGATTCTCAATATTCAAGTCAATACAAAAAATTCAACTAGGGTTAAATTACTAAAAAAAAATTTGAAGGAGGGTGTTGGCGCCCGCAGGCAAAAGCGTTTTAGAAAACAAAAAAAATTTAAATAAAATTCTTTTGGGGAAACACATTACAAACTTCAAACTAAAATTTCAAGAATATTAAACAGAAAAAACTATTCAAAATATTTAGTTCATTCAAGAAGGATTTTTCGTATGGCACCAGTTTATCAATATTCAAGTAAATACAAAAAATTCAACTAGAGTTACATTACTAAAAAAAAAAATTAAAAAAAAATTTAAATGGCACCGTCTTGGCAGTGTTTAAAAAATCTATATATAATGATCAATAGGAATTAAATTACAGTAATAAAAATTTTGGAGGGGAGCATGGAATCCTGTAGGCAAATAACATCATAAAGCAAACACAAATTAGATAATATTAATCATTTAGTATTCTCTCAAATTTAACAAATTTTGAATAGATTCATATTAAAAATCAATTGAACCTAACCTAACGTGGGAACCCACTGGCAAACGCATTTTAAGAAGCAAATGAAAAATTAAAAAAAAAAAGTTAAATTGCACCACCAGGTTGTAAATGTTTTAAAAAAAGATAAATATAATAAAATCAAAAAAGTTAAATATATAAAAAAATAATTTGAATGGGGAACGTGAGAGAACCTAACCAACCTACTTTCAATTTATATAGTAAGTACACAGGTACTAAGTGTACTCCCAGGTATAGCCAGTTAATGTTGAAAAATATTTATACAAAATAATCTACTAGAGTTTAATGAATTGAAAAAAAAATTGTTCGAGAAACCTTGATAAAATAACACTAAACAAAAGAATCCGCTGGAAGCTAAATATTACAATACATATTAACTACAATCCAAAACCTAGGTATTGTTTACATTATATTAATACGAACAGTTATTATGATCAGAAGGGTATCACCATAATATATGTTTTAGAAAATGTATAAAAATGAATGTAATTTATTAAAGATGCAAAAAAATTATATGAGAAAAGGGTCCTGCACAGACTCTACTATGTGATTGTAATTTATGAAGAATATAAAATAATGTTTAATTTAAAATAATATTTTGTTTGTCTGGATTTACAGTCAATATTAAATTACAAACTATAAAGTCTAAATGCAATTAAAACATAGTCAGATATCTGTTATAGTCTTTGTAAATATGTGCGGAAAAAAATTGGATTTAGTAAGATGTAAAAAAATTTGGGAAGAAAACCTTGAGAATTCTTCGATGATAGGATATTAAAATACAAAACTATATTTTAAATTAAAACTATTGATTTTATACATTTTCTATTTACAAAAACCCATATTTATTGAAAATCTCATAAAATCCTAATAAAATAATATTTTGTTATATTTTATAAATCGTTATGGTAAAAACACCATTAATTAATGTTGGCTGTATTTAATTTTTTAATAACTATACTGGTACAACTCTAGCTGACAGTCTTTAAGACCGTGTTAAAACTATGATAATTAGTTAACGTCTAATTTCCTGTCCTATCATAACCTAACCTAACCTAACCAAATTAATAATTTTAAATATTTTCTTTCATTGTTATGTTACAATATCGAATACCTTGATAGTTAGTAAGAAAAGATCATCGCAAAGCTCACGACCAGTGATAATAGTCGTCTATCATCACCGTAGCTTCAACTAACATAGGTTTACCTAACTAACCTTCTTATGACTTATTAGGACACTTTGAATAAAAAGATCCTGAGTTGCAGGTTGCCGAACTTAAGTGTTTGATTATCAAGTTGAACCTTTGATTTTTGTTGTACACCTTAATTCATCAGTGTCCACAATATTTCATTCATCCACCCATCCCCCACACTCTGATATTAAACACCCAGCCACCTTCATATTCTCTATGCAAAAAGTTATTTAATACAAATTTGTAAATCAATGCACAGTCTCTCTATTGTATTAATATTTGTGATTTCATTAATTTTAAATATTTTGTATATGTAGATTGGGCAAAACATAAGACAATATCATTTATATTATATATGATATAAGTACCTTCTATATTTGAAATAATCGTTTTTTTCGGTACTTTATTGGTGGACGGCACTTTTACTACAGTCCCTCAACCTACTGAGGCAACCTTGAGGCATTTCCTTTTAAGAAATTAATTTAATCCTCAAACATAACACATAATTTGAGAGTTTGTAACTAATACAATCATAATATAATATGAGTCTAGTACATTTCTTAATATTTTTTTATAATATTTACAGTTAGTGAATTATTAAGTTTGTATTCCTAATATTGTTCGAACACGGACGCGTTTTCGCGCCACCGCAGTTTCGGCATACGCCCTCAAAGCTGCGCTTCGGAAGCCGAAGCTCTCGAGGTGGCTTAACCGCTCCCCGGCCGTCCTCGACCGGGGAAGACCTCACTATATAATTTTATAATTTTTTTTTTTTGTATTATTATTCTGTACTTGGTATTATTAGTTATAACTATATATTTGTTTTGTATTCATCAATATTTATTACATGTACCATATTATGTTCATTGATTTGTTTTTTCAATTATAATCTATTAGTGTATTGCTATGCACTTGTTCATGTAATATTATGAGGACAGGTGATGACATTTTGGCGTATGTATACAGATTAGCACCCTGCAGCATTGCTGCTTTGTATTGTGTTTCACATATGTTTATTGTTAACATGTGTTCTTACACTGATTTATATTATGTATTACTATTTGGTCATCATTCATTATTCGTACCATTACGTATTGGTTTTTTTCAAATATTTTGTTTTCTATCGTTTAAAAAAAAAAAAAAATGTACACCACAGGTAAGGCGCATATGTGACCAGCAGCTATCGATTTCATTCATCCATCTACTTCGGACTTTCATCCCCTGTTACGTCATGCGTCCGGTTCTACGTCACTGCATGTGAGGCAGAGCCTCACGGGGGGAGTATGTTCAAACATATAGACGCGTTTTCGCGCAACCGCAGTTTCGGCATACGCCCTCAAAGCTGCGCTTCGGAAGCCGAAGCTCTCGAGGTGGCTTAACCGCTCCCCGGCCGTCCTCGACCGGGGAAGACCTCACTATATAATTTTATTATTTTTTTTTTGTATTATTATTCTGTACTTGGTATTATTAGTTATAACTATATATTTGTTTTGTATTCATCAATTTTTTATTACATGTACCATATTATGTTCATTGATTTGTTTTTTCAATTATAATCTATTAGTGTATTGCTATGCACTTGTTCATGTAATATTATGAGGACAGGTGATCGTGATCCCTGATGTGTGACCTCCCCAACTTTCTGTCGTCGTGTATCGCGTGTATTGTTGAAATAGGCGTAACTAGAGGGGGTGGGCTTGGGGGACTTCAGCCCCCTCAGAATTTCTTATAGTCCCTCCAAATTTTTTGGGTAAATGTATGTCAGTATGTGCCTAAAAACATTTTAGTATTAACTTTATTTTTTCCCGCAATGTCAAAAAATATAATGTAGGTATCATAAAAACGAATATACCAATACAAACAATAAATAATTATCTAATAAAAATAAAATGTATATAATATTGTGTTTATAAGGTTTTATTATAATATATTATATTATTATGGCTAGACACTTAATAGTTATATCAATAACTCTATCTAAGACCTGTATTTATGATTTGTTTTTAGAACAGTGGATTTACCTTATACATTTAAATCTATTTTTAAACATAGGTACATTATTGAATGGACTCGTGTGTGATTATTTTGTTTTAGATTCTGTCTAACTCTAGATAACGTCGATAACATAGATATTGTATTTATAAAGTTATAAAAATCAGGGAGAAATGATTTGTACATATTATTATTTTATAATGATTAACGAATAGTAGACAGTTGTAGTCAGAGTTGGCGGTACTGAAATAAAATAACGCAGAGTTCGGAATTAATATAACTAGCAAACCGAGTACAATTATTCTTTATTACTAAAGATTTGAACGAATTGTTCGAATTTACGAAATTAATTTAGTAGTTATAATTTCTTATTAAAAAGACAATAAATATAAAAATAAAGAAAACTTACAACTTAAAAATGGATTCTCAAGTGGATGATTTAGGAGATTTGATTTCGGGTCCATGCCAGCCCTTACTTAAGGTAATGTTTTAAATAAATAGTTAAAAGGTCATTAGGTAATATTATCATGACAAAATAAAATAATTAATTAAATAATTTATGCATGATTATAAATTAATATTATATTTTTTTAATATTATCACTCATTAGGATTATCCAAAATCAATATTTGGTAAATAGAATAGATCATTTTCGTCCAATTTTTTTAAGTTATATACTTGGTTGGAATACAGTGTCAAACA
Source organism: Sitobion miscanthi (assembly GCA_008086715.1). Lineage (NCBI taxonomy): Eukaryota > Metazoa > Arthropoda > Insecta > Hemiptera > Aphididae > Sitobion > Sitobion miscanthi. The sequence goes on from CM017800.1 coordinate 22,036,106, forward strand.
AGATGCTGTATATTGCTTTTGCTGTCGATTATTTGGAAAAAACAATGAAACTATTTTATTATAAATATTTTACTTAGGTATAGACTATTATCTATTGTGTATATTTTATTTACTGTTATTAACTGAATATAAAGTTATAATTTATGTTTAAAAATGTCAGAATAAAGAAGTATACTGTATATACAAACAATTTTTAATTTAAAATATTATTATTAATTATTACATTAGCCATTAAGTATAAATGGTATAATATATATTTTATAGTTTATGTAATTCAGGTAAAACAAAGAATTTTTATGCATTATTAATTATTCTAAATTTAAAGTTTTTTTAGATAATTCATACAAATTAAAACTTATATTTGTGTGGGCCGTGGGGGCAATTATGTTTCCACAGGTACCTCAAAACTTTTGGGACTCCAGCCCCCCCCCCCCTATTATAAAGGGCTAGTTACGCCTATGATTGTTGATATTATCATCAACGAATTGATTACGTGCACTTATAATTGTGACCGCATGTTGCGCGCTGTGGATCATATTATGCACCGTACGACTGCAGCTTTTAGTTTGCGTAATTGTGACCCGTTGGTCCTTGTTGTAGGTTGTGTAGCATGGGTATCGTATGTACCTCCAAACAATTCGTTTCCATATGTAGTTTTCGACGGAGGTGGTCGACCGCGACGCCCTGTCACGTCCATTCGCGAACGTACCATGTACCATGTAGCGTCGGTCTTGTGTGTTTCACGGCACCTTGGTCGTCAATCGCACTCGTTGTTGTGTCCCGCTTCATTGTATTTTGCACTTCGATTCGTTCCACGTCTGAGGGACCTGGGATAGGCCCAATACCAAGGTATGCAGTGCGGCAAATAATTGTCCACCGGAAAGAAATGAGTGGCATAATATTATGTCCACGGTGGCTTTATTACCACCTGACCAGTGCCGTGCCGCCACTAATATTGTGTGCCACCGCCAACCAGTGTATGTCGCCGTAGGCGATTAGGAACACACCGGCCATCGCCAACGACACCGGACCAGGTTTTACATATATTTTGTATTGTCACACTTAATTGTATTATTATGTTATTCCGCCGATTGTTTTAATATAATAATATATTGTTTATATTTTGGTGTCTCGAACAAAGCAAATTACATACAGGCATTTATTATTTGCAATTATATATTTTTTGGGTAACTCTTTCCGCTCCTGTTCCCAGCACAATCGCGAGTCGTTGCCGACAATCGCCAACTTCGTAGGATCGGTACAGGCGCAAACCATTATAATATATGTTATGATATTTATGGACGGCACTTGCACCATGGCCCCTCGATATGGTAATTTGGCGATCCGGCGCATCTCTTTGAGATAAATGATTAAATACTTAATCAAGTCTTCCAATTTACTAAACATTTATATTTTGTAGATAATTTGGGATAATTTGAAGAAAAATTTGAAATTGAAGAGAGACTGTGTGAAATAACAAAATATGTAGTGTGAAATGTACATTTGAACATTTATTACAATATACGTATATTATACATAGATGTCAAGTATGATTTTTTTTTTTGATAGTTACCTACCTACAACAATAAAGACACTTTATTTTTATATTTTGAAGCAATATATGTTTTGGACTATTTAGATCTATATAAACTAAATTTCAGTCCCGTAGTTTAGTATTTAAAGTTTGTATGATCAGAGTCGTGGAACCAAATATTTTCAGACTCTACTAGAATGTTGTAGTTAAATTAAACTATAATAGATAATGGGTATGTGGAATAACATTATCTAAACTTCTACGATAATTTGTTATGAATATAATATTATAACTATATATAGCTCAAATTTAGCACTTTTACGGTACTTAATACATTTCCCTAATATTTAACAAATTATGGAGCTAAAATATATAAATACCTATATTATGTTACGGTCCATAGTTCATAGTTTTGTTTCATTTATAATAATAATGCTTTTTAAAATACTTTTTCATAAATTAATATTTATTACAGTTGGCTTTTATGATTTGTTTGAACTATTAGTACGTATTTTTTTGGGAGATTCCTATTATTACACCATTACCAATATGCGTCTCACTGTACCCCGGTTTCCACTACAGATAAATCATTACTTATTACCAGGGCTGTGAATTAAATGCATTTACATGCTTTTTTGCTACACCGTGACCATATAAAAAATGGATTCGGCCAAAATCTTATTTTACATATTATTTTTTTGGGTTAGTTCATATATAATTGCATGTTTTCATAATTTCTTCGTATTTATGCTTATTTTCTTAAAATGTTTTTATATATTTCGGTTCATCCGTTAGAAAAATAAATAGGTACCTACCTACCAAGTGTGTAAATAAAGAATTTTTTTTTTGTAAACCAATTTGAATTATTATTTATTAATTTAAAAATTTTTAATAAGAACGTTTTCATTCAGTATTTTTTTGAATTTTAAGTGCATATTTTTGAATATTTCAGTGCATATATATTTTCTGTTTTTAGTGCATACATGCAGGCAAATATTTAACACTTTTTCATTGCATTAAATTCACAGCCCTGCTAATTACTTTTACTTCCAATCATAATACCTACCACAGTTAATGTGTTGTCAAAATGTCAACTTGTCAACAATCAACTGCTTGTTCAACTTGATAACACTTAAGAGGATGTCTGATTTTTAGCGCACCATTTATTTCTCTCTCTGACCCACACGCAATCATTTTAGTGTTTTCTTAATCGCACATTTGGTATGCTACGCGTGGGTCAAAGATGGAAAACAAATAGTGCGCTGACATCCCAACCAGCAAATGATCTTTTTATTCTATCCTATAAGTCGAGGTTGTAAACCTATACCAACCGGTAACGGTATAGTTTCAGCCATGGAGTCAAATGGCCTTTGCAATTCATGATCCTTTCCTACGTATTCGGAATTGTTAACATAACTATTCTACCTTTACACATTTTCTTCCCCCGTCTCTCGCAGCTATATATAGGTTCAGCCACTCTCATTCCACACCACCATATGATCGGTATTCTGTCTATCCATCTCTTCTTCAGCTAATCTTCTCGCCCCTCATTTCCCCCCTAAATTAACTTCTATAGCCACTCTCACTATCTCTTATCATACAGTGACCGAACCACCTAAACCTATTCTCTCTTGTTTTCACTACAATATGTACACCCTAAATTACCCTTAATTAATTAATTTCTTATTCTATCCTCTTTTGTACCTTAATACCTAACTTTATATTCTCATATCTGCTACTCACACTCCACTTACCTACCCTCCTAACCTTACAATTATTTTTCGTCTTTCCCTTTCATACACTAAATATTCTGAAAGCATGTTAAACTCTTTCCTTATCTTCGCCATATCACACACTTCCTATTCACTCAGTCTCTAGTTACCTATATAAGTCATCGTACTTGATTATAGGTGAAAATATTTAAATATCATTGAGCGAATTCCCTACGCAAAAGAATTACTTAAAAAAATATCATACCTGACCAATTTTCTAATTTTATCACAACTTTATTGATAGCCAGAATAGAGTTATACCAGTATAGGTAATTACAATAAATATAATTGAAAAGTTGCGGGCAATACATCTCCTGATCGATTAACAATAATAAAAAAAATCTACCGAAAATAAGAAATATAACCCATGCGTTGTAGATATTATATAAACCTACCAATAAATAATATTGATTTTTTATTATAGGTACAGAGTTTTATATTTTAGATTCTTAGTGGAACATGATGTGTTTTTAATTTTTTTTTATTTTTTTTTTTGTGTCTGTGTACACGATAAGTAGTCGAAATAATGTTCGATTTTCAACTTCAGTATCTTTTTCGATTGGAAAGTGAATATCGTTGGTGCATTGAGGAGGTCATAATTTAAAATTCCCTGTAATTTTCAAAGCGCCCAAAAAAACAAGAAAAATAAGAAAAAAAGGGACTTTTTACGCAAAATCGATTTTTCACAAATTGAATTTGGTTTTTGTTGTAACTTTAAAAAAATGACCGTAGATACATGAAATTTCACTGGTGTTTATATTTTTATTTTCTATACACGATAAAATTTTGAAAATAATTTGACTCTTTTTGAGCTGTTTACGGACATTGCCAGTTTTCAATTTTTTTAGTTTTTTTTCTATAAATATCAATAAAATTTATCTGTTGAGTAAAAAAGCTTGAAAATTTAATAGAAGGCTCCTAGGTTATTGTTTCAAAGCAGATGAAAAAATTAAAATCCTTAGTCACAGTTTTTATTTATAAGCATTTAAAGTTCAAATCTTGATAAAATACGGAAAAATCACGAAAATTAGCAAATTATTTTGAGTTGAGAATTCATAAAAATTTTTCTTTTTAAATCTAAGATTTGAAAATGTAATACAATATTACCCATAAGTTTGTCTACCTTTATCAAAAAAAAAAATGTCTACAAGCATATCAAATTAAATTTTTATGAGCGTTTGAAATTCATATTTTTACAATATTTGATATTCACTTGATTTCTCATGTAACGATTTTCTTATTTTATTGTAATTAAAAAACGAATGACTATAGATACTTGAAAATTTCACTGAATGTTTATATTAGCATTTTCTATATACCATACGATTTTGAAAACTTTGAAAACTTGGGTAAAAAAGCGTGAAAATTTAATGCAAGGCTCCTGATATATTGTTACAATAGCAGTTGAAAAATATTAAAAATACATAGGCACAATTTTTTTTTTGTAGGATTTTAAGTTCGAATTTCAACAAATTTATAAAATTTATAATTTAATAATTATTTTGTACTTAAAAATTTATAAAATGTTCAACTTTTATAGCTAAGGATTGAAAATTGATAACAAGGCTCCACGTAAATAGGTTATATATAAATTACTTTATGCACAATAATATCATCAAATATACTTAGTAACATCATAGTCTGACTGACCGTTTTCGCTCAGAATCGTTTTTCTTATACAATGATATTATATCATTGAATTCAAATTTAACACCATCCATTACAGTGACCCACTTGTAACCTACTGTACAGCAGAGCGACATCCACTTACCCACCTTTTTAAATGTTGTATTCAAGGATTTATTAGTTTTATACCTAACGAAAATTAAATTTATTCACAAGTCAGTTATCAACTAGAACTCGACTACCGGCAAAATATTGTGCTCTTTGATGTTTTTTTAATTTTTATTTTAATAGTTTATACACGGATTTATTACTATTACTAATTATAGTAGGTGTAGTTAAATTCAATAATTTACAAATATTATACCAATTAACTAAATAAAAACTTTTGAAGCATTGTGTTAAAGTAACAAGAGATAAATAGGATTACAATGCATTACAATTATGTAATGTACCTTTATGTGAAAATAAACAAAAATTAAAATAATCGTAACACCCATTTCATGTTTTACACTATTAAAATAGATACACGAGTATATAATTATATTAGGTATTCATAAGCGTCCACATGGGTGGTCAGGATAGACAGTTGACAGTTGACTATAGGTACTCCTTGAAAACTTTTGTATTTTAGGTGTGCAGCAGTATACGTAGGTGCCAATGATATAGATATTAAGTGGAAAAATAAAAGTTACGTATGTTAAGTGACATACCCTCAATGCTTAAATTAAACTTCAGGTTTGGGAAAAAAATGTACCAGTAATAAATGGTTATGGTATTAAATATTTCAGCATACCTATACCATCATATAATATTATAATCTAAAATAATAATTATGGTAAAATACTAAATTGGTGTAAATATTAATAAAATTGGGTGTAAATAATGTATGCAAAATATAAAGATTAATAACATATATTGTTTATAAATACTTCGCGCAACCTAAGATGTTACCCGGGAATAGTATAGGCAAATAAGGTACCTATTAACCGGTCGTGGTAAAACGAAGACAGCGTTGGATTGTTCGAACTGGCGTAAATTTATTATTTATTATACTTGCGCCTTTGGTAGGGTAGTAACGTATACGTCTTCTAACTACCGATTAACAGATTTTTCGTGACAATAAAATATTTAATTCAATTCTAAAAATTAATTTAAGTCCCAAAATAATATGAAAAACAAACTTACGCGTAAACCATCGACTCTTCCGGTGAAACCTAGCTGTACTGCATCACACGCTGCCCGCCGCAGAAACAGTTTCTTCATCCGTCTACATCTCGCTCCCGAATTGAAACTAGAAAGTATGGAAATATTTTATGAAATAACCTAAACGTTACAAAATGTGGGACGTTCGTGTTATTTTTATAATATTATACTGCTTAACGACTGTCCGTCAATTGTTGGCTTATTTTATTTTTTTTGTTCACTGCAATAATTATTAGAATAGTGAATAGTCTCCGCCGAATGTCGACAATTGCGATTGCCACAGATGACATAAATATATTATAATATGATAAATACATGGAACTTATCCTCAGTATATACAGGTTGTCCAACAGATCTGACAAATCCATAATACTTTTGCTATATACAAACTTTTAAAGTTTTTTTTTTTATATAATTTATTGTCACTCGCGCTACACGTCTAATATACAAAAAATATTTTTATATTTTATTACTGAAAATAAATTTAAAATTTGATTTAAATTTGTTTAGATAAATTCAAAATAGCCAATTTTTGAATCTGATTATAATAACAATTCTTATGCTAAAAAATGTATATAAGTCAATAGTTTCATTTTTTAGAATTTTTTTTTAATGTTTTTAATTTGGTTATTAAATTATTTTGAACGTAATAACTTTTTTAAAAATAATCTTTTTGGGAATTTGCTGACATTAGTATATTTCTTAAATTATTTACTTATCACATAATATTAACAATTTTTGTCATCCTTTTAAGTAGCATAATTTTTTTTTTTTGTCATTCTTTCTGTTTACATTCCTATATAATATGGTCTATTGATAAATATCATATATTCTTTACAGAAAATTTTGCGATCTATAATATATTCTGGTTTTCTTTTTTAGGGGGGTTTGTTCTGAAAGTGAATCGATGAAAAAAAATTGAATAAGATAAAAAATGCATGTTTTTATGGTTTTGAATATAAATGCTCTGAGATGATCGGTATGAATTCGTGGGAATCTAAAGTACTAGAAAACTAAGATGAGCGTTTTGAATGAACTAAATTAAAAATTTATTTTCACCAACAATCGCTTAAAAATAAGTTTAATTCAATAATGAGATGAACCTTATTGAATTCATTTAAATTTTCCAGATCAAGCCCCTTTGGTCGCATGCCAATTTCAACAACCATATACTAGACGTCAGTTTATAGACATCTATATAATGCATTCCTCCTGACGGTGGCCCTAGACACGTTAGGGAAATTTTTATTTCTTTAGTAATTAATTACGATACGAATTATAAGTTACGTAGGTATCCTGTCCATACTCGATTACCGGAATTTAAATTAAAGAATGTAATATACCTAGGAAAACCTACTATCTATTATAAACAGAAACTTAACCTAGGTACCAATAATATCACAATATCAAATAGTGAAGTGTGAAAATTTGAAGAAAATGTCCTATAGGTATACCCCTTAAAACCCTCCAAAAAAAAAAATGCGTTTGAGGTTTCTCTAAAAACCTAAATGTTAATGACCGTAACCCGTATGGATAGAACATTTATGTTTCACATAAGAACATGTTTAAACTATGTGCCAGAACACATAAATTTCAACTATGCATAATACGGACCTAATAGTGGTGGATCTATTTAAACGAACTAAAACTATCGTGACGGAACGGAATTACGAAGAAAGTATAAGACAAAAATAATCGTCAGCGAGTGTAGGTAATAAACTGCTATGTACCTACTTACAAATCATATAAAATAACATTAATCATTATACATTTTCTTATTTTAATAGGTAGGTATAAATATCCCTACCTTCCTACTATAAAAGCATTACAAAATCATGGGTTTTATAAATTTTAAAATTTATTCTACTATAACAATGAATTAGCTGTAGGTAGAGTATTATAATTTAAGTATTTTCATAATATCCTAATTTTGTGCACCTAAAAACAACTGGATTTTTAAAACTATTCTACGTCTGGCGTATATATTTTTTCTGACAATAAATTTAAAAAATTAACTGACAAAATTTACGTAATTACCTATTTATTCTTCAGTGAAACACGTTCCCTTCGAGTGTATAATAATTGTCTAGTGTCAGAGCTGTGCATCTCCGACAAGGAAATCCGCACTTCTTCATATCTCCGATCCAAAAGTTCAGTCTGGAAGTATTGAGATTAATGACATTTATAAAAATAGGTACCTAGCGGCTAGCTTAATAACCAGAGTGGAATGAAATATGTTGGTACGTATTGGAATCGCTGTTCGTCTCGGACAATGTTGTCATTTGCCATAGATTATTTGTATTATAACCTAACCGTCCTAACCGATGGATGATGGATATTTTCACACAATCTTAAAACATTTATTTTGTTTATACTAGACACAAATGCAGTAAATTTAAAATTCAATTTATAATAAGTGATAATGGTTTGTTACTTAGTATCCATTTATTATTACTTGGTTTATTACAAATTCTAATTTATAAAAAATAATAAATAAATAAAAATAGTTTTATTAATCCCAATATTTAAAATAATGTTTCAAATAAAATAATAAAAAAAATTAAGAATACCTGTCCTATTAACTAATATTAAAATACAAAATAACTAAATAAATGTTTGTATTTATTACTAATGCACTAAATCGATGGTGTCTAAAGTTATAAAAAAACACCGCCTTTTTTTAACTTATCAATACTACTTCTAGATGTTTTTTGAATTAACTTGTATGTGTACAAAATTACAAATTCCATTGAAAAAACCACATTTAAATAACATTCAAATCTTTTATAATCGTAAATTTAGTAAAATTCATTTTTCGTGTTTTTTTGAAACATTTTCACGCTTTTTTTAATATCACTATCCATCATTTTTTATAAGCAAATGAAAAAAAACGAAAAAATCAAATGTTTGGAAGCATATTTATTTTTTAATTTGCTTGGCTGGGCCCTAAATCGTTTTATAAAGTGGATATTTATTTGTTTTTTTGTGTAAAATTAAAGTAAAACTAAAATTTTTCCGATAAAAACTGTTTCCGAGTGGTAACCGGTAATCTGAAGAATTAAAACCGCTTCCAAACGATAACCGATAATCACATTTTTAGGGATCATTTGGTAACCGGTAATCAATTACCACTGATTCTAAAAACCCCTAAAACCGGTAACCACTTACGAACATTTTTTTGAGTTCCTACCGGATCCCGATTAACCGAATTTTTCATAAGCGGTTTCTGCCCCTGTAATATACACTCATAAAATTTTTAAATGCAATGTTTTCGGCGTAAATTACTCAAACCTACAGTCTATTACTTATAGTAAATAGATAAAATTAATAGCAATAATACGAAAAAATATACTTAGTAGTTGTATTAGTTGACGGACCATCTTCGCTTAGATTTTTTTTGGTATAGATTGGTTTTAAATCATTGACTTAAAATTTAATACATTAACCCATTTAAATATTTATAAGTTGTGTATTACTTAAGCATTGTCCTGCAGTGATACAAATGTCAGTTCAATTAAATGAGATTCCTATTTTTTTTTTGTAATTTTGATGCCCTTCCTTCCAAATCCTAAATTTGAACAAGAAGTTTTTAGTTATTAAAATGTTTATACTAATGTTAAACTCCTTAAATGGGATTTACAAAAATATAATAAAGGTGGAGAAGATTGGATTTAGTGTTAAAATTTGAGATGATGGGGTCATTTTTACAAATAGTATAATGCTGCTGATAGATAAATATTAATTACAACATTTTAAAATCACCATAGTGTCCATATCTTCCAAACCCATATTTTGTTAAGAAGTTAAATACTCAAAAACAAACTCGTTTTAAATTTTTTGAATTTGATGCGTTTAACTTTAAAAAAATACCCGTTAAATAATTTACATAGAAAAGCGAAAAACTACAATTTGTATCCCTGCGATATCTCTAAAGTAGTCAAAAAAATTTATGTTTTCTAAATAAATGTAAAATATGGAAAATTGGTCAGGGTTCAAAATTTCAATTAAAAAAAGGTGGGCAAAAATGGTTGTTACTCTGCTGTTACAGTAGGTTACAAGTGGGTCACTGAATTATGGTGTTAAATTGACTTCAATTAAATAATATAATTGTATAAGAAAACGATTCGGGCGAAACTGTCAGTCTCCTATGATATTACAAAGTATATTTAATAAATATTATTGTAAAAAAAAAATAAAGTAATTTATATATAACCTATTGACGTGGAGCCTTTTTGAATTTTTCAAATCAATTAACTATATAAGTTGCGACATTTTATCAATTTTTTAACTACAAAATAATTATTATTATAAATTTGAAATTTTGACCAAATTTTTAACTTTAAAAGCTTATACAAATATGTATTTTTAATATTTTTCAACCATTTTCATCTGCCTTTGAAATTAAATATTCGGAGCCTTCTATTAAATTTTCAAGCTTTTTAAACCAACAAATAAAATTTTATTGATATTTATAGAGAAAAAAACTAAAAAAAAATGGAAACTGAAAATGTTCGTAAACAGCTCAAAATAAGTCAAAATATTTACAGTTAAGTGTTAAAGAGTCAAATATTTTCATAAAATTGTATAGATCAATTTGTTATTTATTAGTGTATTACCATATGAGAAAATTCATAATTTATAAATAAACACACTGTAATATATAAATCAAATAGGCAGGTTGGTTCAAAACAAAATGTTTTTATTTATTTCTGATTATAGTTATAAGTTTGTTATTAAATAAAAGTAGTTTTTATAAAAATGAGAATCACAGAACAATCATTTTTATACACAAAAAATGAAAAATGTCATGAAATCTATTGATAATATTAATAAAAAATTTGAGGACCATTATTTTATGCACTAAAATGTGCTTAAAGTATAACAATATTATAAATGTATATATTAAAATAATATTTGATTATAAAAATAATACAATAAATTTGATATTTAGTTCCAAATTATAAGTTGACATTATGAATTTGAGATACTTCGTAAAGATAAGCAGCCATCAATTTAGTCTGAAAAAATAATGATAATAATTAATTCAAATGAATAAAATGGGACAAAGCTCAATAGTACAGATTAGCTTAAAAATTGCTTACAATGATTTAGTTATAATATTTCACTGTATCTAAAATATTATTAGTTTATGTATAAGTCAAAACAAAGAATAATAATAATTAAAAAATGTTTGAATATTGAAATAATATTATATCTAAAATAAAAGGGATTGCAAATAGATAGTTATTTTAACCAAAATGTACCAATGTTTTGTCAATCATACCGATGTCTTAGTAATGTGATTATACTTTTGAAAAGTGATTTGAATTTAGTATTATGTCTACTACTTAAGATCGATCAGGCCACCTTTTTTAAATTTTGTTCCTTATTTAAATATTTTAAAATTATAAAATTTGAAATATTGGTTATTTGAAATTTAAATAAAATATCTTAAAATTTGGCTTAATCGTTTTCAAGTAAATAATATAGACAAATTAAAATCAGTTTTCAGGAGTCTTATCGCGTTATCAGGTCTATTGAAAAGATTGCCAATAAGTACATACAAACAATGACACAAATAATTAATAAGCATACATTGTTTACCATACACGAGTGGAACTCCAAGGTGGTGAATTGTACGTGTGCGTGCGTGAGCATTCTGCTATTTTTTACATTAGTTACACACACTAGTGATCACTTAATACCCACTTTTACAAGAAACGTACCCATGCAATTTTAAAATCCTTAAAATCTATCCATTTGCAGTTCCCTTAAGGAGATCAATATTAAATATAATTTTTATATTTAAGAAAAACAATTAATAACTAATTACTAAGTAAATATGATGGCGTTAAAACAGTTTAAAACTACATCATTTTGAAAGCTAAAACGCTCGCGCTATGTATAGTCTATTCACGTTTAGAAGCGATTCAAGTGGCGACCAATTTTTGTCGGCGGCAGACAAGTCACACACAATTGATCCCCACCTCACTATGACAAAAGTGAGTTACAAGGCCACGCCCATGCGCAGAAGTTGGCCGCCTGAATCGCTTCTAAATGTGAATAGACTATAGTTTGAGAACTTCAAACCGTTTTATATGCTTAAACGTTTATATGTAGATTTGATAAAACGGTTTTAAGTTCTTAAATCACATAGCGCGAGCGTTTTAGCTTTTAAGTTTAAGTTTTAAACCGTTTTAATGCCATCATATAAACATAGTAAATGTTAACATCAATTAACTTTTAAAATCTGTAATCTAAAAAATAAATATTTATTTTTAGATTTATAAAAAGTTTAAACTAATAACCCAGATTCAATGTAACCAGAACCATCTGGTTTTATAATATAATCTGTGCTAATAAGGTGATAAATATCAGTGCTTACTCCCTCAATGTAGTTTCGCAATTCAATTTTCTCATTTTGAGAATGAGCTCCATCGTCTCCAGAACCCATCGGCAATAGTAGAACATTTTTACCAGTCACTTCCTGTAAGTCATTGCAATTAATTTAATAAAATGAAAATGTATGAAATTAAAAATATGTTTTTCATACGGTGTTGTATGAATATAGTAATATTATAATATATAATTAAGTAATAAACTAATATAGAATTAGTTTAATTATAATAAATATAATATTCAATTAAATATTTTTCAACTGTAGAATAGTTGTGAGAGATATACCTGTAAAGTCAGTGTGACAGGGATTGATCCACCACCTCTTGTGTAATCTGGTTCAATATTATATACACATTGTGTAGCTTTATGAGCTGCTAAATAATGAGGATTAAATGGATCTGTCATCCAAGGATTACCACCATCTCCTTCAGTTACAATCTATAAAAATTAAATTAAATCAATATTTTTACTATTTTTTTATTTTATTATACCATACAACTTTAAAGCATCACTAAACCACACTTAAAACTTAGCAAACAATTTTAAATTTTAATAAAACTATGAACAATGAAATCGAAAATAATTAAAAACTATAATTTATAAATAAAAAAAACTATAGTCAAAATTAAAAAAACCGTTTCCTAAATTATTAAAAATTATTCACATAACTAATGGACAATGCCCTGGTAGTCAACATAAGTATGAACAATATTAATAAATATTAAATGTTATAAAACCTTTTTAGAGCTCATTTTCCTAAATGTTTAGAAATTATTTTATACAATACATTTAAGTATTACATAATACTGTAATAGTGTAATATCCAACACATTTTTAAAATTAAATATTATATTTTCACATGAGAATAAGTAATAAAAGAATATAATTGGGTAATTTTCAGTAATAACAAATTTCTCTGTATAATTTTAAGTGAACAAATAACTAGGTATATATTTACTAATTGCTAGTCTAAATTTATAAGTGACACCAACAATATCCTTAAATACTGTAAAATAAAATTTAATGAATGGATCATGAGCGCGTTACTTTATTTATTTTTATGTCCATTAAGTATATAGTTTGTTAACAATTATAAATAGAACATTTTTTTAAATATTAAATCATATTTTTTCTAATTTTCAAGTTTCTATGTCTATTTAAACATTTATTTTTTAATTTATAATTTTATGTTATTGACATTTTTATAATGTTCATCATTATTTGAAAAAATATTGTTGGAAATCATCTAATAATTATTATTTAGGTTAAAATAAAAACTTGAATTGTCAAAAATTGGTCAATTTTCTTTAAGACATTTTAATATAAATGTAAGATTAATAACAACATGAAAATTATGTGAGAGGCATTGTGGAAACCCACTGACTGGGGGATTTAGAATATTTGAATAAAATATTATTTATTATTTAATCTAAAATATGTAAAAAAAAAATCTTAAATAACATGTTTAATAATACTTGGTTTTTGGTATAACGGTTAAATAAAATGTAAGAAAATAATATGAAACCTAATATTTATGAATATTAAAAATGCTTAATACTAAATTTCAGTTATTTACATTTATATCATTCAATACTATAGTAAATTAAAAATATACTGCTCCAGTAGATATTCAGAATCACATAAACAATTAAATTTGCTCGGTTAAGTGGTTAAATCAATTTTAACAAAATTATTTTTAATGTTGATCTAACTCAAAAATAATTACTTTTAATTTATTAGGACTTTGACGCTTCTCCCAAACACTCTGAATATAACTTTTCACTATTTCAGCAATTTTTAATGGTTCTTGATTAGGTACCAATCGTATAGAGAATTTTCCAATTACTTTACGAGGAATAACAGTTTTAAATCCTGGACCCGAGAATGCTCCTTCAATTCCATGAATTGATAAACTTGGATACCTCCAATTACTCATCAATAATTGTTCCTACAATTAAATGTACAAAAATAAATCATATGCATAATTTAAAAAACTAAAAAATAACACTAACTTTTGTTTCTTTTAATGGTTTGGATGCACCAATCTCATTAATGTATGTATCAACATCAAATTCTATTTTATCATACAACTCTTTTTCTTTTTCATTTAAAGGTTCAACATCTTCATTAATATTAGGAATTAAAATATTGCCTTTTATATCAACTAATTGGTTGAGAACATAAATTAAATCTGACATGGCTTCGTATCTGAAATTAAAAAAAGTTTTCAAAATTATTTTATCAATACTATAAATTGGTAATTAGTATAATAGTTTATAAGAACTAATAATATACTAACACAGTCCCACCATACATGCCACTGTGTAAATCTTTACTTGAACCTTCAATTTCTATACCAAAACAACACATACCACGGAGTCCATAAGTTATACAAGGTTTTTCTGTACCCAGCCAATAACTATCAGAAATACAAACATAGTCTACATCATTAAAAAATGTATTTTTCTTCTTAATAAGTAACTCGTCTAAACCTATGCTACCAGATTCTTCCATTCCTTCAAAAACAAACTAAAAGCAAACAAACTGTTTATTCTATTGTAAATTAGATGTGTTGTTAGTATTATTATTCTAACTTTAAGATTAACAGGCAAGCCAGTTCCAGTATTTTGGAATGCTTCAATAGCATGAAGCCATCCAAGGACTGGACCTTTATCATCGGTAGAACCTCTTCCATATAATTTATTGTTTCTTTCAGTTAAGATAAATGGTTCACTATCCCATCCGTCAGATATGTCGGCTGGTTGCACATCTAAATGGCCATATAAGCAAATGGTGTTCTTTTTGGGATCATTACCTAGTGAGCCAATTAAAACGGGGGGTAGAGGTACAGTTTTGCCACTTAATACCTAAAATATTGAATTACTCAAATGTGATTAAGAAAAAAAAAATTTTATCAAATCTATTATAAACTAATTAATTATTGTACCTGTTCGCCAATGTCACAAAGTTCAGTAGTCGCTCCAAGCGCTTGTAATTTTACTTCAGCCCATTTCATCATCCTAACAACTTCAGGTCTTAAATCTGGATCTGCCGACACAGATTTAATTGAAACTACTTGTGACAATGTTTCCACAAATTTCTTTTCGTTTTCATCAACATAACTACGATAATATCAAATAATGATTTGTCATTATTAATTAAATATTAACCATAATTACAGTATACACATTTGCCCAGTAATACTATAACAATTATTTATATCTACCTGAATATTTTAACCAATTGAGCTGGAAGAGCACTTTGTTGTCTCTTACTTTTCGGCATTTTTAAGGTTTATATTTATTTTTTAATAACAAATAAATTTCGGTAATAGGAAATACTTAAAGTTTTCGAGTGTTCAGTGTTTACAAATTATAAAACTAATACCACGGACGTCCACGCCTCAAACCAGTAACCACAATGACATAAGTGGTGAAACAAGATCAACAACAATAATAATCACCAGGTTAGTACGGTTTACGGCTGTTCGTTTCCGTTATAGTTTGTGTACATATATTGATATATATATATATATAGGTTAGGTATATAACTATGATACAGTATATAGCTATGCAATGTATAATATACACATTACACGATAATAATATTTGAACTATGTATACTGTACAGTGTACAACAACAACGACCGTAGACTGTGGAGTTTAGAGCGAGGATTGAGGACGTGGACTAAAATGATTGTGTAAATGTCGTTCACGCCGCCGAGAGTGTACATATTTTAATAATAAATAATAGATAATAATTAATTGTAATTTATTATCAGTATTCAGTATTTTTATTTTTTGAATTTTAATCCCAATGTTTTATCTTTTATCCTACGTTTTTATCATGAACGTTCATGGTTTTTATCTTTAGTCTATCTTTATCTTTAGGGCATAATCGCGGATATATTTTAATTCGTGGGCATAACATTTATGTAACCAAGATATACTGGTCGCACAACTTTATGAAATGAAATGGATCTTCTCATAATTGAATGTGATAAGAATGAAGAACTAGTGAGCGCTTCATGTGGGAAATCTTTGAATCAATAAAGACATCGACGTGACAATAATTATTAATTATCGATAATTATTATTAATGATTGTATAAAGAATAATATTATTACAATGTTACTATTAATTATTAAATATTAATACTATCCTTCACACTGTTTCACTGTGATGCTCCAACTGTGGTCCGTACTCTGTACTCTTTACTACTCTACTAACTTATTGCATTATTTTTCTTTGCTCTACGATTAATAGTATATCAGTAGTTGTTATTTAATACTTAGCTGCCTAGTATACTATACATCATTGACCTATAAACTAAGTTAATAGGTCTATGCTATATATTATTCCCCTGTACTTAAGACATGTCTCCGAATTCTGAGGAATGAGGATCATAATTAATCATAATCTTATAAACTATATCTTAAACCTTGTTTGTCATGTATGTGACTATCATGAAGTTAGTAAAGTTAGTTTATGAACATTGAACTATATAATATATATAGTTATTATATAGTTCAATGTTCATGCCATAGACCTTATAACTTATAAGGTTCATACTATATATTATCTAGTCTGGTGATAAAGTGCTAACTGATAAGACAGTGAATTTAATTTTAACTTTCAAGTTTCAAGCACGGTTTAAGATATACTTATATATTTAGGTATATCTTAAACCGTGGTTTCAAGTGGTTTCAACCTCTTTACCATGAACATTATTCCATAATTTTTTTTTTTTTTTAGACTCAAGGTTCAAGTAGTTAGTATACCTATCTAGTGAGTTGTCTATGCATTATTCTATCTTGAGCCAATGCCCATGAATAACGATAGAAATTAATAATTATTATTTATTAGAATCAAAGACTGAGGAGGTGTTCTATGCTATTGTCTCTTTTTTATGTTAACAAGGTTGAAGGTACCTATTATACCTATACTATACCTAACTAACTATACTGTAAGTATGCAGCACAATTTTATCTATAATCGTTGAACGCAGTAATTATATAGCAATAATTTACTATGTTCAATAATATTTGATATTATTAATTACTATCGACTACTATTATGCTACTATAGCTATTACCCATGCATATTATGTGATTATTTTTTTTTGTATTTATCTAATTATTTTCTATAATTTATTCAGCTAATGCTTGTGATTTTGTTTTTAGTTACTACAACAGTCTTGTCTTTTGAAGAATATCACCATTCATTGTTATTATTAATTTCGAGTTTTTAAACTTACAATGGAGTCAGTCCATCCATTAACTGATGTTTTTCGGTAAATCATATTTTTATATTTGACATGTTATTGGTATATTAATTATATTGTTACATTTTATTTTATATTTTTATACATTTATCTATAAATCTTAAATGCATATCTATATAGTATATAACAGTATATAGTATATTACTTTGTAGTAACTGGTAAGTGGTAAGGATAAGTTGAAGTATCTAATTAATAATACACAATAAATTGCATTGAATTAAGTAAGTTGTTTTTAAAACGGTTACGTAACTTCTACCAAATATACTGTATAAAAATAGTTTCAAAATTATTTTATGACTGTTTTATTGTAAACTTTTAATTTATTTTACTAGATATGTTGATGATCATAAAAACAAATTTGTGGAAACATTATCCCAGGCAGTCTCAATTAAATCCATATCAGCTGATCCTGAATTGAGAAATGAAGTCAATAAAATGATGCAATGGGCTCAAGCAAAATTAAAAGCATTAGGTGCTGATGTTGAGCTATGTGATATTGGCCAACAGGTATTTATACAACAATTTAACATATTTTTAAAAAAACTGGACTTAATAATATTTATTATATATATCAGGATTTATAACTAAATATATTGTTTTTTGGTTATCAAAATTGCTAAATTCTAAAATATACCTTATCCTTTTTAATACGTACATTAAAAATATAATTTTAAAAGATTTTGATCATTTAAATCTATTTTGATCATTTAAATCTATTTTATCCTGCATCTTTGATTGAATTACTGAAGAACTTACGTCTATAAAAATAAGTTATTCATTTTGTTTTGTTTTTATTTCAACATGTTGAAATTCAGTTAACTGGTATATTAATATTATGTTAAATTATTAATGACTTGACTATTTTGTCTTAGACATTAAATGAGAAGAAAGTTCAACTTCCACCAGTCTTAATAGGAGCATTAGGTAATGACAAATCTAAAACCACAATATGTCTTTATGGACATTTAGATGTGCAACCAGCTGACATTTCTGATGGATGGGATAGTGAACCATTTGTATTAACTGAAAGAAATGGAAAATTGTATGGAAGAGGTTCTTCAGATGATAAAGGTCCAGTTCTTGGATGGCTTCATGCTATTGAAGCATTCCAAAATACTGGAACTGACTTGCCTGTTAATTTAAAGGTTGGAATGTACATAATTTAAATATTAATAGATAATAATGTAACTACTTAATGATAAATTATTTGCTTTTCAGTTTGTTTTTGAGGGAATGGAAGAATCTGGAAGTATTGGATTAGACGAACTACTGATACAAAAGAAAGAATCGTTTTTGAAGGATGTTGACTATGTGTGCATATCAGATAGTTATTGGTTGGGGACAGACAAACCTTGTTTAACATATGGACTCCGAGGTATGGCCTCTTTTTATGTTGAAGTTGAAGGTTCCAGTAAGGATTTGCACAGTGGAATGTATGGTGGAACAGTGTAAGTAATAATGAAAATTACTAATTAAAGTTGTTATATTTTTATAATGTTATACACTAAAAAATATAAATATTATAAAAGCTACATAGCTATAAATGAAAATTATATACAGTCAAATCCGCTTAATTGGAAAACATCGGGCGGTGACCTATTTGTCCCCATTATCCAGACTGTCCCGATTAACCGAAGAATTTTACATACAATACATTCGTTCGGGACTATCATTAATGTCCCTTTTAAGTGGTGTCCCAAATAAGCGTATTCTACTGTATTATGGATCATAGTTTATATATTTATTTAGTATAGAAGTTTTTATTTATGTGATAATTGGGTTTAAAATTATTTTTAATAAGAAAATTATGTTAAACTGATGCTTGTCACATAGGTATGATCAATAGTATTGGTATCATGTGTGGTTCAGTGGGTATCTAGATTTTAACTGAATTTAGTTATATTTCGGTTTAAAGTTAAATAATAAATAATAATTTAACTGTTGTTTTAGGTATGAAGCAATGTCAGATTTACTATACATTCTCAATCAATTGGTTGATGTGAAAGGTAACATTTTAATACCAGGGATTGATGAAGGAGTAGAACCATTATCTGAAAAAGAAAAAGAATTATATGAAAAAATAGAATTTGATGTAGATGCATATATTAGTGAAATTGGGGCATCTAAATCACAAAAAGAAACTAAAGTTAGTATTTAAATTAAACAATGTAAGTATAAAACAGTTTATGAATTCCTTCAATTTTAGGAAGAACTATTAATGAGTAATTGGAGATATCCAAGTTTATCAGTTCATGGAATTGAAGGAGCATTTTCAGGCCCTGGATTTAAGACTGTGATACCTCGTAAGGTAACAGGAAAATTTTCCATTCGATTAGTGCCAAATCAAATACCATCAAGAATCATAGAAATAGTAAAAAACTATGTTCAAAGTGTTTGGGAAAAACGACAAAGTCCTAACAAGTTCAAAGTATTATATTTTTAGTATTAAATAATTTTAATAGTGTTAATTCACAGTATCATCAATATTATGAGAATAATTTCTATCATACAATCTGACATAATAAATGTATACACAGTATATTACATACATATTTATAATAAAGTTACATTGATTCAATTTGGGCAACCCAAACATTTTAATAGGTATACTTAGAAAAAGTTTCATTTCCAAATTAAAGGGATAATTTGGACTTTTTCTCCAAATTCAATAATGTGCTTGGACTTTTCGTTTGACTGTAAAAGTGAGATTCTAAAAGAGATATTTTCTAACTTGCCCCATATTAAATTGTATAATGAATATTAAAATATACTCTAAATAACCAAGTTTTGTAAGGCCAACCAACTGTTATTCCTATGAATATTAAATGTGTTGTACTGTGCATATTAATATACAATTAAATATTAATACAATTATAACAAATTGAGTATATACATTATTTTATTTTACTATCAATTGTCACCCTCCATTAATTGTTAGATTGTTTAACTTAATTACATACTGACCATTGGTTGACTTTAATTAAATGAGTAAATATGTGGTACTGTGGTATCTAGTTAATGGAAACTAATTAATAATTATTGAAATTATTATATTTTGTATAACTTAAAATTATATAGTTTTCTATGTAATATATTATAATATTAATATTTTAATTTAATTTAATTTACAGATATACACAGTTGATGAAGGCGGTAATCCCTGGAAGACAGATCCATTCAATGATCACTTTTTAGCAGCTCACGAAGCTACTAAAACTGTATACAATGTTGAACCAGACTATACAAGATGCGGTGGATCTATACCTGTTACATTAACTCTACAAGTATGTATTTAATATTTATTTATTAATTTATTTTATATAATTTTCTACCTCTTGTGATATCATATGTAAACAAATTATCTACAGTATTATTCAAGATGATTCATCCAGTTTCAAATAGTTATATTATATTTTAAGTTTTTAGGTTTAGAGTGTTATTTTTTTTCATTTTAACTACAGCAAATGTTTATAGAATAATTCTAGTTAAATACAAATTAAAAATAAATAATTATAATTAATTTTTAACATGTATCTGAACAGATGGTTTAAAATTCAAACTAAGATTACTTTAAGTTTTTGAATAACTACAAATTCTGATATAATATTATAATATACTCTCATACTTAGTTATACAAATTACTTTTTAAGTATGATTATATCTAAAACAAATAAAATTTTTATATTTTATTTAGTTAATTATATCTTTATTGTATTTAGTTTATGAAATTTAATGAACATGAAAATTAAGTGTCATATGCCATGTCTAAAATAGTTTGAAATATTTATGTATAATCTGTACTTAAATTATATTTATTTTGAATCACATTATTAATAATTAACTTATAAAACCACGGTTAACTAGGACCTATTAATTACTCAAGTATTGTGGTTATCAATGAAAGTATTGATTGAAAATTGGTTGTTCTAGGAAGTTACTGGTAAGAGTGTAATGTTGTTACCTATGGGTGCTGGTGATGATAGTGCTCATTCACAGAATGAAAAAATTGATTTACGCAATTACATTAAAGGAGTAAGTACCAAAATATGTTTTAAAACTCCTACAACTATGAGTATGTATTTTAGTAGGTACTTATTCACATTTTTTTAAAGTATACTTTAGTTGAACAAAAAAAATTGCAATATATTATTTTTTAATGCTATAATAAGATATAATTTTTTTTATTTCAGACCAAATTGATGGCAGCATATCTCTATGAAGTATCTAAAATTAAACATTGAGTGTTATATATATGGTTTATTTTTACCATTTATTAATAAATCTTTATACAAAATTACTATATTTTATAATTAATAAAAAAAATATAATAAATATTATATTATAATATTATAATTAATATTTAATTATTCATATATGGAATTGTATTGTAATATATTTACATTTATTATTATCGTTTAATATTTTTACAATTAAATTTCTGATTCCTATAAGTTATTAATTAAATAATCAAATCTAATGTATTGGGATGAATCATGAACTTAGATACATAGAAATAGACATTTATAGGTTGGCCCGTATGAGGTGTACTATCAGTGATTGTTTTTCAATTACTTTAGTTGAATCTGCCAATTAATGAAAAAAAATATATAAAAAGAATGAAGGATAATATTATAAATATTATAAATAAATAAGTATAGTATAAATTAATTGCTAAAAGTTATTCTTATTTATTGTTTTTATTCTACTCTTTATATTAGTGAACATTACACATATAGGTATTGTTTTTAATTGTATTAATTATTATTAATATAATCAAAATTAATTTATTAAAAATATGATTAATTACAGTTACTGCTATTGTTATTCACTCTGTTAAAGTTGAAAGTGAATTAAAAAGTATTTGAAACAACCAAAAAATAATGCCATTTCTAGACACTGGCCTAAAACTTTCTAAGACTTTACTAGTAAAGATGTAGCTTGGAATAATTGAAGTCACTGCAGATTATACTTGTTAATTTGCTAAATCTAGGTAACTCAATAACTTGAATTACCTGATTACTAATTATAATTTGGAAATGTTAAAACTACATGTAAACTGTATTGTTTAAAGTTTAAACAACTGGATAGGTATGTAGACGGTATTAAAATATTTTTCTGGTGTTATATCTAAACTAGTTTGAATAATACAATTCTGAATATTGATCATAGGTCTCTCATCAATATTTTATGTTCTAATTAATTAATTGTTTTTTGTTCAACTGTAGCTGATATATTCCATAGTCCTGATCCAGATACTCTTGATGAATCGTGGTAATGCAATGTTTCATTATCATTGGTTGATATAGTGTTACTATTGTCTATTATTAGTTATTACTAACAGTGGCGGTTTTGGGGGTGAGGCAGGTGAGGCACCGCCTCACTTGTAATTTTCAGGAAAATAAAAAATATATGTTTCTTTATATTAGTATTTTGTACTATTTTGAATTTTAATTAAATAATACTATTGTAGATACTCGTACGTCAGGCATTAAATGCTTTAGAATTTAAGTTTAATAAACAACATATTGAATCTTATTTTTTGGTACAGAACTTGTACAGTTGTACCTACGAACGCGAGAACGGCTGCACATCGACGTCGCTGTAACGCCTGTAACGTAACTTATGCGCCCGGCGCCGCCACCGTTAAAGCGCTGAAATCGACAGAGGCGGCAGCCGCCGTCGCCTAAGTTTGTGCATGTGAGGTGCGTCTACGCACACACATGTAAGCTCGTAAAATAGTGTGAATAGCGCATGCGCAGACCGCCGCCAGAGGCGACTAAATTCAACCGCTCAACGATATTATAAACGTCGGCCGCCGGGTTCATTAATTATATGCAGCCGTGCTGCTTGCTAGGTGGGGGACTGCACGCTGTTGTCACTGATACACGGCCGTCGCAATGTCGCACGACGCACGTCTGTTTTCATTTGGTCAAGAAATATTATCTATATCTGTGAATATGATAAAATAATTGCCTTAGCACGGAACATAGAGCCACAGAATAGTTTTTATCATAACTGGCTAATCTTTCCGCTCCATTTTGATAACTCAATACCATTTAAAAAATGTTGTTCCTGTGGGCTGTGTTAAAGCAATAGTATATTTACTGTTTAATATTTTTCCGCCTCATGTAAAATTACATGTGAAAACCGCCACTGATTACTAAACTTTTTTGGTTCCTTCAATTTTTGAAAGTTTTTACCGCATTTAGGACGTCAGAGCCGGTGCGTCTTAGTACAAAAACATGTTTTACAGGAAAAACTCGCACGTCCTGTAGAATAGTCGGATTTCGTTATTTTTTTTTTTATTTAAAAGATGAACATTTTGAAGGTCGGATCAAAGCCCGATTTTCAAAATTATAATATAGAAGCTAAATTAATAAGTATGCATTTAAATAATGCACATTATTTGTTCTTTTTCAAACGAATTTTTCTACCACTATTTAAAGTAAAATTAAAATTTTTTAGGCCTTTGATTTTACATTAAAAATATTCTCTTTTTAAAAAAAAAAATTAATGAAATCCGAATATTATACAGGACGTGAGAGTTTTTTTGTGAAGTCATTTTCGTTGATATAAGTGATAACACACCTCATCAACCCCTCCTAAATAGGTATCGGGCTGTAGATTAGTGGAAAAGTATTATAATCAAAGTAGTAACCAAAATTTAAAATATAATTTTCAAATTTTATAGAATTTCGTAAAATTGGAAAAACCAGCACCGACACCATTAATGTATTATGTAAAGGTGTATAGGTATACTATAATTTTAATGGGTATTATTATTTGTAGGGTTTACACAATTATTAATTTTGGTTTAAATTTGCGGGAACAAAATGATACCTATATACAAAATATCAACCACGTTAAATAGTAATTTCACATCAAATATTGATTTATTTTAGTATTCTATACATATATTATTACTATAGTATTAATTGCTAAGCAAATGTGGTCATGTGGTATATAAGTATTGGTTAAATTATATTATTGCTTAACTTATAAAATCACAAAGACAAACACCAAGTAAGAATAATTCAATTTTTTGAACGGGTATTGCTTTAAATATTTAAACACATGTGTATGTTTTAAACTAATCATTTAATTTCTTTTAGCCTTTTTTTTCAGAACAGTACGCCAACCAGTGGCGGTTTTGGCATGTAATTTTACATGAGGCGGAAAAATATTAAATAGTAAATACACTATTACTCTAATACAAGAACAAAACATGTATTCTTTAAAGTTTAAATGGTAGGTATGGGTTATCAAAATGGAGCGGAAAGATTAGCCAGTTATGATTAGATCACTACTGTTGCCTAGGGTGTACCACGTAGGTATTCATGGGGTACCAGAATATAAATGTTCAAGTCTACACAGAAATTAAACTAGAGTCACATTACTAAAAAAAAAAATTGAAAGGGAGTGTTGGCGCCCGCGGGCAAATGCATTTTAGAAAACAAAAAAAATATTAGAAAAAAATTAAATAGTTGGAAACACATTAAAGAGTTCAAACTAAGATGTCCATAATCTTAAACGGAAAAAACTTTTCATAATATTTAGTTCATTATAGAAGGATTATTCGTATGAGTCAAGGTTATCAATATAATAATTCGGCTGGAGACAAAATCATAAAAAAAATTAGAAGGGAGGTGTTGGCGCCCGCAGGCAAATGCATTTTAGAAAACAAAAAAAAATTTAGAAAAATTAAATAGTAGGAACACACGTTAAAGAGTTCAAACTAAGATGTCCATAATCTTAAATGTAAAAACTATTCAAAATAATTAGAGGTAGTTAATTTAAGAAGGATTATTCATAGGGTACCAGATTATCAATGTTCAAGTCTACACAGAAATTCAACTAGAGTCACATAACTAAAAAAAAAAATTGAAAGGGGGTGTTGGCGCCCGCAGGCAAATGCATTTTAGAAAACAAAAAAAAATTTAGAAAAAATTAAATAGTAGGAACACATGTTAAAGAGTTCAAACTAAGATGTCCATAATCTTAAATGTAAAAACTATTCAAAATAATTATAGGTAGTTAATTTAAGAAGGATTATTCATAGGTACCAGATTATCAATGTTCAAGTCTACACAGAAATTCAACTAGAGTCACATAACTAAAAAAAAAAATTGAAAGGGGGTGTTGGCGCCCGCAGGCAAATGCATTTTAGAAAACAAAAAAAAATTTAGAAAAATTTAGTAAATAGTAGGACACACTAATTAAAAAAAAAAAGGAAAGGGGTTGTGGCGCCCGCAGGCAAATGCATTTTAGAAAACAAAAAAAAATTTAGAAAAATTAAATAGTAGGAACACATGTTAAAGAGTTCAAACTAAGATGTCCATAATCTTAAATGTTAAAAACTATTCAAAATAATATAGGTAGTTAATTTAAGAAGGATATTCATAGGGTAACAGATTATCAATGTTCAAGTCTACACAGAAATTCAACTACATCACAAAACTAAAAAAAAAATTGAAAGGGGTTGTTGGCGCCCGCAGGCAATGCATTTTAGAAAACAAAAAAAAATTTAGAAAAATTAAATAGTAGGTACACACTAATAAAAAAAAAAAATTGAAGGGGGTGTTGGCGCCCGCAGGCAAATGCATTTTAGAAACCAAAAAAAAAAAAAATATGGAGAAAATTATACTTAAGGAACACACATGACAAAGTACAAACAAAAATGTTCAATAATTTTAAACAGAAAAACTATTCAAAACATATAGTTTATTAAAGAAGGATTATTCATAGGGTACCAGAATATCAATGTTGAAGTTTACACAGAAATTTAACTAGAGTCACATTACTAAAAAAAAAAAAATTGAAAGGGGGTGTTGGCGCCCGCAGGCAAATGCATTTTAGAAAACAAAAAAAAAATTTAGAAAAAATTAAATAGTAGGTACACACTAATTAAAAAAAAAAAATTGAAAGGGGGTGTTGGCGCCCGCAGGCAAATGCATTTTAGAAAACAAAAAAAAATTTAGAAAAATTAAATAGTAGGAACACATGTTAAAGAGTTCAAACTAAGATGTCCATAATCTTAAATGTAAAAACTATTCAAAATAATTATAGGTAGTTAATTTAAGAAGGATTATTCATAGGGTACCAGATTATCAATGTTCAAGTCTACACAGAAATTTAACTAGAGTCACATTACTAAAAAAAAAAATTGAAAGGGGGGTATGGGCGCCCGCAGGCAAATGCATTTAAGAAATCAAAAAAAAAATTTAGAAAAATTAAAAAGTAGGAACACACATTAAAGAGTTCAAACTAAGATGATTATAATCTTTAATGAAAAAACTATTAAAAATAATTATAGGTAGTTAATTTAAGAAGGATTATTCATAGGGTAACAGATTATCAATGTTCAAGTCTACACAGAAATTCAACTACATCACAAAACTAAAAAAAAAAATTGAAAGGGGGTGTTGGCGCCCGCAGGCAAATGCATTTTAGAAAACAAAAAAAAAATTTAGAAAAATTAAATAGTAGGTACACACTAATTAAAAAAAAAAAATTGAAAGGGGGTGTTGGCGCCCGCAGGCATATGCATTTTAGAAAACAAAAAAAAATTTAGAAAAATTAAATAGTAGGAACACATGTTAAAGAGTTCAAACTAAGATGTCCATAATCTTAAATGTAAAAACTATTCAAAATAATTATAGGTAGTTAATTTAAGAAGGATTATTCATAGGGTACCAGATTATCAATGTTCAAGTCTACACAGAAATTCAACTAGAGTCACATAACTAAAAAAAAAAATTGAAAGGGGGGTGTGGGCGCCCGCAGGCAAATGCATTTAAGAAATCAAAAAAAAAATTTAGAAAAATTAAATAGTAGGAACACACATTAAAGAGTTCAAACTAAGATGATTATAATCTTTAATGAAAAAACTATTAAAAATAATTATAGGTAGTTAATTTAAGAAGGATTATTCATAGGGTAACAGATTATCAATGTTCAAGTCTACACAAATTTTCACAACATACACACAAAACTAAAAAAAAAAAAAAATTGAAAGGGGGTGTTGGCGCCCGCAGGCAAATGCATTTTAGAAAACAAAAAAAAAATTAGAAAAAATTAAATAGTAGGTACACACTAATAAAAAAAAAATTGAAGGGGGTGTTGGCGCCCGCAGGCAAATGCATTTTAGAAACCAAAAAAAAAAATATGGAGAAAATTATACTTAAGGAACACACATGACAAAGTACAAACAAAAATGCTCAATAATTTTAAACAGAAAAACTATTCAAAACATATAGTTTATTAAAGAAGGATTATTCATAGGGTACCAGAATATCAATGTTGAAGTTTACACAGAAATTTAACTAGAGTCACATTTCTAAAAAAAAAAAAATTGAAAGGGGGTGTTGGCGACCGCAGGCAAATGCATTTTAGAAAACAAAAAAAAAATTTAGAAAAAATTAAATAGTAGGTACACACTAATTAAAAAAAAAAAAATTGAAAGGGGGTGTTGGCGCCCGCAGGCAAATGCATTTTAGAAACCAAAAAAAAAATATGGAGAAAATTATACTTAAGGAACACACATGACAAAGTACAAACAAAAATGCTCAATAATTTTAAACAGAAAAACTATTCAAAACATATAGTTTATTAAAGAAGGATTATTCATAGGGTACCAGAATATCAATGTTCAAGTTACACAGAATTTAACTAGAGTCACATTACTAAAAAAAAAAATTGAAAGGGGGGTGTGGGCGCCCGCATGCAAATGCATTTAAGAAATCAAAAAAAAATTTAGAAAAATTAAAAAGTAGGAACACACATTAAAGAGTTCAAACTAAGATGATTATAATCTTTAATGAAAAAACTATTAAAAATAATTATAGGTAGTTAATTTAAGAAGGATTATTCATAGGGTAACAGATTATCAATGTTCAAGTCTACACAGAAATTCAACTACATCACAAAACTAAAAAAAAAAATTGAAAGGGGGTGTTGGCGCCCGCAGGCAAATGCATTTTAGAAACCAAAAAAAAAATTAGGGAGAAATTAATACTAAAATGATACACTGACAAAGTATCAAAAAAAATGCTCAATAATTTTAAACAGAAAAACTATTCAAAACATATAGTTTTTATAAGAAGGATTTCATAGGGTACCCAGAATATCAATGTTCAGTTTACACAAAAATTTAACTAGAGTCACATTACTAAAAAAAAAAAAATTGAAAGGGGGTGTTGGCGCCCGCAGGCAAATGCATTTAAGAAATCAAAAAAAAAATTTAGAAAAATTAAATAGTAGGAACACACATTAAAGAGTTCAAACTAAGATGTCCATAATCTTAAACGGAAAAACTTTTATTCGTATGAGTCAAGGTTATCATTGTTTAATAATTCGGCTAGAAAACAAAATCATAAAAAAAAATTAAAAGGGAGGTGTTGGCGCCCGCAGGTAAATGCATTTAGGAACCAAAAAAATATTTAGAAACAATTTTACTTTAGGAATACACATTACAAGTACTAACAAAATTGCCCAATTTTTAAACAGAAAAACTATTCAAATGATAATCTCACTAAAGAACGATAATACAGAGGGTATCAGGTTTCAATGTATAATAATATCTACAAAAATATACAACAACAGTTAAAAAAATTACGAATAATATTTGAAATGTTCAAAAATGCAGCTAGAGTTACAATTTTTAAAATAAATTGATGGTAGGTGTAAGGCGCCGCACAAATGCATTTTAGAAAACCAAAAAAATTATAGAAAAATTAAATAGAAAACCACACCATTAAATAGTTCAAACTAAAATATCCAAAGTTTTTAAATGTTTTTTAATTAAGATATATATAACAAAATCAAAAATTCAAATATAAAAATTAAATTGAATGGCGAACGTGAGACAGCCTCTTTTCAAATTATATAGTATGTACACAGCACTCAGTGTACTCCTAGGTATAACCGGTTAATGTTGAAATATATTTATACAAATCAATCTATTAGAATTCAAAGAATTGAAAAAAAAATTGTTTGAGAAACCTGGGTGAAATAACACTAAACAAAAGAATACGCTGGAAGCTAAATACAACAGTACCTAATAACTACATTCCAAAATTAGGTATTGTTTTACATTGTAATAATACGAACAGTTATTATTATGATCAGAGGTGTATCACTTAATATATGTATTAGAAAATGTATAAAAATGATGTAATTTATTAAGGATGTAAAAAAATGTGGGAAGGAAATCTTGAGAATTCTTTGACAATAGGATACCAAACACAAAACCATATTTTAATTATTAAAACTATTGATTTCATACATTTTCTATTTACAAAACTCATGAGTATTGAAAACATTATAAAATCCTAATAAAATAATATTTTATTATATTTTATAATTTGTCGTGGTAAAAACATCATGATTTAATGTTGGCTGTATTTAAGTTTTTAATATATACTGGTACAACTCTAGCTGACAGTCTTTGAAGCCGTGTTAAAAACTATGATAATTAGTTAACGTCTAATTCCTGTCCTATCCTTACCTAACCGAACAAATTAATAATATTTAAATATTTTCTTTCATTGTTATGTTTACAATATCGAATACCTTGATAGTTAGTAGGAAAGATCTTCGCAAAGCTCACGACCTGTCTCGCTAGTCGTCCATCGGCACCATAGCTTCAACCAACCATAGGTTTACCTAACTAACCTCCTTATGACTTATATAGGACTTTGAATAAAAAGATCCTGAGTTGCAGGTTGCCAACTTAAGTGTTTGATTATCAAGTTGAACCTTTGATTGTTGACACCTTAATCCATGCTATGGATGGAGCCCATCGATAATAAAGATATGGATAGTGCCCACGTTCCCGGAGGGGAATGGCAATTAAGGCTACTTTATATTGGGTATACTTTATTTGGCCTCAATTGTTCCCCTCCAAGACCGCTGATATGTCCTATCCATATCTTTATTATCTATGATGGAGCCATACCAGCATAAATCGATCAACGAGTCTCTATTAATGACTTATCAGCATCTATCCTCTCACCACACACACTTGGAGACCACACATGCACATGAAAGGTTTTTTTTTAAAACAACATTTTTAGCTTCATATTTTTTTTAAAAATACCAGGATAATGTCGAGCACGGGGAGCAACTTTATAACGTATTCAATTAATTTTATTTTGGACTAATTGAAACATGCTATGGAGGATGGTCCTTTTGGTCGTCCAGTGTCCACAAATATTTCAATTCATAATATGAATCCCAGCCCTGTCCCCCATACTCTGATATTAAAAGCCCATCCCCACCTTCCTCTATGCAAAAAGTAAATTTAAGAGACAAATTTGTAAATCAAAACGCACAGTCTCTCTATTCTATTAATATTTGTGATTTCATTAATTTTCAGTATTTTGTTTAATTAGATTGGGAAAACATAAGACAATATCATTTACACAAGACTGTACTAACACAATCATTCCTTGATAAAAGCACATGATTAAATACCTTCTACCTTCTATATTTGAATTAATCGTTTTTTTTTTTTTTTTTTTGGTTTCAGGTACTTTCTTGGTGGAGGACGGTCCCTTTAACTATTAATAAATCACTCAACCACTGTGCGTACTTTGAGGCATTTCCTTTTAGGAAATTAATAAATCCTCAAACATACTCTTAATTCAAGAGTTTGTAACTAATACAATCATAATATAATTGAGTATAGTACATTTCGTGTATGATATTTATGGACGACACTTGCACCATGGCCCCTCGATATAGTAATGTGGCGACCCGGCACATCTCTTTTAGATAAATGATTAAATACTTAGTCAAGTCTTCCAATCTATTAACATTTATATTTGAAGATAATTGGGATAATTTAAAGAAAAAATTTGAAATTGAAGAGAGACTTGCGAGATTAACAAAATGTGGTGTAAAATGTACATTTGAACACGTGTTATAATGTATTCTATTGAACCTTAGTTAATTTTTTATAATGTACTATAATAAACATTTGAACATTTATTACAATATACGTATAATATTATACATAGTTTTCAAGTATGATTTTTTTTAGTTTTTTTTTTTTTTGTTGATAGTTACCTACCTATTACAATACAAGATATTTTATTTTTATGTTTTGAAGCAATATATGTTTTGGATTATTTAGATCTATATAAACTAAATTTCAGACCCGTAGTTTAGTATTTAAAGTTTATGTGATCAGAGTCGTGGGGCCAAATTTTTTCAGACTCTACTAGAATGTTGTAGTCAGTGGCGCCGAGTACGTACTTTAGGTGGTTCAAATGAACCACTAATTGGGTGGGGTGGGTGCTTGTTGGCACTGGGGTGTATAAAAATATAATATTCAAGTTATAATTTAACAGGCGTAATTGTAATTTGTATAAACCTGTGAACTATTTTCAAAAAAAAGAAAAAATTGATGAACTTTTGAGTATGGTTTTTTTATTATATTGTTTAATTTTGTCTATAATTAATATTTTTTTATAGTCTGATGTTAATAAATATTATAGAATCTGTAGGTCCTTATTTTTCTTTGTAAATACTCGATTTTGAATACCTAATTCATAGATATAATATATAAATTAGTAATTTGTAGGTAATAACATTAAATATTAAATAATAGTTGTATCTATATAAATAATTATCATAGCCCATATTATGTAAGTAATTAGGTTATATATTATAATATATTTTATGCACACTATTTTTTATTTACATAAACAATTATTTTTTAAACTAGTTAAAAATTAACAAAAAATTAAAAACTATTTTACATTTTTTACTTCGATTTCTATTTTATACTTAATTAGGTAACATTATTATTGTGAGTTCTTTATTAATATTATACTATAATTATTTGGTTAATTTGACTTCAGATTTATTCGATGATTTTGAATTTGTAACTTTAGTATATTAATATTTTATACATAAAATAATATGTACATAAACGTTAATATATATATAAAAATAATATTTATACAAATAATAATGATATTCAATCTTAATAAATGTATAAAGTAAAGTGTGTTAGCAAGGTGTTCCAATAATCCAAATATTGAAATATAAAATAATGTTTCCATAAAATAATTGGCTACCTATTTACTATTATAATTTATTTAAAACAGTAATGACTAATGACTAATGTATAAATAATTTTAAGTTTGATGGAATTTATTTTGTTAAATTAATATGTTATACACTTATATGTATACACTTAACTTCTTTTATATTTTTTAAACTTTGTCTCATCGTTTAAAGGATTTTATATTTTTAAAACTGATGAATTTATTGAATTAATTATTTACATTGTGAATATAGCTAACTTTCTTCGCCACAGTGAGAATACTACTTGCTGCTGCTTTATTAGGTTTTATCAGTAACATTATGTATGTATAGTACATTGTTTGTATATATTATATTTAAAATAATTTCATTGATACTTATATAGTTATATGTTATATTTTGTTAAAATGTATCAACTATTGGTTATTGGTCCATCGGGTGGGTGTGTGGTAGGTACTAAACTAAGATGATATTTTGAACCACCATTTTTGAAGGACCCAGGCGCCACTGGTTGTAGTTAAATTAAACTATAATAGGTATGTGGAATAACAGTACCTAACCTTCTATGATAATTTTTTATGAATATAATATTATCAGTAATAGCTCAAATTTAGCACTTTTACGGTACTTAATACATTTTCCTAATATTTTAACAGAAATTATGGAGCTAAAAATATAGAAATACCTATGCTATGTTACGGTCCATAGTTCATAGTTTTGTTTCAATTATAATAATAATGCTTTTTTATATACTTTTTCATAAATTAATATTTATTACAGTTGGCTTTTATGATTTGTTTGAACTATTAGTACGTATTTTTTTGGGAGATCCCTATTATTACAACACCGTTACCAATATGCGGTCTTTTTGGGTTAGTTCGTTTAATTGCATGTTTTCATTTATTTGATTCGTATTTACGCTTATTTTCTTAAAATGTTTTTATATTTTCGGTTCATCCGTTAGAAAAATAAATAGGTACCTATCTACCAAGTGTGTGAATAAAGAATTTTTTTTTGTAACCACTTTGAATTATTATTTATTATTATACTTTTTTTCATTGCATTAAATTCACAGCCAATGCTAATTACTTTACTTCCAATCATAATACCTACCACAGTTAATGTGGTGTCAAAATGTCAACTTGTCAACAATCAACTGCTTGTTCAACTTGATAACACTTAAGAGGATGTCTGATTTTAGCGCACCATTTATTTCTCTCTCTGACCCACACGCAATCATTTTTGTGCTTTCTTAATCGCACATTTGGTATGCTACTCGTGGGTCAAAGATGGAAAACAAATAGTGCGCTGACATCCCAACCAGCAAATGATCTTTTTATTCTATCCTATAAGTCGAGGTTGTAAACCTATACAACCGGTAACGGTATAGTTTCAGCCATGGAGTCATGGAGCCATGAGCCATTGGAGCCATGGAGCCTTTGCAATTCATGATCCTTCCCTACGTATTCGGCATTGTTAACATAACTATTCTACCTTTACACATTTTCCTCCCCCGTCTCTCACAGCTATATAAAGGTTCAGCCACTCTAAATTCCACACCTCCATATGATCGGTATTCTGTCTATCCCTCTTTTCTTCAGCTAGTCTTCTCGCCCCTCATTTCCCCCTAAATTAACTCTTTTAGCCACTCTCACTCTCCCTCTTATCATACAGTGACCGAACCACCTAAACATATCTCCTCTTCTTTTTTCACTGCAATTGTAAATCTCCCGTAATCACACACTTCCTAATTCCTATTCACTCAGTCTCTAGTTACCTGCAAGTCATCGTACTTGATTATCGGTGAAAATATTTAAATATCATTGAGCGAATTCCTACTCGAAAGATTACTTAAAAAATATTATACCTGACCAATTTTCTAATTTTTTACACGACTTTATTGATAGCCGGAATAGTGTTATACCAGTATAATTACAATACAAATATTGAACATTTTCGGGCAATACATCCCCTGATCAATTAAACAATAATAAAAGAAACCTACTGAAAAATAAGAAAATACCACCCCGTGACGGAATCAAAATCTGCTACGAAACTGTAGTAAACGTTAACAGATTTTTCGTGACAATAAATATTTAATTTCAGTCTAAAGAGTAAATTTAAGCTCAAAATAATATGAAAACAAACTTACGCATAAACATCGACTCTTCCATTGAAACCTAGCTGTACTGCAGCACACGCTGTCGCCGAAGAAACTATCTTCATCCGTCAACATCTCGCTAATTGAAACTTATCTAGTATCGAATACTAGTATCTTTACGCTCTGTTATATATTCTGGTTTTCTATTTCAGGGGTAAAATACATTTTTTTTTTTTTTTTTGATTTTGAATATGAAAGCTGTGAGATGATAGATATGAATTTCGTGAGAAATCTAGAGGTACTTAAAACTGAGACGAGTGTGTTGAATGAAATAAATTAAAAAATTGATTAACACAAAATCGCTTTAAAATTAATTTAATTCAAATAATGAGATGAACCTTATTAGATCATTTAAATTTTCCAGAACAAGCCCCCAGTTGTTGGTCGCATGTCAATTTTAAACATATACTAGACCACAAGTTTATAGACATTCTATAATGCATTCTCCTGCCGGTGGCCCTAGACACTGTTGGAGAGATTAAATTTCTTTAGTAATTAATTACGGTACGAATTATAATAGTTACGTAGGTACTTGTCCCAATACTCGACTATCAGAATTTAAATAAAGAATTGTATATATCCTAGGACCTAGGTAACCTATCGATCGATTCTAACAGAAACTTAACCTAGGTACAATAATATCACAATATCAAATAGTGAAAATTTGAAGAAAATATCCTATAGGTATATCCTGTTAAACTCCCAAAATAAAACGTACGTTTGAGGTGTTCTCTTAAAACCCAAATGTTTAATGCCCGTACCCCGTACGCATAGAAAATGTATGTTTCATATTTAACGAAAACTAAAACTATCGTGACGGAACAGAATTACGAAGAACGTACAAGACAAAAATAATCGTCACCAAGTGGTAGGTATAATCTGCTATGTACTTACAAATCATATTAAATAACATTAATCATTATGTATTTTATTATTTTATTAGGTAGATATAAAAACCTACCTTCCTACTTATAAAAGCATTGCCTGATCATTGATTTCAAATTTTTAAAATTATTCTACTATAACAATAAATTAACAGTTGTAGGCAGTATTATAGTTTAAGGTATTTTTTCATGATATCCTAATTTTGTACACTATAACAACTGGATTTTAAAAACTACTCTACGTCTGGCGGGTATATAAGTTTGTCCGACAATAAATATTTACATTAGGTCTATCGCGTCAACAGAGCAGAAGGACAAAACTTACGTAATTATTTATTCTTCCGGCGAAACGCGTTCCCTCCGAGTGTATAATATTGTCTAGTGTCAGAGCTGTGCATCTCCGCCAAGAAAAATGCAGCGCGCGTCTTCATATCTCCGATCCAAAAGTTCAGTCTGGAAGTATTGAGATTAATGACATTTATAAAAATAGGCACCGAGCTTAATAACCAGAATGGAACGAAATAATTGTGAGTACGTATTGGAATCGCTGTTCGTCTCAGACGATTGTCATTTGCCATGGATTATTTATAATTATAACCTCACCGTCCCAATCATAGAAAATACATATATGGTCCTAACCGATGGATGATGGATATTTTCACATTATCTTCAAAAAAACATTTATTTGTTTCTACTAGACGTAAATGCAGTAAATTTAATTCAAATTTATAACAGATAACGGTTTGTTACTCGGTAACCACTTATTTATTACTTGGTTTATTAACAAATTCTAATTTATATAAATAATATAAAATAAAAATAGTTTTTATTAATCCCAATATTTAAAAATAATGTTTCGAATAAAATAATAAAAAAATTTAAGAAATACCTATTAATTAATATTAAATAACAAAATTACTTAATAAATTTTGTATTTATTACTATGCACTAAATCATAGTGTCTAAAGTTATAAAAAAAACACCGCTTTTTTTAACTTATCAGTACTACTTTTTTGATGTTTTAAATATATATTTTATTTTATATGTTTTTAATGTTTAAAATGCAGTCTGCACCTTGTGCCAGTGATTTTACACGTAATATAATAAAATTGATACTAGTGATGGGTTAGTTTTTAAAATTATTTACACGATTTCAATAAAAAAGTAAAAACATCCGCATTTCTATTAACTATAAATTCCCGGCGTATAGTATGACATGCAAAAAGTTGCGTATTAAACTTGGCGTGGTGAAACGAAGACGGTCTCGCGTATTTTGTACATTGCACTTTTGGGATTAACTTATAAATGCTTCTACGTAACCCAGGTAACAGTTGTCCGTGACAAAAATATTTAATTTAAGCCTAAAATTAATAATATGAAAACAAACTTACGCGTAAACATCTACTCTTCCGGTGAAACGTAGCTAGAGTGCCGCCGTCGCCGAAGAAACTATCTTTATCCGTCTTCATCTCGCTCCGAACTGAAACTTGAAAGTATCAAAATTATTTTATGAAAATAACCTGAATACCTGATCATAACGAAATGTGCGAGTTGTGTTAAATACTATAACTTAAATATTATAATGTAAACGGGCATACGGCTTATAACTGTCCGTCTATATTGATGACTTATTACTTATTTGTTCACTGAAATTATAGAATTGTTTATCGTCGCCGACGAATGTCGACAATTGACGATTGCCATAGATATTATTTATTTCGATAAATCCATAGAACTTTATATTATACTCAGTATCCATACGGTCTATTGATAAACCGTATGTACTTTTACAGAAGTATTTTGTGATCAGCATGTACCTATTCTGGTCATCTATTTCAGTTATAGTTCGTATGTCAAATTTACTATGCAAAACTGGTCCGCAGTTTATAGACATTTATTATTCGAATGCTTATCCCACCAGTTCCCTCTAGACACAGTGTTTTGAAGTTATAATTTTTTTGGT
This sequence comes from Sitobion miscanthi, assembly GCA_008086715.1. Lineage (NCBI taxonomy): Eukaryota > Metazoa > Arthropoda > Insecta > Hemiptera > Aphididae > Sitobion > Sitobion miscanthi. The sequence continues at coordinate 22,073,982 of CM017800.1, forward strand.
AGGTACCTAATTAATTACAATATGAATTATTATAAGTTACCTATGTAGGTACTTGTCCAAAACTCGACTACTGGGATTTAAATAAAATAATGTGATTTATAGGTAATACTATATGTATGGCTATTGATCTATTATAAAATAGAAACTTAACCTAACAATAATATCAAGTTTTAAACAAAATC